>JBBPDB010000146.1:9967950-9997950 GCA_037974465.1 Brachypetersius altus
ATACCCACACAAGGCACATAACAGAAACCCAAACACAGAGCAACAGAGGCTGTGTGCTAAGAGTGCTTTGGATAAAAGCATGAGGCCTATGGTGCTTGTAATGCATGGTCAAGGCCAAAAGGCATTGATTTAACCACTTAGCAAAGAACGAGACGGCCACAGTCTGAGGCAATAATCAATGGGGCACCCCTAAAGATCTAATATGGAGAGTAAGTCTGATTTGTATTTGTAACAACACATGGTTGAATGAACATGCAAACAAACAGAGGAGCATGTGTACCAAAGGTTTCCTAAAAGAGACACATTACAGTGTTTACAGTTTAAGTAAAGTTCAAACAGCTATCGCAAGTCATCCTTTTTCTGCATACATAAAAACTGACATGTTTAGGTGTATAGACGGCTGTGAAGAAATCAAACGCATTACGGAGGTGCTCCATTTATCAAGCAAGCGTCTTCTATTAGGAATCTATCAGACTGACCATATTTTCCTTAATGGCTGGTTTTTTCCATGCTGCAAAGACGCGGCTGATTGCTCCACTAAGCGAATAACAGTCATGTATACAGTGGCATCTGTGGGCTGTTACGATATGGCCATACATAGACCTCCTGGTAGGCACTTCAAAGATGTGCCACTTAAGTCTATTAACATGCAGAACAAACAAAATCACACACCACAAGAAGCACTCCCTACTCCCAAGCCCCTCCTCCCCAACCGATCTCTGCACCATTGCATCTGAGCCTCAGATATAAAGAGACAACCAAACTATATAGGAAGGAAGAACAGAAATGGGTGAGAATGGGCCAGTGTTTTTGGGGTGTTGCAAATGGCAGACGTCTGCTTTAAATGATTTAGCAGAGGATTCCAGCCCCAGTACTGCTGTGTGTCATTACTGGCAGTGGACAATCAACACAATCGGAGAGATTCATCTAGAATTTAGATGCGTGAGTCCGTCAAAGAAAAGAGCAACAAACGCTGAGGGTTTTATTATTTGTGCCTGATCTTACAGACTGGTAAAAGAAAGAGAGAAAAAGAAGAGCGTGTTAGATGAGAAGGATAGAAGAGGTGATTGTTATCAGAACGGTGGGATGAGAAGGAGAAATTAAAATGTTTCATATCGAGCAATCCAAAATGAATGGGCCGGGGTTAGCCGAGAGAAGGGGAAAATCAATTGTGAGATGGCAGCGGTAAAAGGGAGGGCGGCATGAATAGAGTTTTGCCAGTGGGGTGCAGCAGCTGCCAAATAACTTACAGCAAAAGCATTACAATAATACTGATGAAGTGTGCACAAGCTTTTAGAGGCATTGCAGGGAAACCCTGGAAGAAGAGCTCAACAATGCTGCTAATTTACAGACCTCTCCAGTGCCCTGAAAGAGCAAACAGCTATCACTATCCGCCGGCAAAGAAAGAGAGAAAGAGAGAGAGAGAGAGAGAGAGAGAGAGAGAGATGGTGAAAAAGACAGCAGGATCGAGAAACTGACAGAGAAAGAGACGGGATGGGTGCGAGAAAACAAAGAAATGTAGAGAGAGATGGGGTAAATAGAAAGAGTGGAGAACAAGAAAGAAAGAACAAGAAGGGTGAGAGGGGAAAAAAGAGTGGGAGAGAGCAAGACACAGAAAATATGAGGGAGAATGAGAGAGAGACAGAAAAAGCAGAAAGAAGGAGTAAGAGTCTCAGAAAAAGAGATAGGCAGCAGGAGAAAGATGCACACAGAGAAGGTAATAAAGGAGAGACCAGAGACCAAAGACATAAAGAGAGAGAGCGAAAGGTGTGTATTTGGCTGCACTATGAGTATCATGGATTAAAGTGTGGCCCCTTCATACATTATGTAGGCCTCAGCAGTGGCACTTCTCCCTGCGTGGCTACATGGGCCCTGGCACAGATGTTGGCTGTGTTAAAATGCTCAAATGTGAGCTAATGCATCCCTAAACGTGAAAAATACGGGTTGCCTGCTTCACTTAATGCCAACAGTCATCAGGACACAGTCAGGGGGTGGGGAGGGGTGGTAGGAATGGGAAGAAAAAAGAAAAAAAAAGAAAAAAAACGGAGAAGGAAAAGGAGGGAGCAGGCGAATGAGAGGTACATGCCCCATCATCTATTTTTATGCTGCATTTAATTTACATTTCCTTGCCCCACCGATAGAAACGGACATGGAACACAAGGACGCTGACACTGGGCTATCTGGCGGGTGGCACAGGTCAGCTTTTAACCTGTCAAAAGTGCGGTACTTATTAGAATAAATCTTCAAACTCGCCAAAGGGCAGCGCTGGCCCCTGGTTCAGAGTGACCCGGGGCTGGCTGGAGAGGAGCACAGGCCCACGGTCTGATGGGCAGCACTGCACCCGGTCCTTAATAATGAGAAGCTTGCTTCATGGGAGAGGAAAAAAGGGATGGAGAAAGGGAAGAAAAAAAGGGGGAAGGGGGTGGGGGTTGGGGGCGCAGGAACAGTGAAGTTACAAGAAGTAATGATAGCAGCGATCATCTGCTTACATGGCTATGGGTAAGAAGTTTGTTTAAACATCAACTCTATAAGCATCAGCAAATCCCACACCATGAAAATCTGGGTTTTGCATGATACTAGGAGCAAGAAAAAATGTGCAGGATACAACACACACACACACACACACACACACAAACACAGAGAGAGACACACACACACCTAATTGTTTCTATAAAAAGTGTCAGGCTTTGAATGATGTTTTTTGTGGAGATTTGGACGTTGGAAAAATATCATCAACAATGATTAAAAACACATCCAGGCCTCGTAAAAAAGCACAAGGTTATTCATGCGGAGTGCACACCCCTCCCATTTAATAGCGCCGCTTGGGGAGGCTCCTCTCTATCAAATGTAAATCACTGCACTGATAAACACTCTGATCTGAGCTGAGGGCACAGAGAGGTTGTGACCCCCGGCCCCTTTCAGAGGAGATGAAAGTTAGTGTGCGCAAAGGGAGAAAAAAACTGTGGAAAACTGGCCGTTCTGCCAACACAAGCAGCGGAGGAATGGGAAGAGCTGGAGGCAGTGCCACATCAAAATGTCTTTTGTACTGCTCCTGTAAGAGGGCGTGCAGCCCCACCTGAGGAGGAGGGCCCTATGAAGCCCAGTATAAACTAACTGTAGGAAAACAAAGCCCACACACCAATCAAACGATGCTGGTCCCAGGTTGACAGAGGGCTCTAATATTGGAACCATCTGCAGCTGAGTCTGTTCTGGGTGTGGAGGGACCAGCCATGTCACATGCTGCTGACGTGTATGTGAGGGGAAAGTAAAATAAAATCTGGGTGCAGGTCAAACAATGTACACTCTCATCAATCACTCAGAGATGTTTCCTGCAGGAAACATGCTTAGTCACTAACAAGTGCAAAGTAACGTCATGTCCACATAACTAAAATGGCCCGGAAACAAGGGCAGCTTGCTAAGTAAATAATTAGATTGCCGCCACCCCCACCCCGCCTTATCACCCCCCGCCCCCCCCACACACAGACAAAAACACACAATAATGTAATAATCAAAAAGCTATCCAAACTAGTACTTTTAGGCCACATGTTAACTATCTCATTTTCTTTTACTCTTGCTTTTACTTTTTTACAATTCCATGAAGCACTATTTCGGAATAGTTTTCATTAAAACATGCACTAAAACATGTGCTGAACTATTTAGAGCCAAAGCATAAAAATGGCATTTATTTATAGTTTTGGCTTTTATTTGATATACAGTGATATGGACTGATAAACCACAATATTAAAACCATTGACAGAAGAAATAAACAATATTTATTATCTTAATAATTAATATGTATTATCAATAAATATTGCTTGATGTGTTGGAAGCAAGAAAAACAGGCATTGGAGACCAAGGACCAAGCAGTGACAGATAGATGACTGGGTCGGACCAACAGCAGATCACCTATATACAGGGCTACATTGCTGCAGACTGGTTAGAGTGCCCATGCTGACCCCTGTCCACTGCCAAAAGTGCCAACAATGGGCACGTCAGCATCTGACTTGGACCATGGAGTACTAGAAGAAGGTGACCTGGTCTGAGGAATCACGTTGTCTTTAACATCAAATGAATGGTTAAATGTGTGTGAGTGCATTATTCAACTTGGAAAGAGATGGCACCAGGATGCACTATGGGATCAAGGTCAGATGATGGAGGCTGTGCAATGCTCTGGGCTATGTTCTGCTGGGAAACTATGGTTCCTGACAGTCGTATGGATGTTACTTTGACATCTACCATCTACCTAAATATTGAGGTCCCCCTAACACATCACACGAATGACATTTGTATTTCAACACGTTTCACTGATATCAAATATTTTATAAGCACAAAAAGCAGTAATTCACTGTGGGAGGGTTTCTAAAGCTAAATCTCTCCTTTTATTTGACATGATGGATTGCATATTTAATTGACTGACTGGCTAATCTGCAATCTAATAGGCAATACAGACTCTGCAGATGTTGAGTTCAGGCCTGTGATTTTAGAGGAATGTATGCCCACATTTGCCATATAGTTGGAAATGGAGCTTGTAACCCACTGTACTTTTCTTAAAGGGTTGTAAAGTTATTTCAGTTTTAACATGTTGGCAGTGATGCACTTTGTCTGCCTAGTATTAATGGGAGTGACGCCATTGCCCAACGGGGCCGCCTCACTACAACACTGGTTTCCCTGTGTGCGGGTGAGGAAGCCCCTGATGCTTGTCCCATGGATTCAGAGAGGAAACTGCCAGGGGTGGCATAACCGGGCCTTTGGGAGACTGTGTCATCACACAAGGTCCAAGTGCATGCCAACACCCTTCACAACAGGAAACAGTGAAGGATCAAACACAGACAGAGGGCTTGGGATAGAGACAAATGGCAAAACAAGCTCATCCACTCTGTTTTAACCATGCACGTGCACATACTTGTACATGCAGCGCTTAGGCATCGCGTTGCCAGCATGTGGTGAGGTCTCCAGAAGATATAATGGAGTAAATGGAGAGACCCTGTTATAAGGAAGTCTTCTCAGTATCACACAGAGCCTACAGCTTTGATGTCTTCATGGCGAGTGACTTTAGGTCTCCCTCAGTGGAGACAGGGGCCCATTAATGAATTCCCTGGGATCTTAATAAGCACGCCTGCATTTTTTAAAGGAGGGATCAACGCTTAAATGAGTTATCAGAGGTTAGGCGCATTTGTAGCCTCTAATTAATTGGACTTGTAAAGATTCCTTGAGGACTTGTCACTTAGCAGAATAACACAATTACAGCCCTATTTGTCTGATGCTAGTGCAACGAGTAACCATACAGTTCACATTTAAACTGCTGAACTCTCTAAACCAGCCAAATAGATTGCACACTGGAACACACCTAACGAGGTTCTCATCTTTAGAAAGATGTAATCACATACATCTGGCTCAGCCAGTATGATCAGTTGACCCCCCACAAGAGGAGATCAAGAGAACGTTTTCATCTTCTGACCCTAGGTTTCTCTTCAGAAGAACACAAGCTGACCTCTGTTCACCCCAGCAGTGGACACAAAGAACCACTCCTGTCAGCATCCTCTGCCTCATCAATCAGATCTGGCCATCATTAGCTCATGTGTCAAAATGTGGTCTTTAATTCCACACCTCTGGTAATAACTTCATAGCTTCAGAAAGTCAACTCTAGCCTTCTCTGGTGTGGATACTGTTTTCTTCATGGGCCACCAAGTTACTCCATGTCTCCAGGGCCAGCAGTAATCAGTGACGTGTGCGTCACAATGTCTAATTCAATTTTGGCTCAGTCGCCGTGCTCACCAGGCCACAGAGTCGTGCATCTACAAGATACGAACTCGGAGATGTGAGTAGCTTCCAGGAGGCCCCGGGCAGCACAACTCTAATAGACACAGTTAATGGGATTGGGAAGGAGGAAGAGGAGGATGAGGTGCAGGTACAGCTCACTACGGCCTTTCTGCCTGTTGGCATGACGAATGTGAGGCTCGGACCACCTGGGCCTGAGACAGACTCCATTCCCTGCCTTCCCATGCACTGAAGTTTTGTCGAGGAGTTGATGGGGGACGGGCGGAGGAAGGGTGCTGGCCTTGGTGCTGCCAAGCTCGCTCAAGGAGATTTGGAAGACTTACAGGGGAGGTAACATCTGTGTGGCGCGCAATCGGCTTCGGTTCACTTAGCGGCGCTCTCTCTTCAGGCTGGAAGTGTCTGGGAGGTGGGTGCAAGTGGCAGAAGAGAACGCCACGGCAGCGGGCAGGCCACATCCGCACACTCGGCAGCTGACAGCTGCTGACACACAGGAGTAGGTGAATTAAAGATGTGCAGGGAAAAAAAGATATAACTCTTGCTAAAATGCGTTCCAGTTCCTGCAGGGCCACTGATAAGAGTTGTTCCACACATCTAGGTGGCTGCGGTTTAAATTCAGACAGGTAATAGAACTGAGCTCTGGTTAGTTATTGATGGCAACATGGTTTATTACTGCGTGGCTACAAAAGTTGAATTACTTTTTATTACCATATTATGGTACAGCATATGGTAGAATATTTTTATTTCAATATTAAGGTGCAGTGTCTAGAAATTATTCAACCCTAGATGTTCTTGGACAACCGAAGGCCTAATTTTCAACAAAGGTTCAGTGAGTCTCTGTGACTCATGAGCATCAGTGGTTTAGAAACTGATGCGGCTGCCCCACATTACTACTCAAGTAACCTTTAACCGTATATTAACAAACCTAGAGTTTAAAAACTAAAGGTTGTTGAACAAACAAACAAAAACCAAACCTAGAATAACAGCATAGGTCTAAGGAAAAAAAATAAATCCTCTACAGCAGAGAAATGCCGTAGCCTCCCAGCAGGAAGGGATGTTGTCTCCTGAAGAGCGGCGTGGGTGAACAATACCCAACGCAGGGATGGAGTTTGTTGTAGGCACCACAGGAATCAAAAGGGACACTGCTAGTCACCAGAGTGTCCAGTACAACAAACACTCTCTTCTTATTTACACAGACATGCTGAAAAACTTCTCATACTAAGCTGACAGTGTTAGGTAGTTAGTGTTTGTTAGTTTAGGTACATCTACCATGTCTTTAGATACATCTACCATGCAGGTGCACTTTGTAGGCATAAGGGCTAACCATATCGGCACAATTTATAACTTCTCTGACTTTAAGACTATAAGACAATCACTGACTGAAATGCATTCACATGGTAGGTGTACCTGAGGGCCAATTAATGTATGTACAAGGAAGCTGTAGCATACAGACTGGCAACTTAGTGTATGCTGGTGTGTGAAAGTAAAAAAAAGATATCCTTGCATGGATTTATAAGATACAGAGCAGAATGCTAGGGTCAGCCCACTAGAGGCTGCAAAAGCACTTGGCACAAGTGGAACTGCAATGACAAGAGAGCCAGACGACAAACAGCCAGACGATCCATCAAAAGCATGTGCACCTGAGAGCTGGCACAAGGGAATAAAAGGGTGGCATCAGCAGGTGCAATGCGATGCAGTGGTGAATGACACTCCACATCAGTTTCATAAAAAATCAGTCAAGAGAGCGGGTTCATTTGGTCACTTGCACAGGCAGACTTTAAAAGCCAGAGGTGTCATGGTACATTTTGGTGAACAGACATGGCATGATGGCATGGAAGTCTCTACAGACTTTGGGCATTTAGGCACACTGTCTACTCCCCCACACCCCTTTCCTTTCTCCTCCATCCTTCTCCTTCCCTTCCCTGGTGAGACAGAGGGAGAGAGAGAGGATGAGAGAATGCATGTGCGTGTGTGTGTGTGTGTGTGTGTGAGAGAGAGAGAGAGAGAGAGAGAGAGAGAGAGAGAGAGAGAGAGAGAGAGCAGATTGAAAAAAGAGAAAGTCATTTCTGGATCCCTATTGAAAAAAGGTCAAATGCTTTTTAATGACTGTGTTTTGTGATAACGACATTCAGGGACGGGCAATAATAAACTTGCAGATTGGTATCGTGCACGTTGCACTTAAATGCCATGCGCTGTTGAGGACTTAATTTGCTACTGTGGCACCAGACGAATGTCAGCAGGTGTAATTTCTCTATACCAGATGCCAGCCCTGTTTGCTGCAGACTGCAGCCAATTTGAAGTGAGTAAATACAGAGATGGACAAGTTATTGAACGTCGATTAACAAAATGTGAATAAATGAGGGTGAGAACTTGCTTTCACTAATGGCATACCCTTTTTCTTACGCTTAAAGCTGTTAAATTAGAGAAACAGAGGAGGACATTGATAAGACAGTGCGGAAAATGATGTGCATACAGATTGGCCTCCAGGACACCATGGCTTGTTCTTTCAGGTCTTGCTCTCTGGTGTGGGTCGCAGTACACTGCCATCTCTGCGTTTGAATTCAAGGGCTTTTCTCCTAGTCTTCGCCATGGTTACTGTTCCAATGCCTTTTAGGTGGCATGGCCTCACTAGCTGCTCCTTGTATGAGAACAGATGATTGATGCTGAAACATGAAAAATGTTCATGTTGTGATTACAAACAACATCAAAAGATATGCAAGTGATCATGCCTGTTTTAAAATAGAGCACTGTTTCAAAAACTAACGTAGGCCAACATATTTAATTGCACCTACCCATCTCCGATGTAACATTCTTTCAGCAGTAACTGTTGAATGTTTATTCCACTGAATGCAAAGAGCACAACTATTACAACCTACAGCCTCACAGCCACAACACAAGTTTTTGTTTTGTGTGCCTATTTCAGCCCTTAGCACTCCCACAGCCTCTCCCTGCAACATTCTGTCTAGGCAGATGGTAGTCTAGTGGTTAGGGAGTTCAGGAAGGCCTGGGTTCGATTCGTAAGACTGCTAAGCACCTCTGAAGTACCCTTGAGCAAGGTACTGTCCCCACACACTGCTTCCCAGGCGTTGTGTTTCTGGCTGCCCCTGTTTCACTTGGTGAATGGGTTAAATACAGAGAAAGAATTTTGTGCTGTTCATGTATGACAGAATGGTCACTTTCACTTTACTCTGAATTAATTTTAGAGAGCACATTTTGTCACCTCTTGAAGGTGAACTACTGTACACTCTACACACCTGACCCAGTACATGAGAAGCTTATTAATGCAGTTAGCAAGTTGAATCAGATGTTCTACTCTAGAAAAAGCACAGAAATGGGCATAGTGTGGGGTTGCAAGAAATGGGATTGTTATATCAACATTATGATCTTTTCTAAAAAAAAAAACCAAAACCCAGCAATCAGAGGGATGACTGAGCAGTATTACAGCTTCTTTTTTTTTTAGCTTATTGATATAGTATAATAAACAATAAAATTCACAACTGCAAACAGATAATGTGATCCTACTAGTCAACACGAATTCACCAGTTTAAACAAGTGTTTAAATAAAAAGTGTGAAAATTATATATGAAACAAACCTACCTACACATATGAGAGAGAGAAAGAGAAATCCATTTTATTTTATAATAAAAAGGTTTGCCTTAAAAACAATTACAATGTACATTTCACATTTAAAATACAATATCACCCCATTTGTACATCTTTATTTTTTTCATGTTTTTTTGGCACAATCAAATATATTTTCCTAGTTGAAATTTCTAATGATAAATCAGACAAATTATTTAGAACCGAGTCAAATAATTTGAATAAAAGCATTTAAGTTACGTTTCATATATTGATGGACTTCTTGTTTTTAGCATTGGATTTAACATATTTATATAACAAGAATCTATTTTTGGAACAAGAATATATGCTGTATTAGATATTGCTGATAGTGTTTCCATTTATTTCAGTAATCTATATTACTGACTAAAAAAATAAATGGTCAGGACACTGTTTGGAGCACCAAAACAGGTAGATACCAAAGTAAATAGATAGATACTAAAATAAACAGTTAGGTACCAAAGTAAATAGTTAATTTTGCTTTAGATAGACCCTAGAGACAGAGAGTCTTGATTTTAATGGTTAGGAAATGGCACATTTAAATGATAGAACACTGATGTAAACAATTTCAAAATACATTTTATAGGAGACATGGATATGTATTTTGCACATCTTTGTTCTGAAGTGCTTCCTTGGGTCTGGGATTCATCTTATTTGTGCCCTGTATATTTCAATAGCCTGCCTTTAACCCTGCCTTTAAAGAGTTAATGTGTTAGAGGTATGTGTTCATGAAGATCATTAATTCTACATCATCCTTGACATCAACTTATGCAAACCATGCATGTTTGATTAAAATAATTCACAATCACTTCTACCCAGCCTCAATCTTTTATATGTTCGTGGTTTAAATAATTAATCACAAGGGTGATCTGAGCACCTGCAGTCTGCTATAAGACCATGAAATGCAGAAGTGGAATGTAATGTCATTTCAACATATTGTCATTATATTTGCCTATAATGAAGGGAGGGCAAGGCAAGTAATAATTCACCCTTAGCCCGATCATGTAATCATATGTAACAAGAAACTTCCTGTTCACTGACCTCCATAGCAAACAAAAACGTAATTAACATGGTCTAATGAGCACAGATGTGTACAGATGAGAAGGTTTGTATTATCTGTGGCCTGTTACCATGTACTCTTGAAAAGTAGAGTGAGCAGGAGCCTCACATACTTCAATAAACAGATCTTTTTCTTTGTTTGTGTTCTCACCCTGCCCTGGTAGTTGTTGTGTTCATAGGGTGGGTCACATTCCATTTCTGTGTGCCAAAACAAGAGTTTATTTAGCCAGAGACAAAAGGTTCTGTGGTTAAACCTTGTACACTAGAGTTTTGGTGGCCTTGAGGGTCTAGTGCATTCCACGGTGAGTGAAATGCAAAGCCAACCCCAATATCCTTTCAAGATGTGTCTACAGTGACGTAATAAGAGATTTTTTCTCTCTCCCCTGCACTGTCATTATTATCTCACAAGTAGGTGAACTTCTTCTCCTCCTCTGGTCATCCCCCTTTGTCTTTTTCAGTACACTGTTGTTCCCGTCCCGAGAGAATTCTCAGGCATGCACAATGCTTCCCAAGCAGGGCCACTGGTCCTGAAGGGCATAACGGTTGGAACGCGAAAGGCACATCATCACCCTGCTCTGAGCAGGAGAGCCCTTCTCTGTCTCAAAGGCGCATTTGGTGGAGTTCTTGGAGGGCTCCAGGAGTGGGGGGCTTTGGACAAGGTAAATAGATGCTCTCGGTAGGCAGAAGAGTGTCTTCGCTCTTAATTGGGGGGGGAGGAGAGGGGCCTTACTCCAGCACTACAGCAAGCTGCTAGTGAGGCCTCAGGCACGTCCTTACAATGCGAAGTAATTGGGATTTCTACCTTGGTGAAAGCTGCTAATTTTCCATAGGAAGTGCGAACAGGACCTTTGTCCGGCATGTTTTCCTTTTTCCTTCCTAAGGGAGTTAGGGGAGTGGAGAATGGGGAATGGCTGGGGCAAGTACCTGAGAGGAGGAGAGCCTCTGTAATGAACCACTTCACATGGTGGTTTATGGGGGGGGGAGAAAAGGAGGGGGAGAGAAAGGGCCAGGGAAAAAGGAAGCCTAATTTTGTGGCCTGAGAAAGGCTGGGGGCACAAAAGGTCTTGTTTAAGGACGCTATTAAGAGTATTCTTCAGACAGGCCTCAGTCTTCAGCAGCAATGGGCCACTTAGCACAAGTGTACCAATCTCAGTCCCTAATGGAAACAAACTGATGCAATCTGTCAATGTTTACCATTATGGATTTCATGTTTCAAATCCCATATGCAAGGCCTCAATACCGTGGAGGTCTAATACATTGTGTCTCAGATAAGTTTGCCAACACGGCCACAAAATGCAATGCAAGAGATCTAAAGGTCTGATCTTGTGGAATGTATTGAGCTAATTGTTAAGTTGTGATTATTGTCCCTATAGGGGGGCAGTTCACTGAAGAATTAAGCCCAAAATGGACCTCCTGCATGATATATGCTATAGAGTGGGTATGGAATAATTAGGTAGTTGGTAAAGAGATCTTTGTGTACACTATCAATAATATCCATTAGCTTAAATGCTATACATTAAATACAGTTCATTCTTATGGCACCTTACAGTTTGACTGGGATTTTAGTGCAGTGTTAGCCTCCAGCATCTTAGCCTCCAGCATGTGCAACATAGTCTTCTATGAAAATTTCACTGAAGGTCCTGTTAATCTCAGTTCCTCTCAGACCCAACCTTAGTACTCTGTTCGGGGGAACGAGTGAGTGAGAGCAAGGGATCAGCATAAGATGAGGACAGACTCCTTTTCTCCACACACAAAGAGCAACAATTAAAAAGAGAAAGTTCCGTTTTTTTCCATTTCTCTTATTAAAATCTTGCATTGGTGAACAATAGCCCCCTGCCTGTTGCCCTGCCTCTGGCTGCCCCCCTACAGGCCTGTATATGGTAGAAGGGCTTCCTAAAAGTTAGCCCCTCTTCCGTTGTGCTTTTGTGCCCTGGTGGCCTGGCTCCAAAAGCCTCCAAAAGATATTGTAGTGGCTGGTGGCCTGTGGTTCCTGCCTGTATTGTGAAGGTTGTTCTTTCAAACAGAAAAAAAAACGCCAAGCTCTGATTGAGCTGCTTACATTGTACAGGTCAAAACTCCAGAAGAAGGAGCGTCAGCAGGACCAGGGTTCATACTGAACATCAGGTAGTAGTCGACTAATGATGAGGCTATTAATTCTAAGTAAGTGAATACATCAAAGTGAAACCCTTCGTGTATGTTCAGGGACAGCAGGATTATTCTTTTTTTCCACCAGTAAAGATTATAATTATGGAAAAATATTAGGATCCATTGTGAAACAGTGTGTGGGGTTCTAATGGTAATGCAATCTATTGTCATGATCCACTCTAATAGTTCTGTTAATACTTTGCTATTTACTGAAATTCAAATGAATTAACTCATTTCCTACTGAGTACAATACAAAGGAATGCTATATTGTTTTTAGTCTAATCTTTAGCTGCTGCATCTGTAGCACATGGTAGATTAGCACTGACATTTTGATGCCTTTCCAGTTTTTACTTATTTAAAGAACAGGAAAACAATTGACAGGTGCTAGAAACACCTTGTCATTGGTTTTTAATATAACTGTGTTTTGGATTTAAAGATTTTCTATCCTTTTTTAAGTACAGATAAATTAATATGGTAATCAGCTTGGTTACAGATGTGGCAAAATGTAGGAGAAGTCCCTTAACATTTCTTAAACCTAACACACAGTCTAACTTCATTATTTATAAACGTTTCATTGCATAGTTCATTAAAAATATGAGCATTATTTGCGGATAAGCAATAGAGAATCAATTACCGTGATTAAATATTTATCTGATGACTGAATTGAGTGTGAATATGCAGGTAAATTGAAACACCATTAAAGAAAAACAATGTTTGGATATAGCTGTTTTTAGGGCATGTGTGTAAAACATTACCATAAACAGATCCATTATGAAAAGTCAGTGATATGACTACTTAATCTGAGCATGGCATATGGTGACTGTACTGGCTCATAGAGAAAAATACAGACAGGGAGAAGCTGGCAGACGGTATGACGGTTCCATTAGAGTTACTTTACTGTAAGCTGGAGCACGGCTTTGCTGCTGTAGAGGCTGCTGTCACCATGCTGCTGCCAAAATGACAAGCACTCCAAAGAGGACACGAAGGACAACTGAGAAAGTGTCATCTTTTCTTCTCTCGCTGCGATGTCTTGTTCGATAAAGGAGCAGCACAGGGAACAAAAGGAACAATGAAGAGAGAGAGAGAGAATCCACACCATATGGTAGAGAGACACCGCACTGACATCTGAATTACATTTTAGGCATGTGGAGAGAAAGAAAGGGAGAAATAACTGCGTCTCGAATGTTTATTTAACTCCGGCTTTGTCTTGTCACTCAAGCGCCCAGAGCTGCAGCTCAAATGGGCATGTATACATTGGAAGACGCACTGATAACTGACAGACTATGTGTACATATTGCAGGTTCAGGTACCAAAGTGGTAATGCTGACATTTATATCATTTAACTTCACTGACATTTTACCCCACTGCTCCGAATGTATGCCACTATCTTTACATGCCATATCTCATCTCTCGCTTCTCTGAGGATGTGTCAAAAAGGACATTTGTAGTGTATATATAACAATAATATAAAAATGGCTGATTATTTCAGTAAATGCTCAGATAGTATCAATGCTGTAGAATTTAGCAGGACTATAAATCATAGACATCTAGTGCGTAAGGCAAAAGTGAGATAATCAGAGTTTCCAGATGCCTCGTTCAGTTAAATGCCTCCCAAAACAGTTATCTCAAAGCTATTTCGGAATTAAGATTACAATATAAACAGTATAAACGTTTCCATATACAACTGTCATCCTTTATAGCATCACATCCCCAAAAAACTGTAGAATCTTGACAGCACAAAACATTCTTAATTTTTAATGTGAAGAGATTGTTGGTCCATTCATCAAGAAATTTTCAAATACTTTGTTTAGAGCTGCACTTTAAGATTTAATGGAAGGCAAGAGCTAGATATAGAGTCCTGGAGGACTGGTGTCCAGCAGCAGTCCTCAGTTCTCCTACTCAAACACATTCACTAAACCTGGCAATTAACTGGCAGTGCGAAGCAGGTGTTTCTGAGCAGGGAAATTACCAAAAAGGAGTTTGACACCTCAGTTTTATATCCTTGGTCACCAGCACCTTCCTGCAGAGTTTATTGCCATTCTAAATGTAACAAGCTACCCCCTTGAGCTGATACCAATGCTCTCGATCCAGCCAGTCAAAGACATCTGGAGAAGTTACTTAGTTGAAGCAGATGATCACTCTCTCACACAGTAGTTTTGGAGTTCTTGAATTATCTAAAGTAAATAAATGATTCAATAAATTAATCAATATAATGTATAATACATTTTCATATTAACTTTATGCTACAGAGGATAGAAATGTATTCAGCCTGCCAGTTCACTCTATCACACGTTCGTCGTGCTTTTGTGGAACTACAATGATGAACGAAACCGAATACGAAAGCCGCAGGGCTGACTGTTTAATCTGATGACATTTCCTGCCAGTAGGGTAAGTATTAAAAATTTAAATAATTGATAGATAGCCTAGCATGTGACATGCTTTGTTTCACTTTCTTTGCTATTTAAAATTTCCCAACCCCAGCGTGAAGAGGAAGAGGCTGGGCAGGGTGAGCCACTCCGGCTAAAATGGCACGTTTGGTGACACTGCATCAGCGCACAGCGGGGCCAAATTATCCATGAAATAAAACAGGGTTATAAGACAGGTATGCTGATTGTCTCCTTAAAAACCTCCAGCACATACACACACATACACTTACACATACACACAGAGCACAAAGAAACAGAGACCCAAAGTCTGACATCTCAACCCCCACACAACCTCATTACAACCTTTCAACAAAGGTTAGCACCTGAAGGCACTCTGACTGTGCTTTGATGGCTCCGGATCTAAAAATGTCAGTCAGACGGCCCCCTCATGTCAGTACCAGCTCCATTTCTCTCTCTCGCTCTCTCTCTCACGTTCTCTCACTTTCTCTCTCACTCTCTCAGCATGCACTTGTGCGCTTTTCTCCTGCTCCCACACTTATTTGGGAGTAATTTTATGTTCCAGCGTGGCACATAATACACTTTTAATGGACAGCTAATTCTCTGCTATTAATTTGTCAACATGATTACTGGATCTGCCGTCTCAGCGCAGGCAAAGTCTGAGCTCTTTTTAAGTACATACAAGACGTTAATGTATTTCTATTCAGGTTTACATCAAGGGACGTCAGAGATTTACATAATGCGGCCATTGAGGTCCATGACAGACTCCTACTCTCCCGAGCTCATTTTTCCCTGACTTGATTTTTTCCTCGCAAAAAAGGCCTTTGCGGCCTTTGAGCTCACCTCAGATGAATACTGGCCATGTCGCTGAGCCAGGGACAAGACGAGAGCTGTGTAGATAAAAGATGTTGGGGGGGAAAGGATAAAAGAAGTCATTCTGTCCTCTTGAGTGGACTAGCATTATTTTTACATTTGCTAGTAGACAATTCACAGAAGCAAACAGAGGTGGGGAGAGAAGCCTGAACTCATACTGTAGCAAAAGTATTGTTACTTCTGATGAATAATGTCTAAGAGTTAAAGTAGCTTGCTATAAGTAGAAGCTCTACATCACTGACCTAAACTGTTGTGCTGAATGATTTATAGATCTATAGGATCACCATCATCTATGAAGTGACTGGAGTCTATATTAATGGAAGTTTGGCAGGGTGTGTTTTTCTCATCTGATGCAATTTTAGTCAAAAATAAAATCATAAACGTCAAAAATATGTCACCATTCACAAAGCAAGACAAATGCTGCCAACAACATGCAAATAAATAAACAATTAGTAACTAAATGTTAAGGGCCAAAATGGTGCTGTAAAAAAATACTTTTCTCAAAAATACTAGTATAAGTAAAACATGTATTCTGTAATTTGAAAAAACATTGAAACTGATTAAAAGCAACTGGAACTGGTTAGTGGTAGCAAAAGCTCTGGCAGATGCTACGTATTTTGTCATGGATTAGTGGAGACCTGTTTAAATGTGTTTGACGGTTTTCTCTTAGATCATGTGACTTAGCTCAAACCTTATTGCTTTGTATGCATTTAAGGAGATACTGATATTGCTAGACTTCTGCGTGGCATCTAAGCTGAAACACTGCTATTTTGATCTGACGTTCACTTGGAACCCTGACTGAACATATCTTTTCATTAGTTGGTGTGTTAGATCTGGACAACAGCTGAATTCCACCAGGATGAAAATTGTCATTAACATTTATTCAGGTTTTCATTATCATTCAAAAACAAATTCGATATATGTCTAAAGGTTTGTAGATGCCAGCTCAGCCTTAGCTTTAGTGAGGTTAAGTACTGAAGCTGGATAATTAGTTCTGGATCACAAACAACACTCGTTAATTGTCCTGGATGGAGCTCTATCACTCCAGAGAATGCAGCTCCCAGGGGGCTTTATACCATTCTATTCCAGCACTTGGCATTGGGTATGGTGACCTTAGGCTTATGTATGACTGCTTCAGAATATCCCATTCTTTTGGCATTGCTTTTCTTTTGAAATAATGTAAGCTGTGTGTGGGACGTTTAACACCTGCTTCAGCAGTTGGTGTGTATTAAAGTAAAGTAGTTCACTAATTAGAAGGAATGTCTGGATATTTTTTTTAGCCTCCAGCTAACAGGGTTAGTATGAACCCAGCTCAAACCTATGGGTCAGGAGTCCACCTCACATGAAAGCACTTCAGAACTCTACACACAGGAGGTTGGAAACATACGCAGAACCTGGAGGTTTGTAGACAGGTCATGGCTATGTTCACCGCTGTACACCTCCCTATAACCCAACCCAGGAAACGCTGCCTTTTCTGGCAGGAAGTTAACAATGCGACAGACTGGAAGATCAAAAAAGTCCTCCTGTTCAGGTTTTGGCTGGGCAAGACACATATACACACTGGATTGTTTTTGCCGGCAGTTCGACACTTCCTCAGGCGCCATCTTTGATGTACAGAAAAAATTGGGTTGATAGATGGGTCAAAAAGAAGCAGAGGTATCTTCCTTTTCCACCACTTTGCTTTGATGTGTGACTGTAAGTGGCTTTAAATCCATTGTTTTTTTTCATGTTTCAATAGTATTTTACAATATTGTAGATTTGAGATGTTACATAAGCGATTAGGTAAGTCTTCCTTTAGAATAAAAACAAGTCAGAAGTAAATTATTTTTAAAATATTTCACCATTATTTGTTAAGTTCAAAAATATGTTTGAATACAATGTAACTAACATTGGATGATCTGTAAATAAAGCTACTTGGTTATAAACAGAATAATGGCATAAAAACCATGGCACAAAAAATACCGTACTAATTCTGAGTTTAGAATGCATCGCCTCACTGTCAGAAAAAAACTCATATCAGCATAAGTTGGTGTAACATGATCATTTGTATTAGTCCAGTCTGCCCTTTACAAGTTTCACTCAATGTAAAGGGCAGCTGCCATGTTCAAATGATGTAGAAAAATACTGAAAGAAATCAATTTATCTATATGTCTAAAATAATGTAAAACATAAAATAATTCTAGAAAATATGAACAGACTCAGACTGTTTTTTACCCTACAACTTTAACCTAAAACTTAATGGCCTTGCATGTGGACCACCTTCATCTATATAACTTAAGTATTAGTAATACATTTCTATAGAATAATAACAGAATAAAAATGTTGCAATTTTAGAAGTTTACATTATATGGCCTCATATAAGCTAAATTTACCAGCGCTTAAAATTTAAATAGAAAAATACAATTCATTGGGTCATGAAAAGCAACCTCAGTAATCAGGTTTTCAAATACTCCCCTAGTTCAGATTTTTGAGTGATTATTTGAAATGGGCTGTAGGTAGGTATTGGAGATTGGTATTATTACTATGAAGGCTCAAACATTCACATCTAAACACTGCTGTTCCTGTCATTTTGAGATGTATACAAAGGTCTTGGTCATATTTGTTGATGAAATAAGAAGAAATAGTAAACATTTAAACATTTTATGCTACATTTGAATGCATATTTTCTGCTTATTTGCTGAACTATTAGCTGTTATCTTATATATATAAAACAACAGTTTGTTCCCTCAAAATGTTGACTTCAGGAAATAAAGTAAATTGTATATCACAGCAGTTGTGTATAAATGTGTAGAAGTGTATTATCTGTAGATTGTGTACTTAATTTTAACTGAAATTAATAAACATGTCATTTGACCAGGGAAGTCCTAACTTGACTGTATGTATTGCTTTAACACTGATCTTTACCTTAAACATTGGTGAAAGTAAACATCAGCTTTTAAACACTAGAGAAATTTGGTTATGAAATTTGGAGACTAGCACTGAAACACAGAATTACACAGAATTACACAGAATTATACACCCATACCTAGTGGTCTGCAAGAGCATTATTATCGGCACTTCGGGCTGGCTAGTGTGCTCTGGGTTAATGTCTCTGCTAAGGGCCAGACAGTAATGTCTACAAACCAGGACTGTTCTTGTACTGCTCTCCTTTTCAGTGTTTTTTTGGTGTTAAGCTGAGGTTTATGACATTCCACTGAATGTGACTACTTAGGAATGAGCAATAATGCTATGACAAGCTAAAGCTTCAGGTTCTCTTATGTTGACAGTGAGTCGACGCTATCAATTAGAGAAACTGTGGGACCCTAATTAACAGCATCAAACGGTTAATTAATATGAGCAGTGTGAGTTAATCTGCTACACAGCCTGGTTGCATGGCATATAGCATGGAACGCAATTTCTATAATCCAGGCGGAGGCACAAAGCACAGCATAATCTACACAGAGAAAGAAGGACAAGCAGGAATTTGTATGTCAGACATAAGGCTTAGACCCAGAGCAGCACTGCAGGCTACTGGTTACCTGTATCTCTGGAGACGCAGCCAGAGGCAGCAGCTAAGACACACTGTGTGTACATCTGAGAGTGACAGAAGGTAACGGTAAGATTTGATGGCAGTGCACATCGCTGCCTCGTTGACCTTGAGAAAAAGGAACTGACCCTCTTAGTGTTTGGCAGGCCACTTGTGACAGGAAGAGCCTTGTTGACCAATCGCAGAGCCTGAAAAGGATGAGAGCTTTGGGGGCATTCACATGGTCCCCTTGGCGACCTAAATAAGCCAAGAGGGCTTGACGCCACTAGTTCTTGTAAAATAGCCTGGGCACCTAGGAAGCACATAAACATATACTGTACTGTTTAATCGTAGTTACATTGCAATGAAATAAAATGACTAATTTCAAAACTGTTTGAACAATAGACATGAAGCAGCCAGAGTGGACTATTTTCACCTCTCTGTAATCACTGGGCTGAATACAGAATCTAACAGGAAGTAATCAATAAAAAAAACACTTTGAGAGTTCTACTGCCTCTTGAGTTGCCTGGCTCTTTCACAAAAAGCTTAACGTCAGATGCAGGTGAACTATAGAGGCAGTCAGTGTGATGAAGAGGTAGCTCTGTGAGAGCACTCCTTAGGCAAAGCATTCAAGACCCATGGCCCAAAGAAGCTTAGTGCTTGGGTTTTAAAGACATTTAGTTCAACAGCAGTCATAAAAATATGGTTCTTGGCTGGAGAGAAACAGCTAATTAGTATAAAACATTTACCATTTAAATGTTAAAAAGGGTCTTCGCACTGAGCTATCTTATTTACCAAAAGCCTTTTCCATCCATTGAAGAGTTATGGCATTGCTCCAGTTTATTTGTGTATAGGTGCACCACAGTAACATAGTCAAGCTGTGCTAAAATCCGCACATCCAGTCAAAGTTATCAAACAGGCATTAATTTATCACATATCTAACATATTATCTATCTTCTAAGCATAACTTCAACAAAAATGCTGCACTTCATCAGGACCTGCTATATGATGCTAAAAACGGTTTTATGTACCTTCCTGAAGATACAGCCTTCAAAATGACCTTCCAGATATGACAGTATTGACAAACAGGCCAGAGACAGTCTATTCATCCTCATCACTGTGGTCCTGTCAACCGAGGAGATGGAGGAGTGAAGGTAATTCACGTTCCTCAGGGCTGCTAGCGCGAGTGAAGCACTTCCTGCCCTGCTTGCCAACACTCAAGGATGCTTTCAGCTCCTCTCTGCTCTGTTCGATGAAGGGAAACCTTTTAAAAAGAAAGTAAGAAATTTGAAGACAGAGACATTAAAATCTACTTCCTCAATTTAGGAGTTCACCAAAAGCAATAAAAAAATCACACTGGAGAGGAAGAACGTGAGCTTTTATTGCTTTTCACATCAAGGACAAGTGGTGGGTGTGTGGGGGTTTTGCAGGAGTAGGGCACAGGATTTGGGAAGTCAGAACACTTTGGAGCTCGCAGTGCACAGAAATGAAGCCCAACTTGAAGTAAATAACAGAAAAGTGAAAGAACTGGGACTGAACATGATAGAAAAAGAGAACTGAAGTGTTCTCTCCCATGTTGGTGGAACTGAATTTCCTGAAATTCCCACTGTGATTCAGCTTGCAGAGAATGTGGACAGGTCACCGGCTTTCAACCCCTAACACATAATGTATTTTTGATTAAGCTGAATATTGAAATATTTAAATTGAAATATTTCCAAAACTAATCTTTAAACATGTTTAAATTCAAGTGATGTTGCAAATATAAACAAAACTGAAGTAGTGCATTAGTAAATGCAGCTCCCTGCTTAATCTCAGCCAAAACACTAACACCTAATAATATTATTAATAACTTCATTACATGCATTGCCAGATACAATACAATCCATTTTTGTTTGTTTCTGTATTTTAAGAATTTAGATTCAAATAGGCTTTACCAAGATTGTGAGTCACTGAAGACGGTAGCTTCATCCCATAATTACTGCAAATACATTTAGAAATAAAGCAGCCACAAACTGAGATTAAAACACAGCTTACAATTAAGGCTTATAAAATAGTGGCTTTCATCATTTTACTCCACCTGTCTCCAGTGTCAGGCACCAAAAATCATCAGTTTAAGAAAATGCGTCATGAAGCCTTAAAATCAATTTAATGAACCATGTTTTAGTTCATTCAGTGGTCTACCTAAAGTCTTAAAAGTAGTCACATCCTAAAATATACATACATTACATACAGTATTCCACAAAAGCTTTAGGCATTTGTCTGGGTAATGTGTATTTTCTTGTTCACTAATATCAGTATTAATGTATATGTCAGTGTTTTCATTTACCTCTTTCTAAATCTCGCCCAGAGGAAACTCAGTATAATTTGGCAATAATTGAATAACGCATGACACCCCTAATATATTGCCATATTAAAAATGTTTATTCAAATTTATTTACAAAATTGATTCTGTTCTAATGCTATATGGTGTTTTATGAGCAAACTTTGCTATATGCCCAAGACAGTGATGCGTATATATAACCAATAATCATAATATAAAAATGTCAAAATAGCACAACAAATTGCCAGTTGTGGCATAACATCACAAGGTTGAGAGTTATGTGATCAGCAATGAGCCAGTAATACACAAAAAATACACAAAAGAACACAAAAGAAAGCAAGTCAATTATGAATGTCACTCATTAAAAATGTGATCTCACAGCTTATAGTTAATTTACATACCTAACCTCTGAGTGCAGTCATTCAATTTTCACATTAATCTATAGTTTGGATACCTCTGGGCAAATTATGTTTTCTAATAGAAAATAAGTCCACATTCTCTACAGAGAACACATGTACTGTGTACCTGCTGAATTTAACATATTCAGAAGGAAAAAAATAAAACTTACAATAAAATGTGGCCTGAGTAAAAATCAGGTGCATGTGTTAATTAGAAATTGTGTACCATTTTTCAAATAAATGTCAAAATGTGTGCTCTGTAAGGAATATGCACTTAGATTCAGCAAAATATTATTAGCTAAGGCAGATGCAAGGTGTGAACATATTTATATGGTAGTGTGGTGATCACAAACTAATCACATGATCATTACTGTTTAATGATTTGATTTCTGAACTGGAGTAAATTATTTCATTATATAGTCAAAAAGCATTATACCTAGTTAAGTGTATAATTTTTTATAGAACTGAATGTATTTCCTGGGGGTCTAATCTCACCTATAATACTATACATATGCCTCATATGATTATATTGTGCTTACTTGTATATTTCGTCCCTTCAGAAGCCAGGTGTTGGCACTTAATGTGTGTCTGTGGGTGAACAGGGCAAGAGGAGATCAAATAGCAGCCTGAGCCCACACCCTATCAGTGCTGGGTCTTTGGCCTGGCGCTGTTGACCTGACCCCCCCACCCCCCGAGAGTAGCTGGGCACATGACTACACCAACATGGTGCTTACAGTGTGTCTGTTGGTGTTTGTGTGAAAAGTCATGCTTCAGTTGGAGGAACCTGAGCCAAGCGTGGTGCCAGCTGCCCCAACTGCAGTCAGACCTCCATTGCTTCAGACCACTCACAATAACTCCTCCGTACTCTCCCGCTGCTGGACATTTCGGCAGTGATAATGGAAACTAGGCTTAAAATGCATGAGCAAACAAACTAATTGAGATTTTCCTCTTCAACTTGTAATGCATTCATACGCTGCCACCTCTGTGTGCATTCAAGCAATTTGCACAGCGTAGCCAGAACTAATACATGCCTCTATCTAGCTCCATGCGCTAGTGGAAAATATGGCAGCCTGCATGAAACACAGATGTAGTTCATTTTTAAATGGCTGCCCTCTCTTGGTCGCTTAACAGCGCCTGCTCTCTGCGTCTCTCTGCATCTTGACACAGCACACTGAGCCTAATCGCACATAATTGGGTGGGTGGGACAGGGGGCCGGCCCAGGCTTTGTGTGCAAAGGGCAAGTGGTCAAGTTAATGGGGCCCTTGTACGGAACAGGGAGCTCTCGCTCTTTCTCTCTCCCTCCCTCGCTCCAGCAGGATGGAGGGAGGGGAGAACAGCCCTCTTTCAAATCTCAAAAGACAGAGAGGGGGCACTCGTTCCCTGCCCTACCCTCACCCCACCCCCCCTTGTTTCTCTACTTCCCCAGCAATAGCTTCCATAACCTAGGCCTGTGGATAACGCCAACTAAGCTCTGCTCCTACATCTGAGTAAGTACAGTTTGGGAGGAGGGCTAAATCTAAGAGTTCATTCTGACTCATAAATTTGAGAAGTGAAAAAAATACTGTAAAGAAACTACCTAAAAGAGTGTAAGGCACCCTACTTTCAACTCACCTAAAAGAATTAGCACATAAATAAAAAATTACAAATCTGCCAGTCGAGCATTTAACGATTAACCCACATGATATATAAAAAAACATACAATAAATTAAATAGGTGGTTTATTCAGTACCTAACTAAAAGTACCATTTAGGTATAAGTACCTATCTAAAAGATTCACTTTTAAATCCCATTTGACAATAATTGCACCAAACAATTTTGATTAAATAAAAATTTAAACTAAATGGTCTTTAAAGCAAAAGTACAGATAGCATGTGCACATTGTAACAAATAATTGCAGCAAAGCTAATATAATATTTGTTAAAAAATGACACAGGACACAAAACTGTTGTAAATAATGATTTAATCACAGTAATTACACCACCTGCTCCATTAGTGTAAAACAAACACTTTGGACTTGTCTGTATACTGAATAGGAAATACAGTCACAGTGCAGAAGCACATAGCTCAGGAAAAAAAAATCAAATAATAACAATAAAAACAAATGATCAGAAAACGTTGAGCTCATAATCATGAATCATAATCAGCTGAAGGTGGTGTACCACTGGGTACTTACACTGCAAAGATTCAAGATAATAATTTGGTGTTTATGATGATCTTTTATGTTATCCTGATATGAACTGACTGATATGGTCACATGCAGACCCTGTAAATTCATGTTTAAGGGTTTATGATGGCTGATATGTCAATTTATGTGTGGCTGTTTGACATGTGATATCGCTGATGACTAATTCGCAGAAAATGCAAATGTATGCAGTTTTCTCCGTTTGGGTTTTAGAGGTGGCCAGTTTTAAAATGTCAGAACCTCTGGTACTTTCTGATTGAAATACACTCCAAAAGTATTAAGACACCTCAGTTCCTTTCATGGCCATGTGAGGCATTGCCGATAGTATGTACGGTAATCTACTGCCAATAGAAAACGGTAAAAATTTATGAGCAGATGTCTACAAACTTTTGGACATACAGTGTATTTTTTTTTTTTCTAAAATGATATGTTTGTAAGGGTTTGTTTTTATTAATAAACATAACAATCCACAAAGTTAAAAAATTCCACCATGTGAAGAGTTTCTGCAGGCCACACAGATCAGTCTATCAGAATAATGGACATAACACTGCCATTGTAAGGCAGCATTTTTTTCCTCCTAATACAGAATACTGCCTCCAAATACTTTTGCTGTAATGACTTCTCTAGCTTGCACAGTGGATGAACCTCAAATTCAAACTGCATTTTCTTGTATGTGCTGTGCATCTTCCAGCTGAATATAACACACAGCACTTCAAACAGTGTTCAAGGTCTTTCAGTAAGCTTTGTAATACGACACATTAAGCAAACATGATATTTTCATAGAACTTATATATGGGCAGTGAGATTGGGTCACGGTGAAGCAAGCCATATGTCATGCTCTAGAATCTCATCTACACTAAGCATTCAGTGTGACTCTTGGAGCACAGACTTGATACAGCATCACTAAACCGTGCTTATGTTTTTCAGCTGGTCACTGCTATGGGATGAACAGGACATTAAAAAGATACATAATCATGCCATCCATTATGCAACAAGCCACACTATTAAGTTAACGTCAATCAGAACTTAATGGTATGGCTAACTTTGTCAGTGCCAGTACAAAAATTGCCAATATTCACTGCAACACCTAATGATAATAACACTGTGTAGATTATGTCTCCGTAAGTAATCAGCTTGTTTGTGAGGATGTCTCTGTTCAGTGTAGCGTCTCTGTTTATAAAATTTCACACATTTTTCATCGCACAGTAACAAGGTCAGGCAAGAGTTTACATACAGCAACTCAATCACATACATTCACACACATACGCACACTCTCTGACTTCCACGCACATACAATACCCAAAAAACGTGTAGTTAAAGGAGTGAAAAAGGCTAGGCTGAGTAAACCCCTGGAGGTCACAGTGGCAGAGCCAGTCAGAAGGGGCACAGCATGGAAGGCTGCCACTGCCAGGCTCAAAGCAGGCCTGGGCTGGGTCTGTGGGTGAGCATGAGCAGCACAGGATAGTGGATGTTTTCATCATATACCTCTTTCCCCTCGGTTTTCATCTGAAATACACACACACATACACAACAATAAACATCAACAAGGTTCCTGAGAAGTTACTGAATCACTCTGAGAGGCATATTTCATTACTGTTTTTAATTACACCCTCGCCAACTTCAACTCTGAAGTTCCTCAAACTCAAGTTACACTACTCAAATGTGCAGGGCAGGAAGGTCTTCAGCACCAGGGTTAAGAATCCCTGTACTAGGTTATGAGGCTAATGTAGCAAACGAGTAATGGAAGCTTATACTTCACCAGTTTGCAACAAGCCAACTGTAGGCCTTAGCACACTCTTGCTTCAAATCAGAAAACTTTTAATTGATGCCAGAGAAAAATGATTGTGACTGCAAATACAAGAGACAAGAACAAGATAAAATATAAGTCTAGATAAATAATAAAAAAAATATATTGGGATATTAATACTATCAATAACTTACGGATAAGTGAATTCTAAATACGGTAGTGAAAATATCTAACTGCACATAGTTAAATTAAAGTAAAATTAAATCATCTCAAGCAGGCTTGCTTATGACATTTCTGACAATTTTTGACAAACTGTTGTCAATAAATAAGCAAAAATGTACATTACACAGCTAAGTACTGTAAGAGCATTCAACTTAAAATGACTTTTTAAGTTACTTAATATCCAGTACGATCAAGTGTGTGACGATGCTAATTAGTGACCATAAGCTAACATTACTACATTGCGACAGCTGGTGGCCTAGTGACTAGGGTGTTGCCACTGCAATCAGAAGGTTGTGGGTTCAAATCCCAACATTGCTAGTGACACCACTGAGGTACCCCCGAGCAAGGTACCATCCCCACATACTGCTTCCTGTGTGCCCACCGTTGGTGGTAGCCCACTGTTTCACTTGGTGAATGGGTTAAATGCAGAGAAAGAAGTTCACATGCGACTAATAGGGGCCACTTTGCATTACTTTATATTAGCCTTATATCGCCAATGCAAAACAAAAGAAACAAACTTTAGACCTTAATGTCTTGGCTGAATGACTACTGAGGAAACAACCAGTTTGGTAGAAACACGAGACTACTGTCACTGATTTAACTGAATCTTGTCTGCTCTCCTGTTGCTTCCACCCGAGCTGTACAAGGCTCATCTCAACAACACCCGAGAAACAGTGAGCAAATAGGGACAGGCACACTAACTGTTTCCCAATGACTCATTTAGAGCCGAGGTGTCTGCATGAAGAACATCAGCAAATCCTTGGCGGTGCTATAGCCCCCTAGGCACCACTTTCTGCTAACAGCCGAAATGCAGCATTACTGCAACCCTCTTCCTTTCTGCCAGCGGGCCTGCCAGCTGCCCCGGCAGCCCAGCCCTGTCCCAGCCAATCGGCTGGCCCACACACTCCGCCATAAGCGCTGTGCAATCCGGTTATGAAAATCAGAGCCTCAATACAGCCACCAAAGCTGACATGCACACACTCTTCAGAGAGAGCTGGGCTCTGAAGGAGAAGCCCACATATACAGCAAAGGAAAGAAATGAAGCACAAGCAATTGTCAGCAATGGTCAGCAGCAGCAGTCCATTGGTTCAAAACTAATGAAAACACATAACTGGGCCACATATTACAACTGAAGACATTCCAAACAGTGTAGTGTGAACTAGTGTAGTCTGAAGTAGTAATCAACAGGGTTGCATGTTGTGGAGTAAAATGTGCAAAATCATATCTTGATGTGATATTCTTCTAAATTCATGTAATATATGTAAGATTACTGATTATAAATTTGTTATATATAAATTTGTCTTATAAATGATATATTGATTATGAAATTGTTACATATTATAGAATATAATCAACCCATTATGATACATCTATATTATTTTAAGCAATTTCATCTGTCTTGATCCGCCGGCAGATAATTTTGAAGTTTCTTGAAACTTACCAGATGCACAAGACAATTTTACTAAATCTTACTACTAGCCTAGAAATACATTTACAAATAATCCTACAATATTTAATCGCATACTATAAAATATAATATATTACCTAGCTTTAAGATGATCTTTCATGCAAAGATAAGATTATTTGTTATAAACAAGCTGCAATTAAAACAGCCCATATAAAATGCTATGTGTCTCTGACAGGATATGCAATAGGTACAGACCCTGAAAATGAATAGGTCATATTTAGTATACAACTACACTAACATTAAGTAAAGCCAACAATCAAGCTGTTCAACAAATACGAGTGAAATGGCTATTACAGCTTGACTGTTCAATATAAGGGTCAAATGATCAGTACATTTTAGTGAAGCAAATGTTTCAGTTTCATGACAACTGAAATCATCAGAGCTGATGTACTTACAATACAATGTATCTGTGTACAAAGTACACAAACTACATCTAACTGAAAGTGAGGCCTAGTTATGCAATAAATTAAATCTAAATGATATAGCTGATTTTTGATAGAATTTCTCCACATTTCCCTGATGAGTGAGAAATAATTAATTAATACATTTGTTTAGTTATTGGGGTAATACTCCCCTTTGGCAGTAAATGCACATCCTATTGGTTGAGAGAGTACAGATAGAGGGGAGGGGGCACAGCTACAGTAGATAGAGTGTACCACTCTCATGACATGTGTATACTGCTCTCCAATACACTCACTTTCCCTCTTTCCTCAGTGGCTGGAGGAGGACAGATGAAAGACTCCCCCCTTGCCCTTCATGTTTGTTATCTCTCCTTCCACTCTCTCTACACAGCGGCCGGTGGTTGAACCTGTGACCCCTCAGTAATCAGGGCGGCCAGCCGGCCAACACTAAACCCACTGCAGGGACCAACACATTCACATTCAAATCTCAAACTCCAGAGAGAGAGAGAGAGAGAAAGAGAGAGAGAGACAGACAGACAGTCAGAGAGTGAGAAAGAGAGACAGAGAGAGAAAGAGAGAGAGAGACGGAGAGAAAGAGAAAGAGAGAGACAGAGTAAAAAAAAATCATAAACTGAGCAAGTGATATAGTAAAGAAGCTTAGGAGAAAGAGATCGCAAAAGTAAGAGACAGAGAGAGAAACAAGAAGGAAAGAGTGAGGGGGGAAAAGAGAAAATGAGGGATAAGAAAGACAGAAAGCGATACAAGCAAAAAGCTTAGGGTGAGAGAGAGAGAGAGAGAGAGAGAAAGGAAAAAGTAAGAGAAAGTTTGAAAATACTGTGAGCTTGCAAAGGTGAAAAGTTTAACAAGCAAAGCTGTTCCTCCTGATCAGAGGCCGCTAATCAGCTTCATGGGTGGCTGGATAAATCGGCTCGTATGTTTTAATCGCACGGCTGCCGAGATGCAAGTCATTTATTTTATTGCCACTTTTGCTCCTCCGCTGCCCTCCCCCTTTTTCTTTTTTCTTCATCTGAGTTGGTTCCGAGAGAAGGAGCGATTGACTGAACATCAGCAGGTTTGAATCGCTGACCCCAGAAACGGGTGGACAGATGGATGAAAGGAGGGAGCGAGAGGATGGATGAACGCGTGGAGAACACACACTCTGGTGGATGGAAAAGAGAAGGACTTGGAGGGGTAAGGTTAATGTGTGCAGGATGTGTGATGTGCTGTGTGAATGTATTGGGGGAAGCTGTCAGAATTAAAATTCATGACTCTCTTTACCACCATTTGAGTAACAAGATTAAGACGGGCGGGAGGAAAATAGTGGCATTATCAGGCGGCTTGCAGTCCTCCAGCTGCTGAGGCTCTATTCCAGAACAGTGGGGATAAGAGGATAACACGCAGCCCCCTTGCCGCAGCCCTGCACTGCTGAGAGCACAGCACAGCCCCACACACCCCTACAAACGCAAACACAATCCTGTCTTCCACCAACACCCCACACTGTCTGGATGAGGAGGTTTTGGGGGTCAAAGGAAACGCCTCAATCTCCAAGACATCAGAGACTGCAGCTGAGGAGTGAGAGACACATGGGGGTGTGAAAACACACACAACAAATAATAATGCAAGTACATTTCTGGCAAAAACTAAAACAAAAACCCCCTCTGGTTTATAACAGAAGGACAGTGGAAAGTATATTATGTTTGTTATGTATGCAATTTACATGGATAAATACAAAAACAGTGTGGTCCAAAAGTTTTATGCGCGAAGAAAACTATTTATCACAGGAAATGTGTACTTTAGCCACCAGTATAACATTACAATAAATACATAAATACAGTGATTTTTTTTCCTTATTGTTTTTATTTCCCAACCTCTCCTTTACCTTGGATTTACACAAAATGGTTTT
>JBBPDB010000146.1:10005772-10018482 GCA_037974465.1 Brachypetersius altus
TGTGTGTGTGTGTGTGTGTGTGTGTGTGTGTGTGTGTGTGTGTGTGTGTGTGTGTGTGTGTGTGTGTGTGTGACTGGTCCAACTTCATTTTAAAATAACAAGTGTCATTAAAAGAAAATTAATTGGTTTTTCCAAGACTCAGTGAAACATTTGGCCACCGAAGCCAGTCTGCTGGCCACTGCCATTAAGGTGGTCTATTCCTATGCTGTCTTAATCATGAAAATACAGCTCTGTCTCGTCCTGAGTGGGTTTCACTGAGTGTTTGATATAATCAACCAATGAGTAAAATTACATTGTGGGAACACATATTACTCTGAAATGTCTATTACTCTGAAACTGTATGGATATGTTGGGGGGTGCTGTGGGTGTGGGGGGGGGGGGTGGAAAGAAAGGGTTGGCAAGGCAGAGAAAGAGAGAAAGAGAAATAGAGAAAGAGACAGAGGTTTTGGGAGGGTATTGAGGGTATAAAGAAATATAATGAAAAAGGGAGAGATAAAAACAGATGAGACAGGTAGAAAGAAAGCAGAAAGAAAGAGAGGAAAACGAGAGAGAAAGAAAGAGAAAAAGCAAGTGAAAAAGATGAGGGGCGAGAGACAGAAGAGAAAAAACAATTGCCAAAAATGAGTCTGAGCGAATGAATAATAAGGAGACAGAGACAGAAAGAAGAGAGTGAGGGAGACGGGGGGCAGTTATAGGTGCAAACATAAACACAGAAATCAAAACGATCAGTGGAGTTGCACAGCATGCTCTGTCTACCAGCAAACTGCTGACAAACCTGACCCACGCTCGCACACACATATGTACACACACACACACACACACACACACACACACACACACACACACACACTCGCATCCGCACGCACACACAGACAGCTCTGCCCTTTTTTAATATAAAGACATCCAGTATCAAAGGCCGTACTTAAAAAACCCCTTGCAGATAAATACAAATCTGTTGCTATCTTTGAAGCGTTTTCATTTAGTGTGGCTCTGGCAGCAGCGGGTCTTATCACTGGGCCAAGGAGGAGAAGTTGTGTGCTTTATGATTAGTGCAGAGCATCAAATAGACCAGAAATCCCAATTCAAGTTACGCACAATACATATTAAAGCATTACATGATATTAATCCTGCCATTCCACTACTACTAATTACTGAGAATACAAGCGCACACGCACCCACACACCCACCCACCCACCCACACCCACACACAGACACAGACACTTACATCAGGTCGCAGTAATCTCCTTAGTGCATCAACCAGGCTGGCTCTGTATTGGTCAAGAAACAGACTACGAGAGAAAGAAAAAGAGAAAGATTAGAATGTATTTCAGTAATTGCCTACAAAGTGATTTCATCCTCTTGTAGATATATCACAGCATTTACTTTGTCATTTCATACCTTGCTCATGCACCCATGGGCCAAAATATATAGCAGAGCTGTATAAGAGTCTATGCACACATAGACACTTAGTTTTTGTACTCCCTGGACCCCCATGCAAAGTTTATGTAAAGCAGGCATCCTAGAAGCTCCATCTCATTTAGTTCTCTGTGATATGAATAATAATTCATTTTCAATTGTCACAATCTTACAACAAAATTGTAGTGTTGCAATGAAGTTCTTCAAACACTGACAATACACTTGAGTACCATTATTTCTCTGAATGACTGTGTTTGTGCACGTGTGGGTTTGCGTGTGTGCTTGTGTGTGTGTCTGTCTATCTGAAAGAGAGAGTATGTGTTTGTTTATTTCATGGTCATTTCTGCTTGAGTGCTAGAGTGTAATTGAGAGTGAGCTAATCACCGCAAACGTATGTACAAGTCTGTAGTTGTCGCACAATGTAGTGTGTGTGTGTGTGTGTGTGTGTGTGTGTGTATTTACTTGTGTATGTATGATTGGATATTTCTGCCTCAGATTTAAGCCTGAATAGTCATGGAGAACACGAGAAGAGCAAATGGACTTAAACATTGCTATTGCTCCACTTATTCTTCTGTATCTCTCATTTTCTGTCGCAATACTGAGAAACATCACATCTGTTCATGGCCCACCAAACTCCTCTAGGTGCTGTCAATCTGGGATTGACAAGAAGTAATCAAGTAATCTACCCATTAATCTGACGTGGAGTAATCAGCTTTTTAATAAAGGGTCAAACAATAAAATATGTTTAGCTGAGCAGTAACAACACAGGTACAACTAGGTACAAACTACAAACTGGTGAGATTTAACTTCTAGTGTCATAATAAGGTGTTATAACACCTTGATACAAATTATTTGCAGCTGTACAGGAGGGATGGGACACCTTCTAAAAGTTGGTCTTGATGGTGATTCCAACATTTCTCATAAATGTTCTATGATCTGGCGACTATGAAGGTAAAAGCATATGATTTGCACCAGTTTCATATTCATCAAAATCTGTTCAGTGACCTTTTGGGCCCTGTGGATGGGGCATTTTGGAGGAGCAACTCCCAACAAGATAGAAAGGCATTATAATAGGGTAAAGGTGATCAGTCTGAAGACACTACATGGCCAAAGGTATGTGGACATCCTAATTATTGAGATCAAGTTTCAGTTCCCATGACTAACAGGTGTATATAATTAAGAACATAGACACGCAGTCTCCACAAACAATGGGTCACACAAAGCCAGAGTTCAATGGCTTTACCAAAAGCAAATTTCTGCCCTGCTAGGTCTGCCCCAGCCAAGTGTAAGTGCTATTACAGTGAAACGGAAGAATCTTGGAGCAACAACAGCTCAGCCACAAAGCCGTAGCCCTAGGAGAATCACTTATCCTTCACTAAAGATTTGTAAACTCCACAAGAACTGCAGGGGTTTCATGAAATGAATTTCCATGGCTGAACAGCTACATACAAGCATAAGATGACTATAAGCAAAGATTACTGCACTCTAGAGCACAAATTACATTTAACTTTATGTAGCTTAACAGAGTAAAATATATATCATCATTGGGCAGATGCATTTAACTGATGTTTTTTATCGAGTTTAATTGTTTATTATGACAGCCTTAAGCTGGAGTCATGCTAGAAGCTTTGTAGATGTTTTGCAAACTGTATTCATTACAAAGTCTGAGACATGCAGCAAATGACATAAGAAGATGCAGAGACACATCACATTGTTATCTTTTTATCAAAAGTGCTCATAACTGACTTGCTGCTCCAATTGTGCTAGCCTCTACAAATTAGGTTTATTTTATGAGTATTGTTTGAAGCTCAGGCAGTCGAAACCAAGCAATCAGTCATGTTGATGAAATGTTTCCACACTCATGTCCTGTGGGACATTAAGGTCTAAACCAGGTTGAGAAATAACTTCACTAGCCAAGTGTAGTCTTCTTTAGTCTGTAACCTCCATCTGCCCCATCAGTGGCCAAACTATTGACCCTGTGTTTTGGGTGGTGCAGGTCAGAGTGGACAATAGAGGGCAAGCTGTAAGGTGGGGCATGTAACTTTAGCCTTGACCAGGGTGACTTAGACAAAGCACCCTCCCCAGTCTTAACATGGCACTTCCTCTTTTCACTTCCTCAAATCCACCTGCCAGTCATCTGATACTACTCTTATTCAATTACTGTTCACAGCTCTGCAATAGATATGTGGAGTAGATTCACAATCCCTACCTTTGTACTTACAACAAACATTTAAATAAAAAGGACATTAACACGACAGATGGTGTAGCCTGTTTGTGCTTTTCTTAAAGCACAAACAGGCTGAATAGTGGTGACACATGCAATTCAAATGTGGATTATACTTGGCTATTATCGGTTTGCTACGCTATTTGTATGCATATTTTTAACATTACAGTAACACTGTCCCTTTGCCATAGCAGGAGTACTCCTGACTTGTAAAAACCACTTACAAGCAACATATCTGTGCAATGGAACACACTGCTAATTCTTTCATAACCAAAACATTTGATAGTTGTCACTATTTCACAAAGCTCTCTAGTAGCAACTGTTTTTCCTGTAGGAATGAATGTCACACACCATCAGCTATAATGAATACCAAACAGTGCCGGCGTCAAGGGGGGGCATTTGAAGGCATTGCCCCTCCTAGTGAGTCACCACGCCCCCAACCGCCAACACATACTCCAGCAACCATATGAATATAGTTCATGATCGATAGTGACCCCCCCCGCCCCATAGTCAGTTAGATGCCAGCCCTTTAGATCCGCTCTGACACCGGCTCTGATACCAATGTTAACCACCAAGGGACATCTTAGTTACCAAAAGCCAAAAGATGGTTATCAATACCCTAGAAATAAAGTGTTAATCACATAGCAACATCCTAGCAACTACCAGGAGCACTATCGAAACCACTCAGCAACACCCTGGCAACCAACTGGGATACCACAGCAACACCTTAACAACCACCTGGAACACAATAGCAAAAAGTATCATCTTACAAACAGCCAAAGATTTAGCAACACAAACTATCACATAGAATAGCACCCTGTCCCACTCAAGCAATCATGTGGACAATGTAGCAAACATCTGGGAAACTATAGCAACCATATCGCAACATCTTTGCAAAAAATCTGGAATACAACAGTAACCAAAACTAGCAACCACTTAAAATACCATAGCAACCACACATTTTAGCACACAACGTCCTAGTGGCTAACTTAATACCATAGCAACCCTTTAGCAGCACAATCACTCTTTTTTTTGAGTGTCAACAGGTCAATATGTAATACACATGCATCTTTTTAAATGTATTTACATTTGCATTACACATTACTAAAATGGGTGCGCTTTGTCCCCATCCTCAAAGCAAAGACTTCATGCAACTTTACTGCTGTGGCCTTAAATAGCTGCATTTTCTCTGTGTGTGCTTAATGTTCCATCCCCTCTGCTTTTTACCACACAATGAATAGATCTGATGTAGTATATTTCAAAAGTACTTTATTTATTGATGACAGTAATTTATCTAAATGTAGCTTAGGACAAAAAGACTTCAGCATCAACAAAGTCAGAGCCAATCTCTTTGACCCAGAGGGTCAGACTTAGAGGCCTTTCCTTGCAGAAGCCTAACCAGGTTAATCTGGAGGTGGATGCTCTCAGATTATGTCACGCATAATCTGGGTCGGGTCCCTAAGGGTGGCCTGCCACTCTGACTCCACTTCGACACTTAATCTGGCCTAATCCCGCCAGCATTAACCTCATCCCTGCTATGAGACCTGAAGGCTGTGGTGGAGGAGAGGCCGTGGAAGGCCTTTACTGAATTACTCCTCGGAATCATATGGTGTTGTTTAGGAGCTTATTCTAATCAGATGACTGACATTAGTGACGATTAGTGAGTAAACCTTTCCTTGGGGGAAGTGGATTTTTGCTTCTTTTGTTTTAGTTTTTGGTCATAGTTGCCCACATTGTTTTTGGCTTTCGCATTTATTGTGTTTTGACGAATTCATCTGCTTTTGTGAAGCTTTGTGTGAAATGAAAAGGGATTGTAGGAAGAGAAAAAAAGTCTCCTTCTGCCCGTCTGTCTGCCTCTCTCTTTCTCCCTCTTCCTCAAATACACAACACACAGACACACAGACACACCTGGCCTACTAGTACCATAAATCTGGGTCAATAAAAATGAGCAGTTATCAGAACAGAGACTACTCCCAAGTATTAGACACAAACTGCATAGTACATTTTAGATTCTGCAGGCGCACACGCGCACGCGCACACACACACACACACACGTACAAAAACACACACAAAGGCTTTATCTTGGAGCCCACACACAGGCAGCTTAGAGGAGGCAGACATGCCAGGCACAGTGCTAGCCAGGCAGCCACAGTCGCAGTAACAACAGCAAGGCCTCTGCAGGAATTCCGCATCAGTCTTACAGCACTGCCAAGATTACACCACTGAGCCGTCTGTGTATGTGCGCAACAGAAGATCCTCTGTTCCTGTGGTTGTATACGTATTAAGGCCCAGTCACACTAGCTTTGGACAGTGATTTGACAGCAACTTATTCATTTCAGTTTCATGTCACAGATTAATGATTTTTTCCCCTCAAATTTGGTGAACTGTTACACACGAATCGTTGGTCAACAGCAATAACTGTTTTGGCTACATTAAGCTGGCAGTACACTTCAAACGATGAAAGAGACAAAAAAAAAAATCAAGCTACAGGCAAACAATCAGTCAAACTGAAACTTAAGATGAACTACATGCAGAGATGCAAGGCAACCATGTTACATGGGAACCAATTGGACTCAGGGGTTGTCTCAGAACAAACAACATATTGAATATGGGTTCTGTTTATCAGCTGTTGCATATCGCACCATTCAAACTCAAATTACTGCATCACTGTAACTCTCATGTCACTCATTTTATGCTTTGAAAGTTTCACTAGAAGAATATTGGGAGCTTTAATCTCTGAAAGAATAGTCCAAAATGGAGGAAGTGCCAATGCAGGCCATTCTTCCTGTCCTAACTACAAAATAAAAAGAGAGACAACATGATACAAAGTAAGCTGGGAGTTTAGTCAGGTGGGATAATGATGTTATAACTGCTTATAATCAGTGAATTAACTAGTTTGATAACAATTACTTTGACAAGTCTGGTGGCTAACACAGCTGAATTGCCATACACTGACATAAAAATCCACACTAAAAGGGACAGGGGTGGTCTGACATTGTAACTAAAAATAGAAATGTTAGACCAGTTAGAAATAAAGGTTAAATAAATGAAATAAATAAATAAATCAGTGACTTTCAATTCCAGCCCGGAAAGGCCTTAAGTTTGGAGACTTCCATCCTCACAATATTTAACTCAGCACCTCTAATTTAGGCCTAGCAGTGCAATTCAGTAGTGGCAGTTTTTTGTGGCACACCCCATTCAAAATACATTAAAAACCAGTTTCATGAATACTCTTTTGTATTGCTGGAAGCGGTCTTACCATGAAACATCAATAACCAATCAATAACATTTTATTGGTGAAATAAATCTATTGTTCCAAAAAGATATCCAGCATTTGGGAATGCAAGTCTTCAGATGCACTTGGTTATTTGGGTATTCAGGTCTGAAATACTGGTGGTTGTTTGCATTTCTTGACCAGAGGGGGTTGCGGAGACTTTCGATTTTCATTTGCCAATGCCTGAATCATTTCCTTAGGAGTGTTGAATCCACCTCACAAATGATGTAAATTGTCTTGTTAATCAATCATGAATGCCGTTTTCTCACATGTTTCTAATGTACCTGGGTGGCCCACTCAGGTAAAGTCTATATGTGGGAAACACTGGTGTTCATCCACTTTTTGGAACATTCAAATAAGGCATGCATTGTTTAAAATAAAAAAAAATGAAATTATCCACGTCTTGCTTTGTTAAAAACGTATAAATAAAATGCTACAGATATTTAAAACAAAAATATGACATTTCTGTACAGATTACAAGTGTGACAAGTTATCAATCTGTAGGTGCACTGATATCATATAAGCCATTTGAATATTGCATGTTTGACTACTAAAAATAATACAAACAGCATCCTAAGAACTCCAGCTTCAATATTTAGTCACTTGCTCCTATCTACAAAATGACATTATGGAAAACTCTCATATCTGCATTAGTATGTGGGGGCAGTCTTGACAGGCAGGAGAAATAAAGTGTATTGTTACATGTTTTCTTGCTTTATACTTTAAGATAAATCTGACTGTGCCTCTCTCTGTCTTTCTTCCTGGTGTGAAGGTCTCGCCGGTGGCTGCAGCGTTACTGGGCCCCTGCCTGAAAGACTATAATTAATGGCAGCAGAAGTACGGCTGTTGACCTTTTCGTAGGTGATCGTCGGCACAATGTTCATTAATCGCAGAGAGATCGCTCTCCTGACGATGGCAATTACAGACAAGTCACCGGCTGGAGCGACGGGGGGACAGCCACTGCCGTGTGAGTCATCTTCACACACACACACACACACGCGCACTTACACAGAAATCAACCACATGCTGGCCCACTACTGTTCATTTCACATGCGTATTAGCTGCCATTTGTGTGGCATTAGAATAATAGTAGGCTGTGAGGGGTTTTTGTGCTCATCAGAGTAAGCGCAGGTATCGCTGCCCTGCCTGCTACATGCTCCACACTCTTCTGGACACGTTACGTCGAGCACACCTTAGACAGGGTTTAGGGCACGTAATAAGCACTTAATTACATAATAGTCTTTGACAGGTGAAATAGCTTGTGAAGTTTGTCCTTTTAAAATGTTATAAGAGGAGCATCAGGGATGCAGATATGGCATGAACAATAACACAGAAGAGATTTGACACATGTACATTCAACCTAATTGACTGCTTTTAAGAGATTCAAACCCAGTAAGTAGAGCATGACTGGTTCATATACATGTACTAATCCTATATTAGAATATTCAGTTTATTATTATTACAATATATTATATATAATATATATATATTATATATATAAAATATATTGTATTATATTACAATAACTACAATAAATATCATTTAAATGTAACAACAATTACAGGGTAAATGAATGAATTACATTTAGATTCTATACACGTTCTACACACATTCTGTATGGACAGGTTCTAATCTGAAACCATCATTGCAAAACCATTGCAAAAAAGTAAAGAGGCTGACAATCAAATTGAATTCCTCGTCTACTCACAAAGACAAATGTAATTCTGCAGTTTAGAATTTGTATGTATTTCTTAAGGACCTGTAATGAGCTACAAGATACAAGAGAAATAATTAGTAACAAATTACACCTCCTGTTTGCTTTAGTCAACATTGAAGGGTTAGGAAAAAATGAAAGAGATTCAAAATGTTTTGCAATTTTTTAAGTCTGTCTCTTAATTTTGATTCAGCATATTTTACACTGAAGCTTTAATTGCCAATCAGTGGCCAATAAACAGAGGCAGGAATTCCAATCTAATCTAACCAGCTAATGTACCTGAGAGTAATGAAACATCAGTTGTATTACATAATTAGTAAAAATCAGGTTTGAACTTCGCAGACCGTTTTACGTGAGGAAGCACACAGCATAAGGATGGTGAAGAAAAAAAAAACAAATCAGCAGTGCGATCTATGTTAAGAAGCGGGCTAATTGAAATGTTTGTGTTATTCTCTCTCCCTGCTCCTCACATGGGCATAATTATTTGCAATTTGCCTAAGACATCCATTTGCTGGGACGCCAAGCATGAAAAAAGAGGCAATTTGGGGAAAAATGGAAATGCCTGGCGGAGTTAGCCGAGGGGAAGTAACATGGTGCCAGCCTGGGGCTGACGGCTGCCATCTGATAAGCGCCACATGCGGGGATATTAGCGCACCGTCACCGGGCCAACGAGCCGTGCATCGATATTGAGGGTGTGGACAAGTTGTGGCTGGAAAAGCTGCTAAAGGGTGAGATATGATATTTGGTACACAGTTCTGAGAGCAGGGGTGACACAAAGAGCCGTGCTACCTGTAAATATAGCAAACGAGAGGTGTACAGACCGGGCAATTTTCAACCCATCTCTTCAAATCTGCTTATAGCCTCTAACCACTGCTCTCTCAGCCACATACATGTGTTCATCTGCTCCATTCATTTGTTTTTAGTTGTGCTGTCTTCCTATGTAAGTTTTAAATACACTTTGTTTTAATGTAAATTTGTAGCTTTATTGTATTTCCAATTTTATGTTAAAGCATCTTTGAGTTCCTTTAAAAGCACTCTACAAATAACATATATCATTTATTATTTTTATTAAATGTGTGTAAACCTATTAGAGACTGGGTTTGAATACGTATAGTAATAATTTCTTGAAGATGGCTGGAGGTGAAGGTCTTACATTTTCATTGTTTCATCTGTTTGGGCCTGCACTGCACTACATAACTTATTTAAACAGATAGGTAAGTAAGGACTAAATTACTAAAGGTTTTATTTTTAATAACCGTATAATAAGCCTACAGTTTAACACCTTAACCTTGTTCACAATTTCGAGTAATCTGAGCTTACACAAATAAAAACAGGTCAAAGTGCCATGCAAGGTCATAGCACAAACTCAGTTAAAGCTTACTGACATTAAGCAGGTACTGAGACAACCCCAGTTACCATCACACAGGGGTTTACAGAATCATCTATCTAACACGTGTAACTATCTATCATGTGATATGTACAGCAAAATCCAGCAGCTTAGAAATTAAGAGGAAATTTTTGCATGAAAAATAGTATGTCCAAACCATGTGTATATCTAGTTGTGAGATAACCCAGTGGAATAGCCTTAATGACGAAATCAAGTAAAAATATAAATCAGTATAAAGAAAGTTATAGGACTATGGAAACAAATAGTACTGTTTGTTTCCTTTTTTTCCTTCTCATGTACATTGTCTATGTACAGATGTTCGAAATAAATAAATAAATTAGTCAAAGGATGGCCCAGTGCACAGGCAACGGTAGCACAAAGGTATGCATGTCCCTGCTGAATTGAGTTGAATTGACTCAACTGAGTTGAACGGAAAATGAGATGAAGCAAACTCAAGTGAACATAAGTTTTGCAGTAGTTGGTCCAATTAAGCCAAAATAATGGCTAAAACTGACACGGCTGAGGTCTGGGCAGACATGTAAAACTGGTGATTGGCAACTTACCAGTCAGCACACATGACTACGTCAAAGCGGCCCTCCAGAGCAGACACGTCCACCTCACTGTCCCATCTGACCACCCTGTGAAAGAATAACAATAATAGAAATAAACAGTGGGACCAAACTATAAAAAAGAGAATGTACCACCACTTTGACCTTCTGGCTTAAAGGTATTCAGTTCTGGTCTGGACATTCAAAGTTCAGCAGTTTGGGGACTGTGTGGTAACTAACAGCTGACTTGAAACAGGTGTATTTAAGCAGGCAAATCACCAAACAGTGCTAGACTAAGACCAGAGCTGTTATAAGGTCACTACACCCACCCAAAGCAGACTATCCAGAATCAAGAGACTGTTACAACACTTGACGCTTTATTTAAGCCTGTTCTCTCTCCTTCTTTCTCTCTCTCCTTCTTTCTCTCTCTCTTGCTCATCTTCACGCCACCTATCTCCTCCTTAAGTGCCAGGGCCGATTTTCAGGCTGGCGAATCTGATTATTAATTAGCCATTATTAACAGTCAGTAAACAAAAATTATGTCTTGTGGAAATACAATCTCCTCTCTCAGCGGGGGGCCAGGCCCGCTTATTCACTGGGTTGAGAAAGAGAACCCCCCCACAAACCCCTCCCTCGTCCAATCACACACGACTTTCACCCCACTCAAAGCGCGCTCTGACAGGAAGCCTAATCTCTAAAGAAAACAATCAAAGTAATGCAGGCTAATTATACGTTTACTCTTGTACTTCATCAGCCCAGGGTAAATACAGAGGGAAGAGGGAGGTGTGGAGAGAGAGAGAGAGAGAGAGAGAGAGAGAGAGAGAGAGAGACAGAGAGAGAGAGAGTGTGGAGAGGAGAGGAGGAGAGTGGTTAGATCACTGAACACTAAAATTACTTTAGGCGATAATGCATTTGAATAGTTGTGTGCAGATTGTGAGCGATGTTGTGGGAAACGTGGGAGGTGTGTGTTTTGTCGTGATGGAGGCCTCAATCATGGAAAGAGGCTCATCACCCTGTCGGGATGTGTGATGCTAGCTCTCAATCAGTGGTGCTGACACCTAGTTAAGGAGGCAACCTGAAGTCATGTGACCCCTTTCACCAGGCTCAGTGATAACGGTCTTAAATACAGAAACACACAGACAGCCCACCGAACAACTATTTCCTTCATGTACTGAAGTCACGCTTGAAAGCCTGTGGATTATGTCATGTTCTTACACATACAGACAAAAATCAAACCTATATGACTTAACTCTGGCTTTGATAACAGATTGATTATGCAATGTTCTTTGGCCCAGATAACAAAAATCTAGGCACTACAGTGGAGATTCACTGGGTACCATGGGTGTCTCACACCCATGACCAACTAGTCCAGCTTTAAGAATATATACATATTATTCACAACGTAATAGCACGCATCAATATACTATAAAATTACCTTGTTAAAGAATTGTGTCCTTTTCCTCTGACTTCCTCCTTTTCTCCTCATTGTGCTGCTCTGTGCCACCCCCAAACACCCCCCAAATCACAATGTGACTGACCTCTAATTACATACTGACAACATGAAAACAGGCTACAGCTAGTTGTCTTTATTTACACAGATATAAGAAGTGTTGCATGTCTATGGTTGGATGTCGAGCAAAGAAATTAGAAACCAGTTAAACCTTAAATCTGCAGTAACATTCTTTTGACTCCATTGATTTTTTATAGTCATTAAATACTTGTAATTTCCCCATGTTTATACAGCTGTTTCTTCTATTTCATAAATGAGACTGAAGCTAACACAGCTGTCTAGCATGAAGCTTTTTTGATTTCTCAAAAAAAGACCTCTAAGTTAAGAGCGTGCTCCGTTCTTCAATAGTGTTGTACACATCTGTAAACCCACAGGTGGATCACAAGCTATAGCTTTAGATAAACATTGTATAAAAATAAGTATCAATTGCTGCTTTCTCACAGTTATACAATCCTTCCAAACCCTAGGGCACTTTTCTGTAAACTGTAGTATACCTATAGATGTACCGAGTATAGTCTGGAAACAATGTCAAGTCAAATGCATCATCTATGTATGGTCAAAAGCAGTGCTTGAAGTGGGAAAAAATAAGTGCAGGAACTCTAATTTTCCAACATTTGTGCGGTGAAAAAAAATCAAG
>JBBPDB010000146.1:10026680-10054641 GCA_037974465.1 Brachypetersius altus
ACAATGTGAATTTCAGACCCCTCCATGATTTCTAAGTGGGAGAACTTGCAAAATCGCAGGGTGTTCAAATACTTATGTTCCTCACTGTATACTTGATCCCATGCATTTTAAAGGGTCCTTCAGTGTATCTAAATATATGGACCAGAGATGGAATGTGGAAATGAGTGAGAAGGGGAAACAGAAAATGCTGAATCTATCAGTTTTTCCAGTGCTTTTTGTTCTCTCCCCCCTCTCGCCCTGCAGGGTGGTACCAGGTCAAAGTAGCATGAAGCAGCAGCTGGCCACATGGCTCTGACCTAAGGGAATCGAAGCGGCCATCCAAGAGGAACACGGGTGGCACCGCCAATATCATACACCCACAGGATATAGAGAAGAGAAGAGAAAAGAGGAGAAGAAAGGGAATGGCCCTTTACAGGGTTGCATAGCACCCATGACCAGGAATAAGACATGAGAAATGGAGGTGTGGAGTGAGAAGAAAGCAAAATGGAGAGGCTGGGAGGAGAAGTGGAAGTGTTGCACTGCTTCTTTGGAATGCCACAACACAGGAGTATTGAGTGGGAGAGATAAAAGCTAGCAGGTAGCAGAAGATCGAACAGCTCTACAGCATGTCCATCTGGTGAGAAGTTCAAAGACCACCATTTTTGACACATTGGCCTTCAGGACATGTCCATGTGTGTATGTGCATGCATATGCAAGTATGTGTGCATACTTGTGTGTAAGAATGCTCAAGTGGAGCTGGTCCATTGGTCCTCAGCCACTAGAGCGGAAATGCCTTTGCATTTGAACTCATTTCATGCTGCTTACAATATGCCTGTGTTTGGGTATCCATGCTGAAATTGCCCATTTGCCTGTGATTGTGTTTTGTTTGTGAGCATATCTTTGACTTACCATGAGCCCAGCGAGACATGTCATCCCTCCACCCAACTCACACACAGAGGAACCCCTGGAAGAGCGCAAGAGAGATGGAGAGAGAAAGGGGGGGGGGATAGCTGCATGAATGTCGAGTCTACAATAACTCTAATTAACTGTGCATACCTTGTCTCGGTAGGGGAGTGCCATTGATTGGAATGCAATTCCACTAGGCTCATTGATTTCAAATCTCTCTCTGTCTCTGTCTCTTGTCCTCTTGGAAGGAAGTGACATTGTCCTTTTTTTCTGCTGGAAAAAGGTGGATGTGTGGAGTAGCAGGGAGATTAACTTAATTAGAGTCACAGGGATCCCCCACAGTGTTGTTTGCGGTGCATATAGAGGGCAGGCCCACGGGCTTGCTTTGCAAACACACACGGACGCAGAAAATCTCTGTGCATAACTGTGCATGCTATACCCTGAGGGATGAATATTTTTAACATCAATGAAACAAAATATATTCGGGTCCATTTATAAGATCCGTCATTTAAAGCTTTATACACATGCACACATACTGCTGCTAACTTCGTTGCCCACTGTAATCAGACAGTACGGGCGCTGTGTGTATTAAGTGTGTAATGTATAAGCTTGCAGAGAGGCAGACTCTGAAAAGAGGGATGAAGGGCCGATTGTTGCGAGTAGTGCAATTAAAAATTAATGTGCACAAAGCTGTTAGCATGAGCTTCAGCATGGACAAAGGCACAGTGACAGGTAGCTATTTGGCTGTACAGTGGGCTAGCAAAGAGAGAAAGAAACATAGAAAGAGGGGGAGAGAGAGAGAGAAAGAGAGAGAGAGAGAGAGAGAGAGAGAGAGAGAGAGAGAGAGAAAGAGAGAGAGAACGGGGGTGGGGGGGGGGGGGACTGTAGGGTTCAAGAGGAAACATGGGAGCTTGCTGTAAAATTGCCTCCCTCTCTTTCTCCCTCTCCTGCTCCTCCTTCATCCTCGCACTACTCTTTATGGGGAGTGCTTGATAACAGCTCTGCCAGACAGTGCTGGGGCAGTCCTGGATGACAGAGGCAAGCCAGTCACACACTTTCACACACACAAAACAGAAAATGAAGAGGAAAAAAAAATCAAAAAGGTAAAAGAGCAGGGGAGGGCAACCCCCAGCAAAGAGATCAAGATTCGGATGGTCTTTTTAATATTTGTAGATGCTTTAAACGTTAAAGCATGTATATAGGAAAGTGCATAAAGGCCTTACAGTCTTTAACTAGACACACAGAGCGGTCCATGGGCTCAGCGCCCTGTACTACATTTCTGTATGCCCAGTTGACCTTCAGCTTGTGGCTGTGTGATCGATAAGCCTCTCTTCCTCTCCTCTGCCTCTTGAATGTAAAAACAGGAAATCAAAGCCTCATGTACCGCCTTGAGTGCAAATCAAAAAGTGGCCCTTGCATCTCTGTCAAATGGCCTGAGCAAGAGGGGAGGGAGGAAGAGGGAGGGGAGAATGAAGGGGGGGTGGGGGGGGCAGAGAGAGATAGAGACTCACGTAAACATTTGACGTTTCCTCAGACAGTAGTAGGCCATCACCTCTTCAGAAGGCCAAACACCTAAGAGAGAAAACAATGAAAAATGGAGAATGAATTTTTTAAAAAAAAGAAAGACTAATTAGTGTCATAGAAAGTTCAATGATGTGGAATCCTTCTGCTTTAAATCGCTTTAAACTCTTTAAACTATGGACCCATGCTTCAGTCCTTCACTCTTACTGCATTGATTACCCATTAGGTTCATTAAAGTTACTAAATCATATTTAGTAGTTTTGGAAAAGTAAGTCTTAAGATTAAGATTATTTCTTATTTCTACATTTTTTTCTTACAATAGTTACGATTGGTAATAACTGGCCTTCTGTTAATTATTTCTAAATCACAGAAAATACTGGGGAGGCCTTCTGTTAGGCTTTAAAAATATGGTACTCCAGTCCACAGTGTATTAGGCAATCAATATTTGAAAAAATCTCTGTCATTCTGTTTGCAACTTTTATAATGTTTTGTACAGGTGTTTGTGCACCACTGCCACTGCACTTTGTCACAGAGGACGTTCTTCAGGATATGTTAGGCATTCAGAAAAGGCCTTACAATTTCTAGGAACTAAATTCAATCACCTTGATTTATAGTCAATAGAATCATCTTCATGTAGCATTTTTCAAAAGTACTGTAGCGTTTTTCAAAAGCCCAAAAGAAGAAATATGCCGTCGTATCTAGGTGAAATCACTCATTCGTTAGGCTTTCACGCTCTGGATAGAACAAGTCAGATTGTCCACCAACAAAATTATGGAGCGACAGAGGAATTTTGTTTTTTCAACAAGAGAGACCACTATCAGAGGACAGAGGATAAACAGTGGCAGCTCTTTATAACATATGCTTTACGGTAAGGTAAAGCATATATTATAAAACAAGCCTGAAATTATGTTTTTGCCTTGTTTTTATTATCATTATTAGTAGTAGTATTAGTATTATTTCTAGTCAAAGGGAAAGTGAATGTGCTAGTTTTAACCAACAAGCTCGTTTTTAGTAGTACTCCCTGAGCCAAAATAATAAGGAATTTACACGCACACATAAATAACATCATAAGGAGCCACACCACAACACTAAGCCTAAGAATAAACCTAAGTTTCAAGGGTTTAAGAACACAGGACGGTTTGGGAGCATCCCACTAACTGCCAAAAAACAAAAAGCGGCACCTGCTGCTCTCTCTTTTACACAGGCTGCTGTGTTCATCCTCTCTGTTCAACAGAGACTGCACTGAGACTGTAATACAGCTCCACAGCACTCCCTCTGTCTATCCACACACACACACACACACACACACACAAAACACAGAACGTATTCTGGCTACTTAGAGCTGTGTAAGCTGTGTGTGTGGGGAGAGTGGGGGTCCAGTGAGTGATTATCAGAAGGAGCAGGCTGGTGGTCTTATCACCCACTGTCAGCCTCTGCTCCTTCTGCTAGCTCCAGCAAGAGCCATAACGCTGCTTTTGTCTCTGAAATACACACACACACACACACACACACACACACACACACACACACACACTCTGGCAGGGGAAGAGATAAATGCTCATTTCAATAAACTTCGGCCCCAGAGCTGTGACAGGGTGCTGCGCTGCTGTGTGTGTGTCTGGGGACGCGTACAGGTTTACACATGCGTGCATGTGACATCACTTCTAGATATATTGGAGAGCTGGAGAGAGTTTGACATGGACACACACACACTCTGCAAGCACGTCTATTGGCTCAGTCTTAATGCTTCCAGTGTGTTTTGTCTGCCTGTGTGTGTACACAAATGAAGATATGGCTGTATTTGTGTACTGAAACAGAGGCTTCATATGTGTGAGTGGGCGGTGTGCATGCATGCATGCGCACATGTGCAAGAGAGAGAGTGTTAGAGAGAGTGTTGGAGAGGGGGAGAGAGAGAGAGAGAGAAAGAGAGAGAGTGAGTCGATATAATAAGCAGCTTATGACCTGCCTTTCACACAGGCCTGTTAATGCCTGTCTCTCTCAACCTCTCTGCAGCATCAACCCAAGATTAACTCACCCAAGCAAGATTTAATAATGCCTATTGATAAAACGTCAACATATGCCTCTGCCATTAAATAGGCAGGCCCTGTTTGCTATTCTCCACAAATTCTGCGGCCCACAGGACTGATCAGCTGCATGACATATTGAGAGGCCACCATAAGGTTTATCAGTAAAAGGTATTAATAAAGGAACGAGAAAAACACATTTGTGACACTTGGAGGTCACAAAATGCAAGGAGTAACTTAAAGACTTTGCAATTGCCTAGCAGTTGAAGGTCGGTCATTGGTTACATCATCATAATCTCGGCAGTGATCCCTGAGCGCCTGAGCCGGTAAAAGCATGCTTCATAGTGTAAGGGTGAGCCAGCTGTGCATCATACATGGTTGGAGGGCCCCAAGAACACAATTGTCAGAGGGGAAAAAAAAAAAACACTTACTGCTTCTTTTTTTAGTTGGCTAGACAGCGAATTATATTTTCAAAATGGATTTTGAAGAAATGTCACAGATTTTTTTGAAGTTTTTTTATTATGTATATGGTGCTCAACCCTTATAGGTCACATGTATCAAAAACAATAAACAACATTAAAAATATATATTATTTATAATATATGTTCTCATGCCATAAAAAGAGAAGTGATCACTAATTCAGTAAACTGGATCAAATACCGACAAAATCTGTGTACAGGCCAGCCATGACTCGATACTGTTATACAATTGTAACAGTGACTCTTTCTATGACTACTTTGTGTTCACAGCTTAGTGTGTTAATCAGAGTAAAGCCTTTGTTTACATTATCACTGCCAGGTACATGCAGTAGCTACTACAGGCCTGAAACGCATGTATGTTTTAGAGTTTGAAATGTTTGTCTATGAATTAGGAGTCAGTTTTCTTGTACTGAGGACAGTGTTTGACGAGAAACTTGATGTTTTAGGAAACAGATCCCTTCTCCTAAAATTCCAGGCCCGACTAAAGCTATAACGTGTGTGTGTGTGTGTGTGTGTGTGTGTGTGTGTGTGTGTGTGTGTTCCGTGCGTTGCGTTTGTTTTTTTTTTTTTTTTACCGGGGCCAGGGGTTGAGCTGCACTTGAGGAAATTAGGAGCTCATGAGGTGATAGCAGATTACTCTCCTTCCTGCAAACAATGCACTCACTTCTCACCTTCAATTACCAGATGATATTTCAATCTCTCACTCTCGCTCTCTTTCTCTCTCCTACTGTATCCCTCTTGCAACCTGCTTCATCATTCTGTCCCAGAACCATCTATTGCATGTCTCAAAACCTTCTACTGCCCAACTGTCGAAGCAAAACTTTCATATACACAAGTGACTGTCACACTCAATATGAACACATACACACATAATCACATTCTCAGACAGAGACAGTAACCTATTTTCAGCCCCAAACAACTTGTAGTCAAAGCTAGTTGGCAAAAGAGGCTTTGCAGTACACAACAGGTTTACAACTGATCATGTAACTAATACAGACACTTTCACTGGCCTTTGCTTCAGACTGTTAGCTAACACATACCTAGAACAATAGTTGGCACTGGAGTTGCATCTGTAACCCAAAAACCCAAATCACAAATCTTGAGCAAGTCACAGACTGACAGACTGCTTGCCGCTACCGGAGTGTTTGATGTAGACCATTTTATTTACCGCAGAAATTCACCACCATGCTAACAGACATGGCATACAGCCCTCCCAGTGCTGATGCTAACAATGTTAACAATGGACTGTACGGAGCCATCAGTGAGTTATAAAACTCACAACCAGACAGTCTATTGCCGCTGGAGATTTTAATCACTCAAATCTCATGTTAATTCTCCCTAAATTCCATCTGTGTGTAGACTTTGCAATGGAGGTCTACATACTGATGTTACATCTCTGTTATACTGACATATGATCCCAGGTGACATTTCTGCTCTTCAGGACTATTTTGACTACACTGACTTAGAAATGTTTAGAGAGGCCGCAACCTATGGCAGTTCTATGCCAGAAAGTGCATGATGGCAATACTGTCTTCAAGACCATCACCACATGCCCCAACCAGAAGCACACTTTTGAGAACGCGAAACACTGCCTTCACATCGGGTGATAAGGCTGCCCTAAGAAGAGCAGGGGCCAACCTGTCTCAGGCCATCAGAGCAGTGAAGCCTGCTCAGAAAATCCACAGCCACTTCCAGAACACTGGGGTCATAGGGTGCACATTGCATATGGCAGGGCATCCAGGCCATCACCAACTATAGGATGAGAGTGAGGCCTCCTTTCCAGATGCCCTAAATCAGAACTGCCTCAATGACCAAGTGCTCTTTCCGACCATGGAAGTCAGACAGCAAAAGACTGTCGGATAAGACATTATCTCTGCTTGTGTGCTCAGAGGATGTACAGACCAACTGGCAGATGATCTCACAGACATCCTTAACATCTCTCTGAGAACAGTCATTCCAACATGCTTTAAAGGCACCATCATAATCCCATACCAAGGAAGTTATCAGTGTTCTGTCTCAATCACCCCATGGCACTTGCACCCATCATCATGACGTAATTTTTAGGGGCTTTACATGAGACACATGTAACCACAGCTGCCCCACCTCTCTGGACCCAATTTGCACATTATCACAACCACTCTATAAATGGCCCTCATCCACCTGGACAAAAAGGACATGCTGTCCATAGACTTCAAATCAGCATACAACACCATTCCTCAGTATCTGATTCAACACCCTTATGCTAGATCTGAACACCTGCAACTAAAACCTGAGGGGCTGCACAGGGTTGTGTGTTCAGCCTTCTACTGTTCAAGATGATGACCAGTGACTGTACAGCAATGTACAGCTCAAACTTCAACAAGTTTCCTTATGGCACAACCTTGGTGGGTCTGACCAGCGGGAACAGTGAGGTGGTGTAGTAAGGGCTATAAGCAACCTGTATGGAAAATACAAACTTGATCCAAGCCAAGCCGTGAATCTCTGAGAATTTCTACCCCTGGTACAATTCATGTATACATAGTTCTATTTGTTGTCTTATACATGATGTGTGTTTGTGGTGGAGTGTAGTGCTGAGGCAAGTTAACATACAATCTCCCCTCTCCATCAGACTTAAAGCTCCCAGCTGAGTGAACTCCTGACCTGATGAACTTTGGGAAAGTGCAACGGCTGGCTAATCCTGACACCAGCGCCGGACACTAATCACATGATCCAGGATGAGTCCAGCAGCTGCTGCACTACACTCATTCACACACACACACGCGCGCACACACACACACACACACACACACACACACACACACACACACACAGAGGCATTCACAGCCACACATAACCCTCTGGAATTCTATTGTTTTGTTACTAGTATGACTAAAAGAGAAATCTTTGAACTTTACACAGTAACGATAGTAAGAAGCTTAAAAAGGTCCAAGCCAACAACCGGATAAGACTGCTTTAAAGACACTTGACCCGATTTGAAAATATAAATGCAGAATTGCTCCAGGAATAATTTGATGTTTGGATCGAGTAAAAGCCAAAATAAGATGAAGATCCACATTGTAAGATAGAAGAAGCTGGTCAGACTGAAAAAAGAAAGAAAGAGAAGCTACATGCATGGTGTGTGAGTGTGCAGGCTGCCAGGCGGCCTCAAGCTTTCTCCAGATGATCTCCACATTAACGCTGGCCTCCGATAATTCTTAAGCCTCCTCCATTTCAGATCCAATAACGGATAAGAGCGCATTTCAGCATGATCAACTGCCAATCTGTTCCCTCACACCGCTACTTTACTCCCGCTCAGGATTACTGAACACACACTCACACACTCGCACAGCCGCACAGATAACAAGGACCACTGAGTGGCGCCTCTGAGAAGATAGTACTTACCCTGGTCCAAAAAAAAAGTGTGAGACTAGATACAAATGCACACAACTCTTCTCACAAGATATATATCAGCTGATCAACTATAGCTGACTGTTTGCACATAGTTGAATTCCTTAATTTTGACATTTTGGAAAGAAATGAAACAAAAAATGTGTAATGTGCACAAATCTGGGCAATCTTTCAATCAGCACTTATCAAGCTCCGCATTAGCTGAAATCAAAGCCTCTCCAGAACACTTCTAGTTTGGAAATATTAATTGGTCAGTATTTGAGTTTGGAAATCATGATCCAGTCAGGTCTTCCTGTAGGTCTGTGTTTTGAGTGTATTGCTTTGCAAACCTGACCAGTCTTCCAGACATTTTGACTTCAACAGTCAGCTTTTACTTAAAGTCAGTTTCTTGAGGATATTTTGGAAAATGAAAACTATTTAGATATCTTCTACACCTTCCTGCTGCTTTGAAAGAGTTTGTTAGCTTCTGGTTAGCTTTCAGTCCCTTACTCAGCCACTTAAGATAAGCCCATGGCTGCTGAGTGTAAGCGCACCACTTGTGAGGTTTAAAGGGTCACATAATTTATTACACTACAGAATCATCTACACCTGACTGGGATTAAGGTCTAATGAGTGAAAGCCCTGGGACCTCGAAAAATACTATTGAATTGACAAAGTGTACAAACCATTTCCTCTTTCTCCAATTTATTACATTCAGAAATACATGGTAATTTTAAAATGGTGATCCAGTAGTTTCAGAAAAATGTATTTTATTGTGTTTACTGTTTTTTATGCCATATTTTACATTTGTTGTATAGTGCTGTTCTGTCATAGTTCTGCAGTCACCATGTTAATCTTATTTTTCAGATTTTCAAAAATGATTATTACATACATTAACATATTCACCCACCAGATGGTTTCCTGCTATACATCATTACATAGCCAGATATTGTGTAAAACCTTGCTTTGTAAACATCGACTGTTACTATAATTTTCATTTCTTTCATGGGATTTTCTATGTCAGAGTGAATCTGTAGTTTAAATATGGACATTCAATACTTCTAGTAATGTTGCAGTTTTGCATTAAATATGTCTTCAAAGGTCTGAACTAGAGCTTGTTTCTGAATAACTGGAGATGCCTAGTTGTTAGCTACACAGCTTGTAAGCCTACTCTAGCAAGATATACTCCATCAAAGCTTTTGCATGAATAAAAAGCAGCTTGCTTCAGGCTCCTCACCAAACTGGCAGTCAAAGCAGGGGCCCAGAGGTGAGAAATACAGCTTGCCAAGCAGAAAAACCCTCCACCTATCTTGTAAACTAGTTTTTTTGGATTAGGGTGCCGGTGCGAGCCCTGTAACAAAAGGCAGAGGGCCAGTGCCCTATTTCAGAGCAAATCTCCGCCCCGCTCCTCATCGCGAGTCTCCTCGGCGCTAATAGCCGTATCAGAGGCTGGGCCGGCCGGCTGAGCACACAAACTGCTCCTGGTTGATTAGCATAGCAGTGACAAGCCAAGATTACTGGCCTCACACTGCTGCCTCCTCACCCAGGCAAAATTACAGGCCTGTCACCTGAACAGGCTTTATTTGGGGAATGTTAATGTATATAAACAATTAAGGAGAGAGGGAGGGAATGGAGGGAGAGAAATGATAGGGATGGAAAAAAGAAAGGAAAGTGGGGAAAGGGTATGATTGTAGTAGGATAGAGGTTTTTGGAGAAGTGTTTTCTCTTCTGTTCTATTTTATCTGATCTATCCATGTTCACTATATTATTTGCTAATAAATTGGAATATTTAAATATTGCTATCAGTGTTCATTTTTCTCAGTGTTTAATATTATTGTATCACAGCAAAATTATAGGGGACAATTACAACCTCTTATTTAGTGCAACATTTTTTTAACTGATGCAAACATACCAAAATACTTCAGAGCCAAGACTCCTATTGTTAATAAACACACATGCAGAAGTGAACATGTTTGAATGTAATCTCTAATCAAACTAGATTCTATACTACATAAATAATACTACATAAAAAATATGACGGTCCATTGTTATCCTGTATTACACTCACTGTACTTCACACTTGAATTTTTGAGTAAATCTGTATTAAGAAATAAACAAAAAAGTAAAAAAATACTGAAATATTGATAATGGCATTGCACACATCAAGGCGTTTTCATCAGTTGTATTATTGGTCCAGGAATTCCATATTGGTGCATTAGAAAGTAATATTTCTTTTTTAATAGGTATAGATGCCCAGTACAGTTCAAAACACACTCACAATGGCCTACACACATTCATTTATTCCACTTATCTATTTATTCCTCTTTGTTTAGAGTATATTTCAGCAAACGCTGGAAAATATAGTCTACAGGAATGGATATCATTGCATTAGCTGTGCTCATCAGGAGATAATGTGTATCTTGTTCTGAAGGGGCGGGGGGGCGTTGTTGAGCGAGAGACTGAGTGGGTATAGGGGTTCAGGTTTAGGGGTGAGGAAGCATTAGCATTTATATCAGTGGTCAGACCACCAATCGCCAAAACCCTCCTAGACAGTGTTGTCTCTTATGACAAGGGTGGGCTACTTCTAAACTGTAACCATGACAACATGTCACAGTGGTACTTTTGATGGGTGCCAGAATTACCCTTGCATCCTTACTCAACACTGTTCGGTTTGAAATATTTAACTTACGCCACCACAATCTGGGCAGAGAATTAGCATTGTGATGATTTACTGTGGTTAACAGTGATTGGCAGAGGGTTCCCACTTCATAGAAACGATCATGATTTGTCAGAGGGGAAGAATTTAAAAGACGCTGTAAATTGTTCAACATTTACAAAGAATGACCTTGTGTTTGACTAATATATGGTTAATTCAGGGAGAAGTAGCGAGTACAAATCGAGGCTGCTGCTTGCGTAAAGAGGTTGGGATAGTACAAGACAACCCTCCCACCACCACCACCATCACCACACAACTACTACCACCACCACCACCACCACCAATCTGAAGGACTTTGAGTGAAAATCCGTACAACAAAGAAAAAAAAAACAGTGAACAAAACATTCCTCTTCAAATTGCCCACAAAAGGCAAACACACTCGACCATCACCCACGAGAAAACCACATTCATGAGCCACTGCCTGCACAGTCTCCCTGATGCTTAAAACATGAGAGAGAAACAGAAACACTGGCATAGAGAGAGTGAGAGAGAGAGAGAAAGAAATAGAGAGAGAAAGAAATAGAGAGAGAGAGAGAGAGAGAGAGAGAAAGAGAGGAAGATAGAGAGAGAGAGATAGAGAGAGAGAGAGAGAGAGAGAGAGAGAGAGAGATAGATAGTGAATCAGCCTCAGTTATACCTGATTAAGAGTTTTAACAGAAGCTAGCACAGTGTCTCCAACAACAAAAGCCAAAAGTCTCAGTCAAATGCTGTGTTCTGTGTATCTTATAAAGTTTAAATACATCTACAGAGAACTGCACACTTACATTTCTATTTATTTACTGAAATTTACATATGGGGAAAAATGTAAACAAGCATAACATGTCTGTGCACAAGTTATTACATATTTTATTTACTTATTTTTCCAATATGTTAAAAATGTATGCACTGTAATAGACCACACAGAAACCTCCAATTCAAAGAGACAAAACAACAGTCCCAGAATGGATTGGCAACAGAATGGTTCAACTTTAAGAGAGCAACCTTCTGACCAAGATGCTTACAAAAATAAACACAGACTTTAACTTGAAAATAAACCGAGATGCTGGAAAAATGTGACTGTGAAGGAAAACAAGCCTGCTAAAACATGCTTAATGAAAATGAGGGAGAACTGAAACATTTGAAATATTTGGTATAGAGGAAGAGGAAACTCATAATGCATTCTTGTCCGGGTGGCTGGGCACTGAAGCTGCGTGTGTGGGGCCACAGCCTGGTGCAGCAGAACCATATGCTGGCTGTAGCCTCCACTGCAGCATACAGACTCCCTCTATCTCTCCTCTCCTCTCCTCTCCTCTCCTCTCTCTCTCTCTCTCTCTCTCCCTCTCTCCCTCTCGACAGGCACGATGCCTGCAGGCTGTGCTTTGGTGTCGGCGCTTTTCTCTCTAAACGAAGATGAGCGTCCCGATATCCCGGGGCCAGCTCAGGGGGCCTCTATCTAACCCAAAATGATTTTTAGCACGCCGACTCAAGCACTTCCCAGAAGCAATGTCAACCCACTGCCACAGCTCAAGCCCCCCTCCACACCGCCCTATCCTCTACACACTCACACACATACATACATACACACTCATGCGCTCAGAACTCTCTCTCACTCAGTCTCTCCCTCTCTCCCTCCCTCTCTGCGCTCTCCTCTCTCTCTCTGTGGGGAGAGAGAAAAGCCGAACAGACAGGAGGAAGTTAAAAAGCTTAGCAGCGAGGGTCAGCTCACGACACAGGGGCTTATCGTTTTTCTGTCGCTCCCCCGCCAGCCAAAGAAGGGACCGTTTTTTTTTCCTCCCCTCCTCCTCCTCTCTTCCTCATTCAGGTGAAAAGATTACTACTTCCCTTGCTCTCTCTCTCCCTCTCTCTCTCTTTCTCTCACTTGTGCGCACATACACACACACACACACACACACTCTGCCTCCCTTTTCACATCTTGATGCCTTTTAAATGTCACTTATTTTACATGAGGTATTTTTGCGGGAGACGAGGAATCAGGAGCAATCAGGGCCATTATCCCTGTGGGGCAATGGCGGGTCCAGATGCATTACGACACCCTTCCTCTGGCTGGCCACAGCGCCAGCATACCACTTCTGGGGGAATTAAGTGGTAGTGTGGGGGGAAGCGGCGGCGATGGGAACAGCATGGATAGCATGGGGGGTAGCTTCGGTGATGAAAGCAGCACTGAGAGCAGGGGGACGCGGCATTGATGGGAACAGCATGGTCAGTGCAGGTACGAGTCCTCTTCCTCCGCCCTTAAATGAGGGTGCCTCGCTGAGGCCTAATCAAAGTGAAAGCCCTGGACAAAGCAGCAGATCTGGACACACTAAACCCCAAGTCTCCCCCCAGGGGAGAGCCAAGCCATTTAGTGACACACATGTGCACACACACCTTCATCCACCTCCACTTACTTGGTCTTCTCATGCCTTCTTTTGAGACACACACACACACACACACACATACACACACACACACACACACCTTCATCCACTTACACTTACTTGGTCCTCTCATACCTTCTTTTCTCACACACTCTCTCTCTCTCTCTCTCACACACACACCTTCTCTCAAAGCTCTAAAATGCTGCACAAACTCACTTACACGGCTGCCAAATGGATGAAGAGTGTATCTTCACAGTGCTCTGACTCAGTAGCCTCATATTCCTAGCAACTCCTCTGCCCTTAACACCAGTATCACCAGCACACACCATTCCCCACTCAGCTCGAGTAAAGTCATAAAATGTATCTGAAGAAGGGGTGCAAAAATCTTGATATCTATGACCTATTCAGATTTTATTACAGAGAAATAAGCAGATCTTTTGGATGATTTCTATTAGACAGCAACGGGTAACAAAAATAACAGTTTACTTTATCCTTACACCCAGTCTCTAGTCTTGCAGTAAGATTTTACACTAGACGTTGTAAGACTGCTGTGAGGATTTGATTGCAGTACTGAGGTCAGGTACTGGATAACAAACACCACTCCAACCTGTCCCAGAGGTACAGGAATGAACTCCACCACTTGACAGAACACAGTTCCACAGCTCAACAGGCCACATGCTGGAGGCTTTAGCCACTTTTAGCTGTGCATGATGACCTTAAGTGCCTCAGTTTATCACATTCTACTGGCAATGCTTTTCTAAGGAAAATACACAAACTGTGACAACAATGGTTGGCCTTAAAAAATATACATTCACTAATTAGAAGGAGTATAGTTATAGTATCTGTATACTTTTTCCTGTTTTAAAAGCATATTCTAAGACTACAGAAATAATTAACTTACAATGTAAGCTTAAATTTGATTCTAAAAAATACTTTGTTTATTTTTGTTTTCACTTATGACGCATCACTGTTTACATTATTAGATATGTTTAAAAAGGCAGTTTGTATTTGTTCATATTCTATTTATGTACTGTATTACTTGTTTAGGGTTTTTGTGTCTTTTAAAAAAAAGACAGCAGTAAATAAAAGGTCAAAACCTCGAAAAAATGTGATTTTCTACACTGTGAAATTAATGCATGCGAAATAATCACGATAACCGTGAAACTGTGATACTGTGCCATCAAAATCTATAATCATGACATCCCTAATACAGTGTAACTTTTCAATTTAACAGTTGTTATTGCAATAAAGAAGGTGGCAATTAGTGCTGAGTATATGGTATTAAATTGGTATTTGTCCCTGATTAGTGTTTATCCAGCATTAATGCATTCAAACTTGTTTTTTTATGTGATGTATTTATTTTTTCCACCAAAATTTGATAAAAATGAGTTTTGATAAAAATCAGTATTAATAAGCAATATCAGTAATGATACTGGTATCAGTAAAATCCTAAAAAATACCCATCCCTAGTGGCAAGGTATGTTATGGAAGAAGTCTGTCTTTTCACTCATAACAGAACACATGTTTTTCCAAAACTACAATACTATATTATACTATATGAATGAATTAATGTACCACTAACTATTTTGACTACATACTACTTTTTTGATGCTCAGCAGTAATTGTTTTTGGTATTAATAAATACGTTTGTATATCACAAGAGAACTATTTCATCAGGTCTACTCATTCTTAACATGGAGTATAACACAATCAACACACCATCAATATCAAATTACATAAAAAGGATTTTTATCCATATCACGCTGCACTAATCTGAAGCACTGTCCTTTTTTTCTATCCAGACAAATGTAGACGTGTGTCACTCAGATGGCATTACACTCCAACCTTTTCTGAGAAAACACTTCAGTTTTGACATGATTGGAATAAACAGCAGTAAAACAAATACACAACTGTGCAGTAAGTTTGCAGCAGGCCTCGTTACAGTGTGACATCAGGCACCTTCTGTCTATTAGCCCAGACAGTCACTAACAGCGCTAGGGTAAGCATTAGCAGCCTGGGCAGAGATGCTAACAAGACAGCTGAGGGTGACACTCCCTGTTACACCACATAGCATCACAACAAGATTAAGTGTTAGCTCGTCTATATGCCACTCGGGGCACTTGCACTCAGAATGCTCCAATACGAAATTTTCCGCTCCATCCCCCCTTCCTTTCCCTCTCAAGTCTACAGGCATGTAATAGAAGAGGCTTCGCTTTAAAGAGCTAAGCCCAGAAGACATTTTCTCAGACACACTTACACGCGTTCTTATTTACTGTCACTAGGCGTGATATAGAGACAGTCAGATGCAATACTATCATAGAGACACAGAGACGTCTTCACTGATCTTTTTGATATGAATTAGTAATCCGTCGAGTGGCTTAAAGGCTCTAACCGCTCACTTAATAAGAACACTCAAAATAAAATGCATTTAGTACAACTCTTAATAACTCTGACCACATAAGTGTCATCAACATGCAGATGGAGCCAAAATGTGCTTAGAAAATAAAGGCTGGAATTCGAATGCTGAATGATTAAAACAGGTGAGAGACAGATTCAACACTGCAAATGCTACACATTAGAGGCCGCTGCTTTTCTGTTTTTATTCTGTTCCTGGTCTGGGTTTTTTTTGGGTCTTTTATTGTGATGTTCTGTCCTTGTGTCATGTGTTCTGTTCTCCCCATGCCACGTGTCTGTTTCCCCATGTGTTCCCTGTTTATTGATTTCAGTCCCCACCTGTTTCATGTGTATGTCATGTATATAAGCCTGTGTTTGGTTCAGTCCTGTGTCGGTTCTTCGTCGTGTTATGAGCTTGTGTTTTTGTCCTGCCCAGTTCTGAAAACCTGAGTCTTTGTTTTGAGCCCTCGTGCTCTTTGTTTTGTTTTTGAATAAAACCACATCAATGGAGTTCTGCAGTCCTGCCTGTGTGTTCCAAGGTAGCTCTCGGTCCCGGGGGCTTAGCCCTCGCCACCGTGACAACATTTTTCACTCATAGTCGAAATTAGCATAAGAATGTGGCTATTATTGGATTTTTTGTTATTTCTATAATTATTGTGCATAGTGCACAATAATGTAACTCAAATGAAAATGCAACTCACTGCACAGTAACTATGTTATCAATGTAGTAATTACATAATCGCATTTCACTAGCATTTTCACTAGCAAAGTTGCAAAAGTGTTTGTTGAGCAATGCCACAAAATAACTTTCCTGACTCTTGATTGAGAGCCTTTTCATGTGAAGGTTCTTTATACCTTTATAAAGTTTTGTCTTTTAAGAGCCATTAAATGAAAGAGTTTTGAATCCTCAGAAACTCTTAGGTGGTCCACAGTTGTTGTCTACATATCCCCAAGTGTTACGAGTTGGGTGGGAGCAAAATTGTGGATCATCTGGGGAGTGTAATTATGACTGTTTAACTATATTTACTAAAGTTCAGTGAGAAATGTTTGAGTCAAATATTATACTCATAATTTCTGATTTTTATTTTTTGAATGCTATACAGTTTTTACTGCATTATCTTTCCCTGCATCTAACTTATTTGTATCCAGAAAATGACTTAATGTTAGATTTTTGCCATATCGCATAGAAAAAGAGAGAGGAAGAGACAGAGGGAGACGGAGGAAGACAGAGTGGGAGAAAGACAGAGAGAGAGGGAGGGAGAGAGAGAGGGAGAAAGTGACACAGAGAGAGAGGCTTACAGCAGTGCTTGGTGAATATGTGGATTATGTTGGAGCTGCTGTCGTATTGCTTATCTTAAGAAGGCAATTTTCACCTGCATAACTCTGCCTCATAGCAGGAGGCAGCAGAGAGTCTTTCAGCAGTCTCTTCTGCACAGCGCTGCAGGGGAGAACAGAGAGCGACACACACACAGAGAGCAAAGTTTTACCTCTCCCACTGGAAGTCAAGCTATTATTCAGTACAGCTAAAGGACTTATCTCCTGCCATCCCACAGTACAATGGACAGGCTCTTTGGTCGGGACTCTATTGTACACTCCATGCTCCTGCTGCTCAGGGGATAAAGCTATTGTATCCTTGTGGGCTGTAGGCATGGAGGTGGCAGGAATGGCCCACAAGAATGGGCTTGTGTCTGTGCAAAGTGCAACGACAGATAGAAAGATAGAAAGAGAGACTGAGAGACTGAGAGAGTCAGTTGGGCAGATTTTGTTTATTTGTGATTGACTGTCAGGGTTTTCTATAAGTATACAGTATATACAAACTCAGAGTGTGTTCATGTGCGTGTATGCCCACAAAACCACTGTAAAGAGAGTGAAGATATAATAGGGATCATTTATAAAGAGAAGTGGGATACAGACTTGGTGTGTGTGCAAGTATGTACACGCGTATATGTGTGCATCTCAACCTTTATATGAAGGAGCATTGCTGTTGGCTGGGGTAATTCTTCTAATACGCTGATTTCTTAATAGTTCATTAAAACGATTAAAGTCATGGAGGTCAGCCTGTAGTGCAGAAGAAAGAAAGCTTAAAATAGAGGCCTTGGGGACAGGTGGAGGGTGACATGCCCCCAGCAGCCCTGACCACAGCACAAAGCCTCATCAGCCCAATCACACTCCATCTTCAGACGCCTCCACAAGGCAAAAGGGTGTATGTGTGAGTGTATGTGTATAAGAGGGAGAGGGAGAGAGAGACCCTCCAGCACTGCCCAACACCCTGACACACACACACACACACACACACACACACACACACACACACACACACACACACACACACACACACACACACACACAAGTCACTAAGGGAGGCAGACTACTCGTCACAATGCTGACAGTCAAGGAGCAGGCAGGAAGGGTAAGGAGAGAGAGAGAAAGTGCAGGTAACAGCAGGGAGTAATTTTCATAACACCTGCCATAGACCCCTAGGCTGACTCAGACTAAATTAACTCACCGCTACATACTCCCTGTAAAATAAAGATAATGTTTCAAATTCCTGCAAGGAAAAGAAAAAAAGAGAGCTGAGCACAGCCACAAAGAAAGCAACATCTTGTTGCTCTTGTATCAAAATGTTTGATCTCCAAAATGAGGCAGAGAAGGAATTTCATTACATCACCGGTCTAATATGTGTAAAACAGATGTGCCGTGATATCTGGCACGGAGATACTGGCAGTAAATTGCAAGGTGAGCCTTCCATGGATCGGATATCCTAGAGATGCTTGAACAGACTGTGATTCAAAACCTCATGTCTGCAGCGTGGCAGGGTGTATTAACCTCCTGTAAGGGAATACAGTTACCATGAAGGGGTGTACTGCAGCAATTGTTAGGTGCAAGTTTGTGTCCAAGTAACATCCATATGAATGCCAGGACCCAAGGTTTCCTAGCAGAATGTTGCCCAGAGCATCAAACTGCCACTACAGCTCACTTTTCCCCCCATAGTGCATCATGGTGCCATGTGTCTTCGGCAAGCAGGACTCCAAGCAGATATGCCTATCTTGTGGTTCAGAACTAAGGGCAGGCTTGTAATGAATGCACACATTATTTATTACTATTATTTATTTGTTAATTAGTTTGTTTGTTTTTGTGTTTCTTTGTTTGTTTATTGCATGGGCAACCTCAGATTGTCAAAACATATTTTATTTCATGTTTTCCCCTCAAACAGAGCAAAAGTAGGAATAGGAATCAAGAGCTGGATACAAATTCCAAACTGTTTGATCCATCCATGCCTATAAGGTTTATCAGTTCCTTTAATTAACGGCAGTATGTTTTTCTGACATTTATGCACTGCTAAACTCTTGCATCGGCAAATTCTGTGTCTATGCTGCTGGAAACCTTAGACAAGAAGGAATAACAGTGGAGATGAGCGATCCAATCTTGAGCTTTATTTCATGAACAAAGATGACTACAGTGCTACTCACAGTGATATGTCTTTAAAATGGTCATTTTAAGAAATGGTTGAAACATCTGTTAAAGCAGTGTGGGCTAAAATTACACGGTCACATGTTTGTCACTAAGGATTAATATCTTGTATCATAATAATTGCTAGACAGACAGAAACGTACAGTAACCCCACAGTTTTACGAGTCGTTCAGTCACAAGCGCCGTTCACGTTGCCGTGGTGTCCCAATACTTTTACATTTTCTTTAAGGGTAATGCATTAAACTGAGTTTAAAATGACAAAGTGTTCCGGGAGCATATTTGGGGTCATATTTAGGGTTTATATTATTAAAATAGGTATTTTTAGGCATTTTTTAGCAGGGGATTACTGTATATGAAAAGCGTGGGATTACTGTACATGACTGTTGTTTCTAAAAGAAACTTATTTCATAAGTGAGTTTTATATTTGTTTTTCAAGTTCTTCAACCTCAAGAGCCGGTGAGCCCTACTTGTTTGCTATGCCTCCCCCTTCGTATCAAAGCGAGTGTCAATATTTCAGTGACAGGATAAAATGCAACAATCCTCATTTCTCTCTTTTTTCCACAAAAAGAGGGAAAAATACCCCCGTTGACAAAATGCAACTTTTTTTCTTGCAGTTTTTCTTTTTAAATAAGGCAGACTGTTCACTGTAATTCACATTCACAGGCCTCATTTAGACCAATTAATCGATTATATGTTGAGCAAATCACATGAATAACTAACTCTTAAAACATTCCTTTCTTGTAGTCCTAAAAGTCATTTGAAGAACGAGCGCTTGAGGGGGACTTCATTCACAGAAAGGTTTGATATTAAGTGGAAGCAGCAGCGGATATGCCCTGAGATACAGAGCCTCTTGTAAATATTTCATCAAGGAAAAGCCATCACTCTCCTCTGTAGGACTTCCCCATGCAGCTGAATGCAAGGCTCACCTGTGACTACTGAAGTATTCACTCAGTATCGCAGCCTCTCTACCTGAATGAATGTGATAATTCTCACACTCACACACACACACACAAACACACACACACACACACAGGCATGCAGCAGCCTCTGCCATTTCCACATGCTAAAACACTACCCGTGCAAACCTCAGCCGCAATCAGCGATGTATGAGCAATGATACAAAACACACAGTGCAAATAAAAAAAGCGCTGACTGTCTGTAATTAAGGGTAATTATGTACCTTGCCTTAATTAAGCTGAGTAATAGGGCCGTGTTCTTGCCAAGTAAAACAGGCTTTCAGAGCACAAACAAAGGCAGCAGCTAAGTGGCAGGTAGGACTGGGGAAGGGCCTGCATTCTGAGAGCAGCTCCACATTCAGTATCACACCGAATAAAAGAGCGTGTCAGAGAAGGGGAGGAAAAAAAAGGAAAAGAGCAAAAGCCGCTCGACATTCGCCTGCGCTTTACACCCGCACAGAGTACCGACCCAAGAATACATTTTCGCCTTTAGTGACCTCTGGTAAATTTTGGCGTCACCAGAGTGATTGTAGCTTTAGTTGAAGCAGGTTAACGATCAATGCTTACATGCAGAGTACTATAGTGAGTGTTATGTGTGTGTGTGTGTGTGTGTATGTTACAATAAAGTAATGAGTGTTCTATCTCCTTCAGAAAGAGCATCATCTCACTAACCCCGGTGAGCAGTAGACGGCTGTGTGGTGTGATGGACAGCAGCCATTGTTTGGGGGGGCTGCTATCTCCAGGCGACGAGTTGCCGTGGCGCTCTCGTCGCCGTGACACCAATGGACTGAAATGAAGAGAGCTCATCCCTCCCACTCAATTACTGACCCTGACAGCTTGCCATTGTCTGCCCAGCTCTATCATTAACGTCACTTATGAACTAGCACGGCATTTATAGAACAGCCGGCTCAGCCAGACACTCTCCACCACCCTCTATCACTCACACACACACACACACACACACACACACACACACACACACACACACACACACACACACACACACACACACACACACCAGTTTCTCTTCCAAAAATGCATTTGTACAAACACTCCAATCCTTATAAAGGTATGTACTCACATACACAACATACACACAACTTCCTTTCCTAACACACACAAACAGTCACCTGTGCACACACACATTAACCACGCTCCCTTCCTTGCACAAACATTCTTATAGCCTTTTTCCTATATGGACACACACACTCCTCAGGGTGCTTAGTCACTACCCACACACTCAGTATCTAGCTGTGTATTTTCAGGGTTTTTAATGCAGTGCGAAATCAGGGCTCCTTATAATGTATGGTGAAGCGCAGCACACTGGGCAGCAACGTTTAGCAGAACTACCCAATCAGGACTTATATAACAGGTTCACAACTGACCTCTTAGCAGTTGTGCTTTGACTATAGACTTAACCGCCCATCATGTTTATCTCTGCATGAGATGTGCCGCTTCCTAGAGTGACTCTGACCTCTCGCAATGATGTACAAGTTTACATTACACATACCACATGATATACCTATAACTGAGTTCATGCAAAAACACATGGTTTAATTGTGAGTGTTTAAGGCAAATTAGAGCATTCTGATTTTAAAATCTCATTATTTGTTTTTATTTCAGACAATTCATAAAGTTGCTAGCTATTGCATGCCTAGTTGCAGTGGCTGATCAATGGGGGGGATATGATTTTCAGACATATGTTTGTATTATTTGTATTAAGTACAAATTGAAATAAGACCACTAAAATCAAATCAAGTGTGAAACTATTAACTGATTTAGTAGATATCAAAATGTCATTTCAGCTGAAAGTAAATGGGTTAAAGAAATAGTTAACCAACTGACTACTAAACATTGTAACTGGAGTCTAGTCAGTTCATAGAACAGTAAAAGCAGTAATAATAGAAGAATGGAGAGATGGTATTTGAGAAAAATAACAAAAAGCCTATATAAATGTTAAGGGTGTGTAACAAAGGTAGACACAAACACTCATTAATGCAACCTCCCAACTCAGTACTTTCTTTCCCATAAATTCTCTCACACACACACGCACGCACACACACACGCACGCACACACACACACTCCCACTCACCCCTATGTAGACACAAACACCCCTTAACGTGCTTAATCTGATTAATAAGAAACAAAAGAAATATATAGATGCCTTTCACAGAGCTGTATAGGGTCACATGGGTGGGAAGTGTGTTTGAAAACCAGAGGGCGTGTGCTGAAAACACAACGCGGTGGCATCTGCTACTGCAGGTTTGATATCACACAAAAGGCACAAGGCTGGAGATAAACAGAGGCAATGCTGCCTGAAAAGAGAGAGAGAGCAAGAGAGCAAGCGAGAGAGAAAGAGAGAGAGGGGGAGAGAGAGACATATCATACAGTCATTTTTTTTACCAGTATGATTGAAATGGGGTGAAGGCTGAGGCAGCTCCAGCCATTCCACTGTTTGCATTCATTCCAGCAAACAGACTAAATAAATACGCCATCATCTACGGGCCAGCAGTGCGATTAGAATGTCAAGATAAGCGAGGACACATGGCAGCCATTCAAGAGAGCGAGAATGAAACCAGGGACGCCAACAATCCCCCCCCAATGTCACTCTCTTTTACTCTCTCTCATACAGGCCCACTTCTTTTCTCTCTCAATCCAACTCCTGCACACATCCACATAGGCTGTCAGTCACTTCTTTGCCCCATTGCACGACAACTGTGAATGTGTAGAGATATGAAGATAGAGACTGCTTACAGTGGCCTGCTTTGATCAACAAGGAATACAGAGTCTATCCAGAGAGTAAATTAAGAATCAATCGACACTGGTCCCACACCAAACTGGCTCCAGATTTAGTTTAGCTTTATCATCGTTTCAAACTCTTAAGTGTTTATTTCCTCCCTTTTCCACAAATTCACCAAAAATGTCTCCTGCTTATCATTGCTGTGATATTAAAACCAATTTATTTTTCAGTTTGCATTTAATAAACCTTTTGAAAACATAATGTGAACTATGGCTGACGTACAATATGTGGTCAAAAGTATTGGGATGTCTGACCATTACACCAACAGGGACTTTAAGATCAGATAAACTTTTATTAGTCAAATTAATTATATAGCATATATAGACTTCAATACTGTTCCTCCCTTTCCACAAGATTTTGTTTCCTTGGGAATTTGTGTCCATTCATTCTGCAGAGCATTTATGATGTCAGGCACTGATGTTGGACCAAAAGGCCTGCCTCTCACTCTCCGTTCCAGTTCATCTGAAAGGTATAGGAAGTTGAGGTCAGGGCTCTGTGCGGCCAATGTCTTGGTATACTGAAGTATTAATACTGCAGTTCACTAGAAGTAAGGAGCTACCTGAATGAAATAATTAAGATGTGTGTCCCAATACTGTTGTCCATATAATGTAGGTGTTCAGTTGCGCACTTGTATCTGAACAATAATCTTTATAGAAAGCATAACTATTTTGGTTTATTTGTTTTGAACTAAAACCCCTAATTGCCTTTAACATCATATAATCATGTCATGAAGAATGGAGCAGAAGTAATGGCCCACACATGAAAACCTTGATACATTAACATGCACAAAACAGTAACTGAACAGTAGAAGCAAAAATGCTGCTTCGTCTTCTCCTGTACATTAACTGTTTTAGAGCTTTAAGGTTTTCCAATTGCCCACGAAATTGTCATTTGCCCCCCATAAAGTCATTGCTATCAGTGTGGATCGTGCTCAGGTATTTTTTTAGGTTTTATTTAGCCTGGTTTATGCTCTCGATTGCCCCACCTACAGTCTTCATCCACAAGCCATTCTCCAGGGGCTGCACAGACAGCACAGGCAGAGAGGTATGCTGTGTGTGTATATGTGGGCACATGTAAGTGTGTTTGTGTGTGTGTGTGTGTGTGTGTGTAGGGGAGGGAAGGGGGGATCCTGCCAGGCCTGGCGGAGCCCTCAAATGAATATTTCACATCTCCATCTGAATATTTTAGAGCTGACAAGCGCGTGTAAACAGAGGCAGGCAAAGTGCCCAAATCCACTCAGGAGAGACTATTAAGTCGTCAGGCTCTTGCTGACAGCCACCAAGCGCTGTGGCAACACAGGCTAGTCAGCAGACAGTGGGGCATCGCCGGCAGACTGCTAATTTAACTTGTCTTCAGGAGAGAGCGAGTGAGAAAGAGGAAGAGAGAGAGAGAGAGAGAAGAGAAGAGAAACCAAGCTTAGCATGTCACAGCCTGTCATATAGGTCTTTGGAGCAATAGAGCAAAGGTAGACAGAGAAGAAATATAAAAGTACTAGTGGCCAAGTGTGTAAGCGTGCATGTGTGTGTATCAGGTTAGGGGTCTCACTCGGACCTGATCCTGAATCTGGAAACCTGCCACATGTTGAATAGGTGTGTGTCTTAAATGCTGTCCGCACACTTGCTGTCTGTGCTTGGTTTGTCAGGCGATAAAGTGCACCACTCAATAGGACAAGCGCAGGACACTCGCGCTCTCAAACGCACACATGCACACACACAGTATCACTTCCAAATATACCCCATGTCAAGGCGACTTCACGGCTGTATGTTTGTGTCCAAAGTCGCACTTTTCCATGAGAATAAAAATGATTTAATCTTTAAAACTGCTTGTGCACTCTGCAAGACCTCTCATTCAAATACAGGTTTTAAATAGTTCCCTTGGTGTGCCTCTTGTTAAAGGTTAAAAGCTGCCATGTCAAATTTATTTAACACCAGGTATGTTCCCTGATTGTAAAGGACTATTTACAAGAAAAACACACAACTGATACCAGCAATACCAAAATAGCAGTTAGACTGTCTTAAATGGACAAAAGAACAAAAACAACAGAAAAGTGGAAAGCCTCTACTATAAGAATCCAAAAGCTTTATTAATGAAAAATAGAGACAGAGACTGAAATGATGGGAGTCAGGACAGTGGACTGTCTGTATAATTTAAATGACATACACAATCATTGAATGAAACATGCAGCCACTGTGGTCACTGAACATTGGTGATTCATTCTGTGGAAACCACATCACTTTCATGTTTAGGTTCCACTGAACTGTCTTCACCTGACTAAAACAATGTTACCAAATAACAATGCATACATTCAAATTAAGCTTATATTGTCCACTGATATAGCTATAACAAAGCGTGCTCTGAGGTTTTCCTTTTTTTATTGGAGATCAGAAAATGACTGAGAGCCAAACAGTTTTCCCTTCCATTTATCGTGCACCTCAGGTCACCTGTGTATAGAGTCATTGTGACAAACAGATGCTCAGCTAAGTGCTTGATTAAAAGTTAATCAGCCAAAAAGGCACCAGCCTCTAGTGAGCCCAAGCTCCACCAGCTGCTCTGACCCTGTTCAGAGCCCTCAGGAGCTGGGCTGGGCAGAAGTTGAACAGTGGGTCCAGCCACCACCCAGCTAGGAGAGAGCATGTCTGTGGAGACAAAACCTTGTTCTGTCTAGATTACTTAGAAATAATGAGAGCTGGGACAGAGCAAAAATGTGGACCTTCTGGTAGGTCTAGAGCAGGGATTCCCAACCTCAGTTCTAGACTGAAATACACCTTGTCCAATAAAATGGGGATGTTCAGGAGTATGGAACACTGCTCCAAGTGGGTTTGAACATAATAGGACATATATTTTATGCCATTTGGCACCAACCTACCATTATCCTCAGTTTGGAGCATGAAATTGTCCAAAATCTCTTGGTATGCTGAAGCATTCAGAGCTCCTTTGGATAGAACTAAGGGGCCAAGTCCAGCTCCTGAAAAACCCCACACCATAATCCCCCCTCCACCAAACTTCACACTTGGCACAATGCAGTCAGACAAGTACCGTTCTCCTAGCAACCGCCAAACCCAGATTCGTCCATCAGATTGCCAGATGGAAATTGCGTGATTCATCACTCCAGGGAACGTACCTCCACTGCTCTAGGGTCCAGTGGCGGCGTGATTTACACCACTGTATGGAAGTAAATTACTAACAAAAGTATTTGAATAAAAAAAACTTTGGAAAATGAGTAAAAACATGCTTGTTTTATTTAAAAACATTCAGACTTTCAAATTCAGCAAAAAATTACAACTTTAATTATTCAATCGGTATCATTCAGCGCCTTCATTTCAGCTTTGGCATTTCAAGTGGGCCATTTCACTCAGATAAATTCAGTCTGAAGGATTTATTGAGCTGCGAAGTTTGAATCTGACAATTTCTTTCCAACTTTACTCAACTGTTTGAGAGCTCCTTCAGCATGAATGGCCCCAAAACATTAAATGCTCACGAGACATCAGTGAACATGCGCACTGCATTCTTCTTTTCCTGTAGGTCCCGGATGTCAGACTGAATTTCAGACTGAATTTATCCAAATGAAATGGCCCACTTGAAATGGCAAAGCTCAAATTAAGGCGTTTAATTGAATAATTAAACATGCATGTTTTTATTCATTTGCAAATATTCAACTTTTTTTTTAATTCAAATACTTCTGTCACTGATTTACTTCCATACCACAGCATCTGACGCTTTGCATTGCACTTGGATGCAGGTGCTTGGCCATGGAAACCCATTCCATGAAGTTCTCTACGCTGTTCTTGAGCTAATCTGAAGGCTGAAGGCCACATGTAGTTTGCAGGTCTGTAGTGATAGACTCTACAGAAAGTCAGTGACCTCTGTGCACTGTGCTGACCAGGCTCCATCAGTTTATGTGGCAACACTTCATGGCTGAGTTGCCGTCGTTCCCAATCGCTTCCACTTTGTTATAATACCACTGACAGTTGACTGGAATATTAAGTAGCGAGGAAATTTCATGACTGGACTTGTTGCACAGGTGGCATCCTCTCACGGTGGAATTCACTGGAATGCACTATATACAGATGCACTTTTAGTGCTATATTATTTTGAAATATATAATTTTGTAACATAAATATTAACTACAGTGTTGGATGGTGAAATGCCGCTATATCTTCAGAGGCAGGAGGTTTGAAAGTAACCAATCTGAGAACGTTATTTATTTTTCCTTGCTGCTGGTTGGCTGCTGCTCATTCCTTGCAGCTGCAGTCTAGAATTTCCCCCATGGAGCACCTCAAGTGTTCTTGTTTTTTTCATTTTGTTCTTCTTAAAGCCCTGTATTTGTATTATCGTAAATTAAATTGAATACTTACTGTATTTACTCTGCACACAACAAAGAAAACAACAGCAGGTACCAAAGACGTGTGTGCATGAATTACAGTACTGTCTATACAGGGGTAACATCGGTATTTTACATTCTAGAACTGCGGGAGACAGCAGTTCAGTGTACATTGTACAGTACAGATACGGATTTACCTTTACCTTTTATTAAGGGTAATGTATTAAGCGGAGTTTAAAAATGAAATTAAGCATATATTAGGCATTTTTTAAACCACACCACATCGCATATATTCTACCATATTTTAGTGTTAATACAGCCATATTGTGTAGTTCAGCCATATTGTAGTGTTAATGTATTCCTTTCACCTTCTGTTTGCATCTGGTGTGATTGTATCAGCGGGATGTCAAACCTGTCGTCTGTCAAACCTGTCAGCTGTCAGAAGACATGTGCCAAATTCAAAGAGTATGCAGAAGTTTTGAAATTCGCCCAGGTCTTTTCACAATTTTCACCATCCATCACTGTAGTTAATATTTATGTTACAAAATTATATATTTCAAAATAATATAGCACTAAAAGTGCATCTGTATATGTGCTTATAGAATCTGCCTGCTGTTGTGACTTGTCTGGTAAGCTTGCTTAAAATTAGTGTATTATTTAACTGTGCTGC
>JBBPDB010000146.1:10054741-10065345 GCA_037974465.1 Brachypetersius altus
CCTTGGTGACCCATGGCTTGTTGTTGGGGAAGCAGCGTGTGGATTTAAGTGGCACATATAGATCGACACAGAAGTTTCTCTCTCTCTCAAAAAAAAAAAATTCCCTTGACTTCCCACTTCTCTATGGCTTATGTATTGTTGGGTTAGGTGTTGGCTAATTATTATGTGACCGTTGTTGTATAGATGCTCTGACTGCAGTATCTTAGTTAAATAGACATGGATTTAAGCTGTTTTTCAGGTAAGAAACAGTTGTGGACTTCTTAAGCACTGATGTACATAGCTCTGGATAAGAGCGTCAGCTAAATGCCGTAAATGTAAATGTAAATTAAAGTATATTATAAATGCTAGTTGCGTCACCAGGTAATCACCAACTGTAATCTAAAACACGCCTCCTCAGTGCACAGTTTAGACAAACTAAGTAGTTACTCCTGATTACCTCCTACATTCTTTCCTGCAGCCCTGTTTTGGAAAGTTCTTCCATCAGGTAAGGAGTAAAAGATAAATGGAAATAACCAAGAAGATAGACAGAGTCAAGAGCAGGGAGTAATTCTGGGGGGAAGTTGTGGAAGTGGAGAAGGTCTGGCCTCCAACAACAGCTCAAGGTTGGACTATGTTCTCCAAAACCATCTGTAGAGCACTTCACTTATTCGAGCCTAGCTCAAACAAAAGCTCTGCATTCTTGCAGGAATTCAGCTGGAGGGAGGAGCAGGCGATGCTTGACTCCTGAGTGTGATGCAATCGCGCACAATCGTGAGCATGAATACGAGCGCAGATGAATGACTACGAGGGGTTCGCATGAGTGAAATGCAGAAATATGAGTGACAATATCCCTTCTTTAGAATTCGAAAAAGCTTTAGTGCAAATTAATACCGATGCTGAACAAAGCGTCGAGGACCCAGGCCTAAGTGCCTGCTCTCCAGCCCTCTTTTTTGTGTTCATGTCTATAAATGAGGGATAGGATCTATATGATTGCGAGCAGGCATGTTGTAAATATGTTGGGAGAAAATGAGGGCTTTTGTACTGGCAATAGCATATGTATGTGTGTGTGTTTGCGTGTGTGTGTGAATGCACGTGTGTCGAGGAGGTGTGAGCTGAACACCCTGGGGTCAACAGGCAGGCAGCCAATAATTTACCCACCGACAGCAAATTTCATCTGTCTACCGCCTCCATCCACTGATTATGCCATCAATACTGTGCGGATGAGAGGAGCTGACAATTGACCAGGACTGGATCAATGCTGGCTAATAAGCATTTCGTGAAGGAGGGAGAGAAAGTGAGAGAGGGAGAGAGAGAAAGCGAGCGTGTGAGTCAACAATAGACAAGTTTGATCCAATTCCACTGTTTGGCGTCTGGTGGTGTAAGTGCGATGATTGGGGCTGTTATTGCTGGTTTAATGTTGGGCAATCAAGCTATAGTGGTCTAGATATCAACAAACATCAACAAATTGTCCCCTTTCTTCTGATACCCTCTTCTCTGACTCCGCCTGCCCTCCCAGGAACAATGCCCAAACAATTGGGCCAGGAGCTGTGTTTTCACAACCCGAGGAGGGAGAATTGATAGCTACGGACAAGCAGAGAAAGCCCTTTTTGTTTAGCTCCATCTTTTTTGTGTTGTTTGCGTGAAGATGTTTTCCCTCTTTTATTCTCTCTCCTCCCCATGGTTCCTGCCAGAGGAACTTGCTCGGTCCGGCTCGTGAGATAATAACACAGCCAGGTGTCGGTGGAATTGTGTGATTTGACTTTGCGTAAATCACCGTGGTGGGTTTTTTCTGTGCCGGTGTCATTTTCTTTTGCTCAAATTACCTTTTCCGTTGCCCTGTGGATCACACAATTGGAGGTGCTCTATGGATACTGATTGAGGCCTTTTCTTGGCGTCGACAGACTGGCATATATCTACCACAGTTAAAGACAGCGCTTTTATTGCAGGCTATTATGCCTTAGGTATAGGGAAGGCTGTGGAGGGGAAGAGATTATTGACAGACAGGTGAGTACAGAGAAAGGTAGAACTACCTGGACTGGAGCTTTTAAAAGGAAAATAGGCCCAAATCTCAAGACAGGCCCCACCACATATGCTAGTAGACAGCTAGTGGAATATGAAGGACAGAGATCTGACAGTGAAATGGGTGATTTAGGCACATTTGCCATTTTTTGTGGAAATGGCTAGTAGCTTTGACAGACACATTTTGTCTACATGTTTGTTTATGAGATCAAGGTCAAATACAGGTGAGAAAATGAGGTCAGGCTGTGTATGCAGCTTGTTGAGTGTGAGGCATTTGTCCTCACTGGTTGATTTAAAGCCTCTCCTCCTTTCACTCTGCTGTGGCCTCTCAGGGGCCTACCCCTCCTATATTTAGTGGAGAACCCATGGACTCACGTGCTAAAAGGCCTACATGAATGCTGTTGGACATTCCTCTGCTTACTCAAACCACCTCCACTCTCATTTACATTTTTATAGGCCCTCGGTGGGAAGGGAGACGCGACATGTCCAATTATCAACCTCACTGCATAGTGACAACGTCCCAAGCCCTTTCCCCGTCTGAACATCTTCCAGCCCGCATTGTCACTGTCAGAAAGCGCATGGCTCCAGAATGCTAAATGCTACAATGCTAAGGAGGTACGATTGGAGGTCATGGAGCATGCAGAATTCTTAAAGAGCGTACTGTGGCTTCATGCCGAGAGAATGCGCAAAAGTGGTAATGGGCACAAAACCCCACACTAATTCCTCCAGAGCCTGTTCTGGCCAAGCTCTCAGCAGTCTATCGCCGAATTAATCTAGCGGTAAAGTGGGTAACTTCATCTACGAACATGGATTTCATAGATGACAAGATATCCACATGACAAGATAAATCTAGGATGTCGAAGCAGAGACGAGATTAAAGACCACGTACTGGAGCACATTAGCATGGAGAGCCACTGTGCCTCTGCATATTAAATTCATTCATTATACGCTAGGGACCATCTGGTCTTCTAAAGATCTCTTCCGGAAATATCCTTACTTATGAAAATGAAAATACAGGCTTCTCAAAGCTGGGCTGACATGATGAGGGCTGTTAGCTTTTTGTTATATGAGGTATCGCAATGCTAAGCCCCTTTAGGATTGCTGAAGGACAGGCAATCAGATAATCTATGGCTATGGAGCCCAGTCATCGTCGTTTATGGCATCAGACTGTCATTATTTTTATTACATACAGCCTGGCTGGAAAGTGGTGGAGGTCACCCAAAGGGCAGTATCAAATACAGACTCAGGCTCCTTAATACCACTTTTAAAACTGCCAGCAAAGAAACACATAGCCAGCTCTGAACCTCTTTGCTGTGTCTCACAAACACGGGTCAGCGCCCATCTTTTCAACCATACCATCTTGTTCTATGTAAGCCACCACACACTTGGCCATGACTGACAGCTGATCGCTCGTCTGTGGGACAGTGGGACTGGTGACACACTGATGCATTTCATTACATGCAATTCAGTTATCTCTAAAAGTAATTTATCTAACATCTGGCATGTCATCCTTCAGTCTATCAGGAAGAGCGACAGGAGAATGGAGAAAGGGGAAAGGGTGATGGAAGAAAGACAGAGAGAGAAAGAGTGATGGGAAAGAGAGAGAGAGAGAGAGAGAGAGAGAGAGAGAGAGAGAGAGAGAGAGAGAGAGAGAGAGAGAGAGAGAGAGAGAGAACTGCTGACATCTGTCCAAGGCACCCTCCCCCTGAATAAGAAAAGAGACTGATTACACATTATTATATATGTGGGGAACACAACCTCTTGGCCTAATCTGGCCAGCAATTGAGCCTGTGCAAACAGAGTGAAGTCATGCGAATGAGAGAGAAAGAGATAAAGTCAGAGAGACAGAGAAACAGAGGAAAAGTAAGAGAAACAGATATGCAGACAGACAGTAAAATAGGCAAACACAGAGAAAGAAAAAGAAAGAAATATATATATAAAGAAATATATATATAATGAGACACACTGGCAAACACTAAGAGTGCCTGCTTCAGACGAAATAACAGCTTAATAGTGGCAGAGGCAGCTCCACTGATAAAGACACAGTCTTAATGACTGAGATGGGCTAAGACAAAGACAAAGAGAACACAAATCAAATGTACAAATACAAATGTGTATACAAGCTACATTCAAAGAAAAAAAAAACGAGATTGCGGAAGCGTACACAAACACATCCAGAAACACACTGATTGGACTGAAGCAAACGCATACATTCAGCAAGTATCAATTTTCTCAGTTGGCTTTGAAAGGTCTTGTACATACACAAACACACCCATACAACCTCAATACTATACGGTCGCACAAGCAGACACGCACACACACCTGAACGATACAGATCCTGTCATTCTGTCCTCCCCCTGCTCCTCTCAGAGGGAATTACTCACCCCATGCGGAATATTAAAAACAAACAGAGCGAATTCGCTTCCCGCACAAATTATAGCCAAGCTGATTATATCTGACCTTTAACCCTGCTGTCACCCGCCTTTCCCAACCACACATACATGTTAGTTCCTATACAATGTCAGGATGTGGGGTCATATGTATGTCCCATATGTATTACATACACCATCGCTGTCAGGAACAAAGCCTCCTACCTCCAAAGAAGTACCTTTACAAGAGAGGGAGAAATGTTCATAAATGTCAATGTTCATGAATTAAATGATATAATATATCGATACAGAGTAAAAGACAAGAAACAAAATAATGTCAAAAAAAAACAATAAAGTAAATAAAACGTTTTTTTTTTTATTCCAAAAGTAACATTTAAATCAGTGATATGTATACAGTAATAATTTTTGATGTCTCCCCATAAACCAAACCCTAATCCTAGCATGTGAGCTGGGCAACGTGACGATATTTAAAATTAATGTCATAAATAAGACCACAATGTGTCTTAATGTGCTGTCTGAGCATGCTGTGGTACCATCAGTATTTAAACAACACTGACAAACAGCATGTTTCATTGAACATAATTGATGGTGAGAAAAACACGGAATAATCACTTGTTCATAGTATATTTGTGCTGCCTGTTGCAACTTACCATATATTAGGAAAAACTATTATGACAACATATAATGTATCTTTAAGGTTTCATGAAGTATTGCGACATTACATCTTTGCATATCACTCACCATGTCTGCTTGATCATCCCTCAGTCAGGAGGACTTCACATGATATATATTTCACTACATACAGTTTTCTATTACTAAAAAATCTATAACTTTAAAAAGAATAAAAGGCTCATGTTGCTAACAAAGTAGGGTAGTGTAATATATAAAGTCAGTACCATATTTATCCCAAAATGGTGAAGGGGGGCCCCCAAACATTTTTTACCTGTCCTGGTGGCGCGTCCTAGCTGTAAACCAGGGAAGGTATTCACAAAGCAGGTTTAATTAGAGAACTGTATCCAAAGCCACATCCACAAATCTGTTTCACTTTAATGAAGATTTGGATGTGGACTGACACAATGAAGAGAAGTGATTTTTTAAATGTATTTATTTAGGCTACTTGGGTCAATTCTAATCTGTGTAGCTCCAGTTCTAAACTAAAGATTACCTACATCTAGGAAAAGTAGAAACTTTTGTAGATCTATTCTCTGATCAAAAATGAATGGCTTTACTCTGTCAGTGTAAACAATTAAACTATTTGGGCTTGTCAGAAAAAGTTAAGAAATTAAAAAGGTGGGATTATTCTGATAACGGGTACTTCCACTTAGTTTCTGGATTTCCTAAAATGTATGAAAATAAACGAATGCACGCATGAATACGCACACACACTATGACTACAGTAGCAGGATGGACAGGGAGGAAGGATATGGTGATCCTGCCGGATCCGGTGAACTACATTTGGGTCATGACTCAAGAGCCCAATATGAACCACAAGTGACATCATCCTATACGGTCAGGGCAGACTTACTTTGGCCCTGTTAATTTTGCTCTATACGTATTCAACATACATAAACTTCATTTCAGTGTGAAAAAAGGTTAAAGAAAATAGAACGAATAATATCATCCACACACATACACGGCAAGGTCGCTCACTTATGCCTATACATAATGTCTGCCCAATCCGGCGTTTAAGCGAATTGTTCTCGAGCAGAACGCAATTTCTCCTGCCATTACTTCAGGATCCACTAATTCCTCCCATCTGACGTGCCTGAATATTCACAGACCCAAAAAAAGAACGGGCCAAGAGAGTAAATGGGTGTTTAATTGGGCTTAATTTGGCCTGATTTCCCCTCATTACCGCGACGCGCGTGTCAGTCAGGCGCGGGTGCGGAGGTGAGGGGTCAGGGAGAGAGAGTGCCGCTTCACACCGCTTTACACACCGAACACACTCTTCTCAGACAGACGATCTGTCATGCACCGTGACACCTGGACACAGACTGTCTTTATTACCATCTTGCTCAAATACACTCTCTTCTCTCTGTCTTCTTCCTCTCTCGCTGTCACACACACACACACACACACACACACACACACACACAGTCTCGCACTCAGAAGCACACATTCTCACATATGTACTGCTTTCTTACAGTCTCTCACCATGCCTGCCTCTCTGCACTTGGGCTTGTGCACTCACACACACGCACTCAAGTCACTCAGTCGCACTCTGTCCATTATCCCTCCTCAAAAAACACATGCCCCTCTGACCTCTCTCACTCTCTCCGAGTTACTCCTCCCTCTCAGTGTGTCAGTCAGGTGCTCTCTATCTCTCCCCGTACATCCTCACCTCTTCTTCTCGCTCACACACATTTCGTCCCTGATACTCTGGTCAGTGTTCAACATTTGAGAGGTACAGAAGATGGTATATTAGACAACCTATTCAATAAAAGCTCAATCTCTTTTCTGAGAACACTCCTGTAGGCCAGGCGTAATCAATCCTAATTGTGGAGCTCTACCACCTCATAAAAACCCCGATCTAACACACAATCCATAGTAATAAAGGCCTTCAAGGAATATCATAGACAGGTATCTCAAGCAAGAGGACTGTGCTCTCCTGCTGCAGGCTATGAGGACACTACAGGCACTACAGCCACTAGAATTACCTGATATATTCATGTTGTTGAGACTTAGTTGATCAATCAGTTAGTAATGTGTATGACTGTGAAGCTACTATGATTAACTACTACCCATTATTCAGTCATCTATAATAACTAAAGGGTTACAAACTGAGGGGTTCATGATTTGTTATAATATACAGCTTGTGAAAAAAATTGAGACCACTGCAGTTTACTTTTGAGTGTGACAACCATTCCATGCCAGTATTAAATTCCTACACAAGTATCTCATTCTGCTTTATGAGGTACTGATTAGTGATCAGTACCTAATCAGAAGAGTCCCACACCTAAGGAAAAGTATTAGAAAAAACACTGCTGTAATTAACACTCTTCTCTTGCAAATGTAACCAGTTGGATGGTAAACACTATTAGAATTAGGTAATTATTGCCATTTTGTTTAAGAGTGAACAAGAGATTTGTTTCCTATGAATTTAAGTTTGGTAAACACCATCATTTCTCTTATTTTGATGTATTGTCAGTTCCTTTAAATGTATGCTTGAAAGAACAGTATTAGCATTAGGTCTTTTACATCATGTGGATGTATGTGAGCCAGGTAGAAACAGGAAGAAACCAGGCTTGTCACGATACTAAAATTTCAAAATCGATACTGATACGAAGGATGGCGCTCGATACTCAATACAATTTTCGATACTACAGGGGGAGAAATAACAAAATCAGGAACTTTTTAATTAAAAAAATGTACGCGTGCTCACAGGATCGTCACGCCAGTTCTCTGCGGAGGAGAGCTTCGGGACTGGCCTTGTTTGATTGGTCTCTGGGAGCTAAGGGTCCCCCGGCACTAGGCTTTTCCCCGGCTGAGCTACAGGGCAAAATATGCCATTTTAGCCAGATCAAAACTTGGCAGCGCATCTAAAGATGCGCAATGCTTTTTTCCCCTGCCCTCCATTGGGAACAATGGGAGAAGGTTTTGGGCCAATAACTCCAGATGCCCTTTGGCTGGGGGAGCACACCGGGCTCGTTGGAAAGGTCTCATGGAGATCCACAAGCATGTCAAGTTTGTTGTGGCTGGGCGTTCACCCCATGGAACGAGATGGCTCGGAAAGTCTGTGCTTATGGGACTGACACGGTGGTTCTCTGGGGAGGAGAGTTTTGCCATCGGCCATGTCCGATAGGCCTGGGGGAGCTGAGGGTTCGTGTAAAATTTCGCGGAGCTAGGTTGTTCCCTGGTCTAACAACAGGGCAAAATGCCGGCTCGGGACTCATTTATAGGTGCGTGCTGCCATTTTATTATCTGTAGCAGAGCCTCGGGTCTCCAAAGCCCAAAAGCTCCCCCTGGCTCTCTATGGAGGAAAAAAGTGACATACCCCTTTAAACGTATCCCGAGCTGGCTGTCATGTAAACATTGGATCCTCCAGGAAGCCGGGGAGGGGCTGCTCACTGCAATGCCTGTTGAGAATTGTTATAGTCTACCGCCGATTTCCGTGAACCGGCAGATGCAATCCTGGCATTTCAGTATCGCTAACAGTGCTAATTGATATCGAAATAGATACTAAATTTTAGTATGAATTAGTATCCATTTTTTGTACAACATTAGAAGTAACATTCTGGATGTTTGGCAACTTAAAATGAAAATGGACCCATGCTATTCATGATTCATGCTATTCATTCAATTTGGTTTAATGCATTCTCCACTTCCAACATTTCAGAATTATCTAATCATTTATTTTTATTGATGATCAATATCACTACTTTTCAGCAGTGATTTAAAATTGTGACATGTGGTGCAGGTACATTCTCTGCATAAAAGGTCAAATCAGGGGGCAAATAAGTCTACCCCCCAGGTGCAGCCATGGAGTCTAAATTCTAATCATAGCCACAATACGCTGAACAGCAGCAAGTGGCTTACAAAGTCCAGCAATTTTCTTTTTTCCACATTCTCAAACACAGACAGACACACACACACACACACACGTACACTGAACTTTCAGTGAACCTGAGACCAGCGACCAGGTCATCTACGAGGGCCCACCTCTACACAGCGTACACAAACACACAAAGACACACATGGGCTTAATCCTATTTCTGAAATGGTGAGGCATCTACAGCCCTTGATCAAGAGCAGCGTGTGCATGGCAGTTTAAGATGGCTATAGGGATCACCTGCTTTGGCTAACAAAATCAGCCTTGCTTAAAGCTGCACACTAATTCCCTCCAGCATATGCTGCAGGGCCAAACACCACTCAAAGCCTCTTACACACCTGTGGACCGCGCTAAACTTTTCCCTCATGCGCTGCCATATTAACACATGTCTGCAAACACACCGAGACAGCCAGTAGGGGACCTCCCTCATCACCAAGGTGCCCAAGTAGGCATAATAAGTCCAGTGTCATTTAGTACAGTGACTACAAAGAATAACTTTCATACACAACAGCTGCCTTTTACAACATTGTGATAAATGAATCAATAGAAAAGGTCTAAAAATATTCTGAATTAAAATTTCACCGTACTGAAACAAAAAATATTATATAAGAAACGTACATTCCTTTTTCAATTAATAAGTAACATGAATAAGATAATACTTTATTAATCCATACTTTATTATACTTAATTAATTACAGCAGCAAAAAGGCAATGCAATAACATCAAATACATTTAAAAAGTAAATAAATGAATGAAAAGGGTTGTTGGATTTGGACTGAGTAGTCTTCTGATTTTGGTTTTAAATGCATAGAAATTATAGCTTAATGGAATAATCAGGAAAAAGAAAAACAAATTATAAAATTTTGCACCTGATAATAAACCGCACCTTCAAATTTTCCTACTTTAGTTTAGTGCTGGAGTTGCAAGGCTACTGCGGTTAACAGCCATGGGCATCATTAGGCCCAGCTATCTCAGGCTACAGCCCTGAATGTTTTATGAACAGCCCCAGATCTCAGAAACTACAAATTACCACCACTCCCTCTCCCACCGTCAAAAAACTACTACATCTCTACCCACTTCCTGGCTAAGCCCCCAATGCTCTAGGATCCTGACAATGACTCTGCTAACAACCAGTGGAAGTCAATAGGCAACCAAATAGCCCACATAGTGCTGTGGTGACTACTTTGTTAACACTAGCCTTGAATATCTCTGAAATGGTGGCCTGTAGGAGTGATATTTTGTTTTTGTATTATTTACATCGTCATACCATGCTCTAAACCTCTTTAATGGTTAGATGCGGTCTGAACAGTTTGGGGGAAAGTTTGTTCAGAATGTTAGCCTCACAGCTCCAGTTTAACACTTAAAAATGCAAAATGTAAACATGATGATTATACAGGATGCCATGTGGCCAATTCAAATGCTTTGTTTTATTAGAAAATACATTTTTATGTTAAACTTACCAACTTAAATCAGCTTAAAATGTATCTATTGTGATTTGATTAAACTCTTAAATTGCAATCTTAATGAGAAAACAGTAAATTGTTCAGTCAATGCAGTCTATTCAATTACAGTGAGGCACAGAAGTGTTTGATTTCAATTCAATTCAATTCAATTTTATTTATATAGCGCTTTTAACAATGGTCATTGTCACAAAGCAGCTTTACAAA
>JBBPDB010000146.1:10065566-10079532 GCA_037974465.1 Brachypetersius altus
CATGCTGGTCGCCGACATAGCGCAATACTGCCCCCACTGATTGTGTGGTACTGCAATGCAGAGGGGCGTTTAATTTTGTTTTTACTCATTGTTTTTAGTTGTTTTAGTTTGCAATTTGAAGATTATTGTGATCTTGTAACATTAAAATACAATGTGTTTATTCTTTTGTTTTTTGCAGCGTTCTAAATGTTCAAACTGTTTTCTCTGAATAAATAAAAATTCACAAGCAATCCACTAGCCTAGTTTTTATGCATAGTATAAAAGTAAAAACAATGCAGTGTTATGTTCATTTTAGATGTCAAAAAGGATTTGCGGCCCTCTGTTTTCTCTTTTGGGGAAACACAGTCCAAATGGCTCTTTGAGTGTTAAAGGTTGCCGACCCCTGGTTTATATAGACTACATTCTATCTATTGCAGTACTGATAAATGTTTAAAAGCAATGCTGAAAAAAACATGTTCCTACGTTGATGTTTTTTTTACATCACATATTGGACACTGTAAAAAAGTCCTAAAGAACTAAAAAGCATTTAAACCAAACCACATTTCTGAACAGATTTTAATCCATTTGTGTCATTTTGCCATATTTATTTAAAGTTAAATAAATATTTAATGTTACTTCAGAAGGACAAATCAACAAGAACAAAAAAATAAAATGGTAAACAATAAAAATGGCAATGAGTGCAATTCTTAAACTATTACTGAATTATTTTATTTTAACATGACGTAAATGTAATAAGTGTATTAGGTAGTGGACTTTCTGTTATGAAAGCCTACCGTGACTATGCACTAGAAGACCTGAGCTAGATCCAGCTCCTCCGGCAAACCCAAGCTTGCCACACTTTGGTGACTGGCTTGAAACCAGACTTAGTATCAGAATTAAGTGGTTCTTTATATTTGAAAAAACAGATTTATTTTGGCTGGAAACAAGTGTGTACATTATAACTAATAAGTCGTATGGAAACTACATGCTATCAATGTTATCCTGTCGGGCACCTATTTAATGGTAGGAGAAACACTGGTATGGTAATACTAAACAGGATATGTTATCTAGGGCAGTGGTTCCTAACCTGGGGTCCGGGCCCCCACCCTCTGCACTGAGGTTACCAAAATTAGATTTGTTCACATTAAAAATGCAGGGAATAAGTGGTTTAGTGTTATTGATGTTTGCTATTATTGTAATTAATAACAGGTGTTGACATGATGTGCATGTGAATATCAACAGACTTCCCGTATAGGCCTAGGTGCTGATACATCTCTGAAATTCTGTGTATGTAAGGTGTGTGTGTGTGTGTGTGTGTGTGTGTGTGTGTGTGTGTGTGTGTGTGTGCGTGTGCGTGTGTGCGTGTGTGTTTAACAAAAGTATAAACAAAAAACTACAATCGCTGTTTATTTTTTACAAATAAAAATTTGTAATTAATTTTTGTGCGTCTATGCGGGTAGGAGTTGGGGTTGGGGGGCCTGGGTTGTCTTGGACACAGGCAAGGGGGGCTTCAAGGAAAAAAGGTTTGGAACCTGTGATCTAGGGTATTCTAGATTAGAAAGTTATCACAGGTTATAGAAGGCATATAATACAAGATAAAGTGTAGAGGCAATGATTTTCAAACCTACTTTGACAAAATCTAACTGTCACAATTCTGCTGTTATTATTATTATTATTATTATTATTATTATTACTATTATTAAAACTGATTGTTGTTGTTCCCAAATGTTTTCATAACAATACCAGAATGTACAAATATTAACCTCACCATTCCCATGCCACAGCAGAGCTTGTCTTCTTTCCTTCATTTTATCAGTGTCAAAGAGTACCTGGAACCTTCCTGTACTCTTGCATGCATGCATGCACTGATATATGTATATGGGAATTTAGAAACATCACTGTTTCTAGTCCCTTCCTTCTCCTCCCATGACAGTGGTGTTTTTTGTGTGTGTGTGTGTGTGTGTGTGTGTGTGTGTGTGTGTGTGTGTGTGTGTGTGTGTGTAAGTGAGCCCCAGTCATTAGTGCTCCGAGGTTAGCCTTTAATAACACACAGGGGTGTAAACACATCATTAGCAGTGTAATGAAGGCAGTTGGTCTGAGGAAAGGAGGGGGCCAGAGTGTATGACAGGGCGTAGGGATGCGAGGGCATGAGGGCACAGTGAGAAGTGTAAGGGGCAGTACAGGGTCCTGAGCCTCACCTCTCACTGACCTTGCTGGGACATTACACTCAGAAGGAGGGGCCAGAGGGCTCCAGAGTGTACCATACTGCCTGTGTCCCAATTCATAAGAAGTGCCAGAGAAATTAACTAACATTAGCATGTTAGCATTACAGAAAAATAGGCTAACCCTTTTTTCACAGCAATACTTAGAGTGTGTGGGGGTGAGTTTTTTTAATTACAATAGATCAGAGAAAGGAAAACAAGGCAGCATGTTGTGATTAGTCTTAACACTAATTATTCAGTAACTATTATGAAAGCAATGAATATAAAAAAAGCAGATGTTCAAAGGTTTGTAGTCCTCTGCTCATCGTAGACAACATCTGAAGTCAGGTTAACAGAGCTGTTGTCTCCTTCAGCCTTTCCTTTTCTGGGAAGGCCTTACACTAGAACATTAGTGTACCCTAACTCCTTGGAGCTTCATAATTCCTGAATTTATCATGCATATGGTTTTGAGTGTAGGTGCACATATGAACTGTTGCTCTATTTTCACACAGGCACAAGCGCAGCACTGGGTTTAATTCTTACATTCGAAAATACAAAATTAGTGCTCTAAATGACAAATAAAAAAAAATGAGAACAAATTCAGATGTGGTTATATTTAGAGCAGACAGCTGACACATTGGTATTATTCACATTTTTAGACATTCCTCTAATTAGTGGAATGTCTAAAAAATGTGAATATTACCAAGTGGCAATTGTTTATGCAGTTTGTCTTTGCTGTGTTCCACTACATCTGCCATTATGAATATTTTGCCATGGTGGGCATTGGTTTTTAAAAGGAAAGAGAAGAATTGTTTTGATTGGGTACTGCTGCCCAACTGCACCTTTTTAAAGATCACACTGCCTGTGCAGTATATACCTGCTAACCCCCACCCACATATGCTAAAGCTGTGATATCACAGGGTTTTTTTTCTGTTTGCATTATGATGATGAAAGCAGGGCTTTAAGAGGTTACATTCAATCCTCCATAGCCTATATAACATTCATAAGAGGCACACAGCCTAAACAAAGAAAGCAGACTCACAGCCCTCTCAACTCCTTCCTCTCAGACCACCCCTTCTATATGTGCATAGATACGAACATAGCAGGAGACACACACCCACACACAGTTTCTTACCCAAGTGTTATCACCCTATTGCCTTTTGCGAGGTGGACTGATAAGTTGCACAATCCGGCTGCTGCAGCATCCAAAGCTCTAGGTGCCGTATGTGTGTGCCGGTATGTGTGAGTAAAGCAATGCATAGATAGGCCAACAAAGACCTGCTGATTATGCATGTGTGTGTAGTACTTGTGTCTGCGTGTGTATGTGTGTATGTGTACGATGACACAAAGTTGCACGTACAGTACTACAAAAAAAAAAAAAAGTCAAAAAAAAAAGCCTTGCGACCCTCATTGCCCCTCTGCTGCAAGACCAGCTAACCAATGCTGGCCAATTATGGCCATATGAATAGAAGTACAGCATTGGTAAATGGGTGGGGGTCTAAGGGGTCAGCAGAAGGTCTGGCAGGGGCCAGCGGCAGAATGGATGGGGTCTTTCCCTCCACTGCCGCTCATTTTGCGCAGAGAAAGGAGTGTGTGGAAACAGCGCAAGGAAAAAAGCACTCGCGCTCTCTCCAATCTCACGCCCTGAAAGCAGCCCAATCAGGAGTGGAGATGGAGGTGGTGGTACGGAACTGGCCAGGGTCATACACACACACTGAAAGCATTTCAGCTCTCTATTGTACACTCTGAAATAGGCAGACATGCAGCAGCACGACAAGCACAGTCCACCTGTGGGGAGGAGTGCACTGTGGGAGGCCAACATGCACGCACACACACACACACGTACACACACACACACACACACACGTACACACACACACATACAATCTTGCACAACAGTTCATGCCTATGCAGACAGTCAGTGTGTACTTCGCATCTTTGCAAACCCTATTTGGACATTAAAAATTGTTGCAGTAATTTGTTAAAGAGACGCAGAGGCCTTTTGTTACCATAATAAAATGAAAGGAGTTGTTGCTGCTCGTTTAAGTTCCCCTCCCGAAAATGCATAAAATCTATGGGAGGCTTATTGTAATGAAACACCTTTACCAAAGCTGACAGTAGAAACCTCTGTGAACACCTGCAATGTCACATTATTCATAACTTGATGAAGGAAAATAAACAGTTATTTTCTAATAGGTTTTCTCCCTAACTAATGATTTCACTGCTTTCTTTTCCAAACAGTGTTAAAAGCACACGTTGAAACGATCATTATTTCTTTACTTTTTGTGGTTTGTATTTCAGCAGTGTGACAGTCTGTAGGTTGTTTCCAGTATTACAGTATTACTCCCAAATGTACTCAAACATAAATTATCTTGAGGAAAATTGTATTCATATGTAAATACAATTGTAACTGTAACCCAAACTTAGGTGTCCATAAATGTTTGACAGGTGGTGTATCCCTGTATTCAATCCCTCACATGGCTTTATCTCTTGTTATTGCACAGAAGCTAAGAACTGGTCAGCTTTCCTCCTCAGTTCACTGTGGGTTTCAATTATGGTGGAGGTCATTTCACTGCATGTGAACCCAGAGATGCAAATGCCCTTCTTTATCGTCTCCCACTCTCTGATCACTGTATCAGAACGCTGCTCACAGTGACATGACTGTCTTTCATCCAGGGTCGGTCCTCCTTCCTCGGGTGAGTTTTGGGATCACCACCCCATCGTGCCGTGCCCCCCTCCAGCCCTGTGAAGTCGCCATTTTAATTCCCCTTGCACTCCTATCTGATAGCCTCAAATTAAAGTCCAGCTTCTACCCTTTTAGTTCACACGGCAGCTTGCAGCTGCGCTACTGAAGTGTCCCCTCATTGTCCTGCATTCTTCTGCCTATCGCTCATTTTGAGATGGTTTGACTCTTTTTTTCCCAGTTTTGTTTGGGTGCAATGAAGATGAGTAAGATTCAGAGATTGCCCTTTGAGGGCCAGTGAGTGATAGTCCTGTGTGGCCTGTGGTTTCTGCTGTTTGTTGCTTCTTTGAGGCAAGGAACAATGCATTCTATGAGACAGACACTGCACACAGACAGTAGAAGTTCAAACGAAGACATAAAGAATCAGGCTTGCCATTTCTGGGCGGTAGTACAGGTGATACTGGATATAAAGACATGTAGAGCACTGAACGAATGCAATATAGTGGCTGTCAAGCTGTGATAGTGGTGGCTGTGTTAGAAAAATCAGGGCATTGTGTGGAAGTGCTGTGTCTAGTAATGAACAGTTACAGGGACAGAAAAAAAAACCTTTTTGCATTTTTTCCCCAATTCTGCCCCTATTTTCATGTTCAGGTCCATCTGCTGGCTAGCACTCTCACAAACATGCTAATGTGGAAGGGCAACTCATGCAAGGCACATAAATGTCTACACCTCCGAATTGCTCTCCTGGACTCCTGAGGCATTGCTGATGTTTGAACTTACAGTCTCCCAAGAAGCTAAAAAAAAAATACTAACAATAAAATCCCTCAGTGTCACTTGGGCTGCCCTTAAATGGTCACTGGTGGGTGTTTTGAGCCAAGAGCAGGCAGGAAGCAATATCAAAACAGGCACATATAGCAAGCTTGCTTCCTGCCTACCTGCTCTTTTGTAAGTGAAATCTCTTTGATAAAAAAGTCATTGTCGTGGTCATTATTATAAAATCTGACGACCGTTTAATTGAGATTCCAGTACATTCCATGCAGCAGCGCACTCAGACATAGGAAAATCATCCCAAATCTTCAATGGAATTCAAGGTCATTGGTCCAAGAGACATGAGATGTCATTCCTAATAGCCTATTATCACACAGCTCATTTTCCAAAAGTTGAGGAGATGCTGTTGCTCTGACTGCTACCACTCTGTCACATCCGCTGCTGGTTCTCATTTAAATGAATGTCTTCTGTCTTTCAGCTTTTGTTGCCAGGTGTGTGCAAGCAGGGAAGGGTTGTATAGGTAAGTCAGCTAATTAGTGCTCTCCTATGAGCATGCTGATACATTTCACAATGTTGCATGCTTGGCGTTTCAGAAAAATGCATGGTAGCAATATATGGCATACAATGAACTTAAGGTGATTATCAATAGTGAAAGTTTCTTTTGATGAAGAACAAAACAAAATGTGCAAAGAAAAACATTTGGAAAACCATCTATAACGTTAATATTATTTGAATGCAAGCCTGTAAAAATAGACCCTGTGTAGTTTGGTTCTGGAGAGGTTCTGCTTGTATTTGGAGTTACCGTGTGAAAATTTGGCCATAGTGTGAAAACAGTTTCCTAATTATTGGAATGACGCTGAAATGTGTGAATGTGGTATTTTCTAACATTGCCCCTCACTAATTCGCATGCACTAACCCACACCATCAAACAGCTACATTTTGTACCACATGAGCAAAAGTCTGGTGAGCCCTGGTCAAAACTCATCAAGAGATTATAATTCATCTCCAGCTGTGCAATCATCATCGAAAGGTGTTGGACAAAATTTGGTGGATTAGGAGATTAGCAGACTATTGTAGAAGCTTTTTGTGGGCTTACTGACAGGCCTTGTCTGATCTAACCCCACTGATGAAATGCTTTGTCTCTACTGAGTGTCAGCCATTGTTCCGCCCTTGGCCAAGTCATTTGAGGGGAAAAGCTAGCAGGGGGAGGCTTTCACATTTGCACAGCAAATTTTCTGATTTACTCAGTGTTGTATTATTTCATTAATTTGTCTCAGCTAATGCATGGGATTTAACCCCCCATCAGTGCAAGAGAATCATTCTGTCAGGAGAATGGTGGGTAGAGTTTTTTTCCCCTCTCTTTCTTTTTTTTCCTTAATGGGCACATGCTCGCGCTCACACTGCGATGTATTAATGATGTAATACTTGCAGTTGTATAGAACACCTGTTCTGCACCTCAGATTTGCCCACAATTAAGCACCTTCACTACATCACATAGGTAGGAGTTGCTATTACTGGGCCTCGACAAATGCTCATAGAGTAAAACGTGACTGGACATTTTCAATATTTTTCAGCTGTATATTATCAGTGATAGGAAAGTGTTGCATCCACTTACCCCTATAGTCGATCAGCCAATGTTTACAACACATTACGACTTTATTGTAAACTGTAAAGATGAACAAAGCTTCATCGCTACGGAGAGCCTTTTCAGACAACACCAGTCTTGGAAAGAACTGATCTCAGATCAGATTCCTCCAAATATAAGATATGAATTGCCAGAAAATGACTACTGATCGTGGGGCTGTTTGTGGAAACAGAACCTGTTGCATAAAACATCTGCACACAGCGATCAGCTTCATGGTGAAATTTTGCTCTTATTTTATAGCTCACAGCAAGTCATAGTATCTGAAACCACATAGAAAAGTCTGTGACACTTAAATAAAGAGCTGAATGTGGCTTGAGTGGGTTGATAGACGTTTTGAGTATATACCTGGGTGACTATTGACCTGTTATTAACTATTAACTATTAAGTCTTGCTAACAAAGTATAGCTAACATTTCACCTTCGTTAGAATGAAAAACAAAAAAGCGTACAATTTGTTTGTGTATCACAGATGTAGGTGAATGCAGTGTTGGAAGTCTTGCCCAAGGACTCCTATGGTAGAGTATGGTGTGTTGCCCAGCGTAGGAATCAAACTCCACTCTCCTGCTTGGAAGGCAGCAACCTTTTCAACATTAAGGCCCACCTATCTATCAGAAACCAGGCACTACACTAAGCAGTCACCAAAATTTCTTACAAAATGCATTAGAACCTGCACTCTTCTCATTCTCTTCATTCTGTGCCATGCAGTCTACCAGGGAGAATATGTCATTGAACATATATTTTACCCCAAAAAAGAGAATGGAATAAGGGGTGGTGGTGGGCTAGTGGTAGAATACTTGCCTCTGGACCAAGAGGTCACGGGTTTGAATCCTACCTTTAGCACACCACCACTGGGTCCCTGAGCAAGACCCATAACCCCAAGTAGCTCCAGGGAGATTGTCCCCTGTAGTTAAGAAATGGAGAGGGAAACAAGTATTTGAGATATTCAGTTTGGCAAAAGGTAAAGGGGTTCATCCGTTTTACAAGATGAAGTTCTGGTGTTTTCTTGATTGCTCTGTCCAAGCACATCAAGTACCTCTGACTGCTCTTTTTCAGCACACCTAGTGCTGCCAATTCTCAAACGGACTTACATTTCCGCCCTTTCCATCTGACAGACGATACACACTACTGATGACCAAACAAGCCACTTCATGAACAGTTGCTTCCCCTCAGCCTCCACTGGACACATCTCCTTCTCTCCTTCTGCTACCCTGAGATCTACAAGGACATCTTGTGACAGGAAATTTTAACTTTGGAATTGAGCAAGGTGTATATGATTGCATGTGATCACCCCCATGTCTGTCAAAGGAAAGTCCTGCCTATGCATCTGCCCAGATGGTCTGTCCCTCAAACCGTTCCTGTATTGAGCAGCATTACTGCCTGCTTTTCTAGCCTGCCAATAAAATGATAAGAATACAGTCATAGGAACACCCCACTGATTTTTTTTCTTGATTTTTTTATGTGAAAAGAACACTTCCTTATGACATCACCTGCAAATTTTAGTCCTTTTAATTTAACATATTGGAGAAAATGTACTTACATACAAATTTACATACAAAAACACATACAAATTTGACCATGCTGACATGTTTGAATATGGCTGTATACCTGACATTTCAAATGCCTTTTACACATAGTCTAATCAATAATATGTGCTCAATATTAAGACATTGGACTTTTCTCATATATTGTGATATTGCTGGAAATTAAGACAATCCTGAAAACATCTGAATATGAATGATATTACTCTGCCTTATGCATACTACCACTTCTTTTAGTTTTTTCTACTGAAACATTCAGACACTGGGGCAGCTATAACACTGAGGGTTACCTGTTTGAATCCCAGGACTGAATGGATATTTTGGATGGAACCAGGTTCCTAGATATGAGCAGCCTGCCACAATCCCCTTGGGTGAGGCAATCAACCCCTATTGTTCCAGTGTGGCCACAACACAGAGTTTGATATAAAGACATGATTTCCCATTACAAAAGGGACTAACAAAGTATACAGTAACCCCCGCTTTTCACTGGGGTTACGTTCCAAGAGCATGCGTATAGGAAAAACCTGTGTTTGGTTAAAAATCCCAAATATGCTCCCAAATATGCTACGAAAACACTTTAATTCCATTTTAAACTCATTTGCCCTAAAGAAAATATAAAGTTAAATATTTGTACTGTACAGCTTTCACTGAACTCCCGCAGTGCTAGAATGTAAATACCGATGTTACCCCTTTAAAGACTGTACTGTACTTCATGTATGCTCATTTTCTTTGGTATAAGCAGGGTAAATACAAGTAATAAATTCATTTAATTTACGATGATAAAAATACAGGGCTTTAAGAAGAACAAAATGAAAAACCTGAGAACACTCGAGACGCTCTACGGGGGGAAATCCTGGACTCCAGCGTCACAGGACAGCAGCCAATCAGCAACAAGGATAAATAAATAACCACCACATGGTGCACAAGGCCCGAACGTCACAGTCAGCTGTCCTCAGAGACGGGAGGTTACAAAATCAGTGAAGGACTGAAACCGTGACTGCTGATCCGCGTGAAAGTGGGGGATACTGTAATTCAATGTACTACTCTGCTGCTGTAGTAAATTTTGTCATGTTTATTTTGAGATGCCTTGTACGCGTGGGCGCCAAAACCATTCTATCATGAGGGAAACACCTGAGACGCAGAGAGCTACAGCTTTGACCCCCACATCTCCCACCCACTTTCCATGCCTCCCCAACACTGGGTCTGCCCGCATTAAAAATTCTTAAATATGCACATTCAATTTTTTAAAATACATTTATAGAAAAAAAATTATTAATTTAGATTTATTAATTAATCAGAGATATTGTAATGACTTGACATCCCTAACAATAATATAGCAATGTGTTTAAGACACTTTCACAGTAAATGGATTCTGATATTCTATTACAGGAATTTCAGTTCAAACATATCCCTTACCTGCACTGCACTAAATCCAAATAAACATCGAACGATAAGCTCTTTTAATTAAATATTCAGTTCATCTGTGTTCTTGAAGTAGTGGCAATGTCTAATATAATGCTCAGAAAAACATATTGTGTATCATAATAATACAACTTATACCTATACGTATCAATAAAGAATCTTAAATCTATCTTTACTTAAAAGTTATGACCCTCATGGCTAATTACTGTACCACTTCATTAATGGACCAGATTTTCTTAATGTAGACTCCCCCACTGAGAGGCACCCTCCTTATGGAGCCTTAAAAAGCCCTTCTCTAATGCTCTCCTCTTACCCCCGTCTCCTGATCATGGGGGTGGTCTGGTAGCCCAGTGGTTTGGCGGCCTGGTGGCCCAGGTGTTGCAGGCAGTGAGGGGGAGCACCTGGCAGCTAATGTGGGGTTTAGAGAGGCTGGCTGGGATAATGGAGGGCAGAACGACTCTGCGCTCTGGACAAATATTAACCCCCTGCTGAGCAACTTCTGTTTCTACACACCCAACAGCAGGCAGCTAAGCACTGACTCAGGTGTAAGAATGAAGGCTGAAGTGTGTGTGTCTGTGTGTGTGTGTGATATAAATTGAGATTCCACCCAGACGCAGGTCTCTAAATCCCCAACTGACCCTCTCTTAGACGCGCCAATTCACTCTCCGCCACAGGGGAAATCGTACTTCAACTCGATGGGGCTAAATTAAAAGGATACACAATAGTTAAGACACTGCTGATCCCCTGTCAACATACAGTGTTCCCTTAAGAGAACAAACAAATACATTTGTGGTCATTCTGGTCTTGCTTAGTTGACTGTGCCTCGGACACAAAGAGGCCAGCTGGTGTGGGCTGCGACAGTGGGCAGGTGCCTAACACTCCCTCACACACGTCGGTGGGGGAACAGGGGACTGGGAGGGAAGCTTTTCAACTAATGACACACCTTGCGGAGGACACAAAACGGTCTGGCACCATCCTAAATCTCAACTTGTTAATCCCCTGCTAAGATGACTAAGCTTTCTCTAAAAACTCTATACTTCCACTTTCAGTATCTTAATAAGGAAAATAATCTACCTCTAAATGTAGCTGTAGGAATGAACACAGAACTATGTGCTGTCAATGCTGTTATTCTTTATGAAGCATCTTATAAAGTAGTAAAATAATTCTTAAAGGAAATGTATTGTTCAGGTTTACTGCTATTTTACCATAATTAGCGCTGCGTATAAAACAGAACATATTAGAGTCATTAGTTTACAAATAAAATGTCCAACTGTGTGGTAGACAATGGTTTCTATCAAAACCTTTGTAAGGAAATCTCTGAGTGGAACTGAGTGTCTCTGCAGTGAACCATTTCACAGTAAACAACTCTGAATGATCAATAACATCTCAATAACTGAGCTATGCAGAAATCTTACAAATACTGATTTTTTCTTTTTTTTCAGAAACTTAAACAGCAAAATTGGTCATAATATACATTCCTAATTTATGTCATGAAATTCAGTTAAACCCAATGTGCCACACACATGCAGGTCTTCCGTGTTGTGAATGTTGATGTTTGTGGTAATAATCGACTGAGAACAGGACAAATTTAATTTTGTAACTAGACAAACCCATATCAACAAATAGCATCTATATTATTATATATTATTATAAATTATATATCATTATAAATGAGTCTACATTATTTCATTAATATCAGTCATTTACACAGGCATGTCTTCAAATTCTGATTCATTATTTGTAGACATTTTATCAAGTGAACCAAATGGAACTGTAGGAGTGTGAGTAGCTTTAGCACATAACAATTTTCGAGTTACTACCCAAAACAAGTTTGTGCCTACTTTACTTCAGAGGTCGCTAGCACAAATGTCCTCACCCATGTACTACATGTCAGCCATGTGGGGCTAAAATCAGGCCAAGTTTCATGTGTACTGAAGTACATGGTATCATCATAAAATACACGTCAATAATACATGTCAATAATAATGGTGTGGAAAAGAACACTATGACTTTGATGAATAATTTGTGCCATGGACGTTCTAAGAAAAAAAACTCCTCATTGGTATGTTTACATCATTCTTTCAACTTTAAAAAGGATCTTCACACCCACAAACCTGATTTATACAAATGTTCTGTAAAGAACCATCCACTGACAATAAACACAATGTAAATCTTGGGACAGGGAACACAAAGTAAATATGGATTCACATTTTTATTTTAAAGAGTATACCTCTGTCACTAATTCACTCACTGTCTCTAAAGTTCTCCGCACTTCATCAGAACACTTTGGAGTAAACAGAGGCTTTGTACAAATAAAGTGCATGTGTATGTATTGTCTGTTGGAATACACACATTTACAAAGCGCTCTCCCACAGTCTCTGTGGGAGGCAAGGGTGAGTGTGTGAGCTGTGTTTGCCAATGAGCCCTTGAGAGTGTGTGTGTGTGTGTGTGTGTGCATGTGTCAGTATTTTTTATGATGATGTGTAGGTTGGCCACAATTGAAAAATGCCACTGATTCCACCCACTTGAAAGCAAACAGCAGGTCCACTAGTGTTTGTTTCTAACACAGTATGGAGTGGGGAGAGAGACAGGGAGAGGTAGAGAGAGGGAGAGAGAGAACGTAGTGTATGTACAAGCAGGTAAAGTTGTACTACACTCTGGGACATAAACGAATAAGCACTTGTAGTGTTTAAGGCACTAATGGCCATGTTTTTTTGGAGCTTGTAAGGCCTTGTTCTACATGCTAATTGACTTTTGCCACCTCATATTTAGATCACGCTCTCTGAACAAGGCTCATCAGGGGCCAAACGCAAACAAAACGCTGGGGGTGTTGTGTGGGATGCCTGTTTTCTTTTCTTTGTCATTTTCTGCACACTTTAGCTTGGGTGCTGGTTAATAATGGCAAAGTGTCCATAACAAAAGAGCCAGTCAGTACGGAAAGTTTCTGTAACTGCAACACTGTGTAACCAAGGTGTATTTTCTCCTGGGCTTAGAATAAGACGTAATTAAAAACAATCAAGCAGATACAATATTAGAATTTTTCTGTTTATGAATTCTAGTCCCAACATTGTGGGCCTAAACTGAATAAAACTTGTTAGATGTACAGCTCTAAGAATCTCCAAATTCACTGAAATGCATTAAGAAGTTTGGAAGCATGAGACTGAACCAAAAGATAACCTAATCCAAATCTATGTTCATTTGTTGTTGGTAACTTGTGAAAAAGTTGTGTAATTAACTGGTAGTTATTTAATCATAACAGACGTATCTCCATGTGTAAGGAGAAACCTTATTCGGGACAGCCTGAGAAAGCTTAGTGATACGAGCAACACTACACATTAACATCTTACCATTAAAAGCATAAAACCAAAATCAGTAATGAAAACTCTTAATCACTTTTGTTTTAGACACAATGTTTTGACATTGGGTGTAAAGGACTGAGTCGTGAATAAAGGTTTCAGAGGGTACTGCACTCAGGGATGTAATGGCCACAGAATGCAGCTCTGAGAGACAGATAATGTTTTTGCTCTGAAATAGTTAGAAATTATTATGTTTTTAGGTTTGCTGTGGTATAAGCAAAATACTGGTTATTTACAGTTCCATTATAGTACACAGCCCTGCATCTAAGCAGCTGAAAGAGAAAGGCAACAAGCAAGGGAGCAAGAGCGAGAGCGAGAGCGAGAGCGAGAGAGAGAGAGAGAGAGAGAGAGAGAGAAAGAAAGAGAGAGAGAGAG
>JBBPDB010000146.1:10092630-10114536 GCA_037974465.1 Brachypetersius altus
CGTGTCTCGTCTCGTCTCGTGGGAAAAGCGTCTCGTCACACCCCTAATATATATATATATATATATATATATATATACACACATATACACATATACACACACACACACACACACACACACACTTTTGTCCCATATGGACAAAAGTATTGGGATACACCTCTTACTTAATTCAGGTGGCCCCTAGACTCCAGTGACATGTCTTCCTTGACTGTGCCCCAGTGCAAAAAGCCTGACCTCAACCCCATCAAACACCTTGGGAAGAACTGGGACAGATATTGCAAGCAAGGCACTTTCATCCTATATCAGTGCCAGACCTCAAACATGTTCTACAGAATTAATGGGCATAGAAGAACTCAAACATCTTGTGGAAAGTTTTCCAAGAGTGAAAGATGTTACAGCGGCAAAGAGTGGCGGAGCAAGTCAATGTATTTGAAAGCTACGTCATTAAAATCTGTTGGTGTAATGGTCCCAATACTTTTGTCCCCTTCAAGCTGCCTGAACCAACAAGGCATGGACTCCACAAGAGCTCTGAAGTTGTGCTGTGGTATTTGGGACCAAAACCACAGAAGGGCCTCCATGGACTAGACTGGTCTGTACGGCTTATTCCACATATTCAGTCTGAGATCTGGGGGATTTGGAGGTCCTGGACTTAATGATAGACACTTGTCAGCATTACTGTTCAGCAGTTTGAGTTACAGCAGCTCTTCTCTGGAACCATACCAGAAAGGCTAGTCTTCCTTTCCCCACACACATGTGATCTCAAAATGGGATCCCAAGAACACTTTTGATATTCCGAGAACACCCCACAACCATTTCGGAGATGCTCTTGCCTTTGTTGAGCCATCACAGCCCTCGTAAGTGTCAGTCAGATCCTTACGCTTGCCCCTTGCTCCCAACACATCAACTTCAGGAACTGTTGGCTTGCTGTCCAATATAATCATCCTCTTGTCACGTGCTGCTGTAACGAGATAATCAGTGCTTCACTTCCACTTCAGTGGATTTTATGTCATGACTATTCAGTGTAATGCACATATGTCTATTTTATGAACTAGATAGTGTACTACATAGGGAGGAGAAAACCATTTTAGCCTTAACTTTTACTAGTTTTACCAGTTTTAATTATTTACAAACTTTTAATTTATCACACATGATTCAGTTTATCAAGCAAGTGTCTGAATGTGACTAGGTGGATGTGATTTGACCTGCAATAAAACTCTACAGGAGAAACACCAGGGGCCTCATTTATCGAGAGTGCGTAAGCACAGATCTAGGCGTAAAGGGTGTGTATGATCGTTTCTGCGCAAAGTGTGGAATTTATGAACTTGCACTTGTGCTTAGAAATGTGTGTAAATATATGCACACCTCTGACCATGTGTACGCACAACACCCAGTGGTAGAATTGCGAAATTGCAAAGATTCTGCCAGCAGTGTTGGATGCAATAATCTCCCTGGTCCCAAAATACATTCAGTTTCCTTGCACAAATCCAGCACAAGTGGAAGTTAAGCAGGGATTTCATGTCATCGCTGAATCTCAGTTTCGGAAACATTTCTTTTCTTTACGCGCTTCTCCATTATTCCAGCAAGAAATGGTTACAATATCCGCACGGTAATTGTATTTCTGAACAGCTGACATTCTACATAGACCAGCATACACTCACCACAATTACGGGACTCTCACAATGTCACTTTAAACAACTCCACATTCTCCTCTCTGCATCATTTTGCATCATCTTTTTTTTTCTCTTCAATTTTTGAAAAATGATACCTTTTCTATATATTTATGTAAAGTTGGGGGAACACTAAGAATTTCATTATGGGTTCATTATTGAAACTAGCAGCTTGAAACGGTTCTTAGAGGGAAGGTTAACACCATATATAATTAATTGGGGGCATTTCAGAATGCAAATTCATCTGAGCGTGCTCTAGCACAGTGATTTAGAAGGTGTGGGATTTATCATTGCTGATTACTTACTGGTGTGCTTAAGATCACCCAGGGAACATTTGATAAATCTCACTTTTTCTGTTCTTACGCATATTCCCCAGGAGCTAAACTAATTAAGAGAATATTATTTGTGCAGCATTTCTGCAGACAGGTCTACAAACCTAGTTTTACTTCTCAATGTATGAAAGCATCTATCCCAGCAGCTTTAGGGAAGAAAGATGCCCCCCTTCCACCTTAAAGACACATCCTCGGAAGAAAAAGGTAATTAAAGAAAAGTGGACTAAAACAAAAATAGGCAGATGGTGCTGGGGTGATGGTCAGAGCGGATGGAAATGAAGAGAGGAGAGACGAGAGAGTGATAACACTAAAGTGCCATTACATGCAGGCATACAATGATGACCTCAGAGAGAGAACAACCTCTCTGCACAGTCCAAAAGCTCTGTCTCACACACACACACACACACACACACACACACACACACACACAAGTGGTTTACCCTTTTTCAGCTGGAATTAGATCAAATCTTTCTGCAAAATTGCCTTTCAGTCTTAGTGGAGGTGAACGGTGTATCAGTGGCAGGACATTGTGAAAGCAGTCGTCATCTGAACCAGCTGTTCTCAGCCAGGGCAAAGCCATCAACTCCCAGATGGGATGAGACGGTAGACACCTGTCAAACAGTTGCCCTCTCCATTTTCCTCCCACTCATGCACACTTTTTGCTACGGTTAGGCGGTTAAAAAGCTTTCTAGAACATGAGCAAAATCATAGCTTTTGTCAAAATACTACACTACGCAAGTTTGTAGATAGCAGATAAACCTGATCCAAATAAACCTGATCCATCCCTAAAGTAGCCTTGCATAGAAAAATAAAAAGCAAGATCAGTAATAAAAATAAAAAAACAACAACTTGGTATTAGTAACACACAAGTTTAAGCATTTTGAGTTTAAAGCTACAGTATTGTATTGGACTGAAATGGATTTTGGCTAGATCTCATAAAGATTACCTATAAACAACTGCAACCCAATACTGTTCAGAGGTGGCGCTTGGAACATGTGGACAACGTGGAACAAAGTCCAATAAAAACAAACATATATTATTAAAAAATGCAATCATTTTATTTAATATTCCTTAATGGTTCAACGAATTCAGCTAATAATAAGTCAAGAAATATGAAAATCAAACTTTTCAATGAAGTTAAAATTGTTTTACATTTTATATGAAAAACCAAGGAAGACATTTAAACCTTACAGGATTTTTCAAAGACATGTGAAAAAGGGTCTTAACATACAGAAACAGAGATACCGAGGACTTCTGTTTATGGAATTGCACAAGAAGCAAAAGGCTGAATGAAAACTAGCTTTTAGGATTCTAGATTTCACAAGCAAGCTGAGAGAACTCTGCAAGTTGCAAGTTGGCTTGAAAACGTTTGAGTTGACCTGCTCTTTTTTATACAGCATATACAGGTGTCAGCACAGTCAGTCATATTCAATAAAGTATGTCTGCTTTTGTCTGATTCTGAAGCAAATGCGGGTCAAGTGGAAGCAGAGATTATGCATTCAGACAGCTACGTTTTAAAAGAAACCATAATAAGCAGAAAGAAATGGCAGTGATTATACATAGCGCTTTATAGATACTGGTCAAAAGCTACAGTATCAATGCATTCGTCTCTCTATTGAAAACGGCAGACTATTCTTTAACCGCTTGGCTAAACAAGATAAACACGAGATAAACTGCTGGCAAACAACTGGTGTGGTGCTCAAAAAAGGCTGAAAAGCACTGATCTAAGTGCTGACACACACAAGCTGATGCACTCATTCTGTCAGGCTAAATGCTAAACACACTAGCACAGACTGCAACCCTGCACATTTACACCAGTGTGCTAAAAAAGAGGAATCGCTTTGATTCGTTATGCACTGCCAAAAATTGGAGTCTGTAGTGTGCGTGTGTCAGGCCATAAAAGAATGAAAGTGTCCAGTACGTGTGACCACAGACATGACTGACCACATCTACAATTCCACAATCAATGGCTCTGTGTGTATATAATCAAAGTGTACGTTGCATGCTTGGAGCGTTTACGCTACTGTCTATGCGTATGTGTGTCACTCTCTGACTGAGCTGTTAATGTGCCGCTGAGGTGTGACCGTATCATGGCATGTAAGTGCATGTGAGTGCACATGAGTGTGTGTGTATGTCTCTCTCTAATGGTCCTCAGGGGCAGGCAGTTCCAGCAGCAGTAGAGCATTAGCACTCAGCCAGGCCGTTTGGGTATCGATGGGCATCAGCGGTGCTGCAAGCCCCCTCCAGTTGCCACGCCCTCCGGACCGTCTGGCGCCGGTGACCTCTGACCCCGAGGCTGTTTGGCAAGGCCGAGTTCGCTGTGACACAGCATCAGCCATCGATCCTCCACCGACACCAAGACAGCACTTAACACTCTGACTGCGGGAGTAATGGAACCGGCCCACTGTTATTACTGCCTGGCTGTGTGTGTGCGCGCGTGTGTGTGTGGTCATCTCTCTTGCTGTATGTCTCTCCTCCAAATTGCGTCAATACAGACAATAAACTATTACAGCATCAAGGAACTCTACACTATACAGTCACTTTTTAACAAACTAAGTGACTCCACTGCCCTCTATCTGTCTACCATCTTCTAAGTGTGGAAGAAATGTTAAACTAATATTGTCAAATGAAGCCAATTCGCAGCCTAAATGATTACCAACAAGTCTGAGCCTCCTTACGAAAAACTGAACGCAGTTTGAGCGAGAATATAAAAAAAAAACAAATAATATAATGTATTTTACAGAGAACTGGGTGACAGTTGACTTCTAGTGTTTGTCAGCAACCTCGGATAAACTAACACCGGTAATCGATAATAATCAGTGGTATAATTTTATTCAGCTTGTCTTTGAAGTTTTCACAACGACAACATGCAGCATTTTCATCACTATATTCACAGTTTATTGCCATTTTAAGAGTATTTCCACACATCATGTATCATCATGATGTATCAAAGCCTTAATTCTTGCCTTAAAGGCTAAGAATAAACTTGTACCTCTTTACTTGTTGGCATTGACCAAGCAGCTTGTTACTTCTTGTCCTCTCAGAGAATCTAGCATCACTCATCTTGAACCTCTGCTGCTCAAGAGAAGAGGAAGACTATTATCAGGCCTGGACCCCCTGTGGTGGAACAAACGGCCGCTGGTGATCAGAACTGTTGAAACCCTTGCTGTCTTCAAATGTCATCTGAAGACCCACCTCTTCAAGGTGCACCTAAGGGACTAATCGGTCCTCACACTTATTGCTTGCACATTTTTTTATTTTAAAAGAAAAACTCTTCTCTTCACTCTCGTACATATGTTTTGCTAACTTTGTACTAACCTCTGACTTCTTCATTTCTTTTGACAGGGTTTGCTAGGTATGAAGAACAGATGTGGGCTACTTAAGCGCTGAGGTACATTGCTCTGGATAAGAGCGTCTGCCAAATGTCATAACTGTAACTATATCAAGACAGAACTCACATTTCTAACATGTAAAATAAATAAATAAATAATTTTAAATGACAAAATCGGACACAGGGTAATGTTCTGACAGCAATCATTTGTATTGTGTTAGAATCTCGCATGCATCTGTGATCAGTAGTGTAAAAGACAGTCCTTTACAGTCCTTACTAACAAGTAATACGCTGAGCATTTTCACATCTCCTATGTGGAACAAGCAATAGGCTGTCCAAGCTGAGCAGTGCACTAACTTCACCCAAACGCCACGGTGCACACGGTGACCAGGGAGACAAGGTCCTCGCGATGGCCCGGTGGGCAAGTCATTAAATGAGATGCTTCACCTCAATTGAAGGGGAATCATTTCTCCTTTATTTCTCCATGTACGCGACCTTGTCTTTCTTCGCCCGTGCAAGGTGAAGGACGCAGGGGGCTAGCCACTGGCTGGTGGGGGGACTTGGCGGGGGCTGGAGAGGGCCACTAGAGAGAGGGTCTTTACTACAGGCAGGCGCGGAGATTGGGTCACGCCAGGGGAAAGAGGCTCTTGAGTGATCTGATTGCCTGGTGGAGGATGCAGCGGCCCTTAGAAAGGTTGCTAATAGCATAGCCCCCTTTTAGTGAACAGCACAATACCTACTAATTGAACTTGATGCAAGGCTCTTGTGTACACACACGAGTACACACAAATGTGGACAAATTTGGATAAGCATTGAAACTGGGGAGGGGAAGGGAAAAAAAAATTGGGGGAAAAAACACAAACACAACCAGAGCACACTGAAACACGGGGGCACTTACACTCTTCCCCTCGGCCTCTTCCAGCCAATCATCTGCACACATATACAGTGCTTGTGTACAGATGCAAAATGCATTGATAGCTCACATACAAACCATTTCAGATGTGCAAGCGCACACACACGCATACTTTGCCTAAGTACTATGTGTATTTTTAGCCAGGAAAAGTGAATGACACTTGTTCTGAATTGATTAGCAAAACGCTGGGTATTGTGGCCTAGCAGAGAATGGGCCTAAACGATTGCCATTGATTAGTGATGCCCCACTTTGGAGCACACTATGGGTTTTCCCCTCATACACACACAAACAGCGGGTGTGTGTATGTGTGTGTGTGCATGTGGTTGCGTGCGCACATGTGTGTTTGTGTGCATGTAGTGAAAGATGGGAAATAAATGGTGCCGTTATAGGATTTGAGAGAGTGCATAGAGTTTAGACTTTCTCTAAATCTATTCACAGGATCTGACAGATATAATGCACCATAGCATATTGTGCCAAGTGAAATGACCAATAAACCGCCAACATGTTACTGTCCTACTAATCAAAGTAACAAAACAAAAACATATTTAGAATCCAGTACTGACAGGTTACATCACATCCCACATGCTACATTTAGAATAGTTGTACTGGACATTGAAAGAATAACAGAAGAAGAAGTGGGGGTTGACTATTGCAAGAACATTAGAAAGTATGAGAGCACCCCCAACTGGACAAATGTTAGCTCACTCAATGAGAAACAGTCTACCACAGACGAAAGGCCGAAACACAGACTAAATACCACTGAATGACAATTATGCTCATATGCTACATTTTGGGCACCCCTGGTCAAATTGCATGTTTTGTTGAAGTCAAAGTAAGTAAACATTCTGTACACTTTGGCTTAGTTTAATACACAATTACTGTTCATTTGCTGAATTGAACAAATTAGGGAAAAATCTAAAACATACAACGTGTTCTATGCAAAAGTCATGAAGCATTTAAAATTAATTTTTTTTCCAAAACAGCAATTAAAGAGAAATTTGCAGACAAATACCAAAAGCATTTATGTACACACTTTATGTGTGTTCCCTGTAGAGGATCCCTTAAAAAATTATCTTCTACAGGACATGTGACCGAGGGTGTTCAAACTTTTGCATGCGACTGTGCTAACTACGAGTAATGCTGCACAGAGGTCGTTTGCAAGGCAACCACTGCCATTTCAGCAGCCCCAGGTAAGAGAGATGCAATTAGGACGCTAGCACGATCAATTAACCAGCTCTCCAAATCTACAGTAATTAGCTTCCCTATTGTGGAACAGTTGTAAAAAGCCACTTGGCAAAGCAGCAGAAAAGCATCATCTGCATTGTTTTTGGGAGAATGTGGGAGTGTGTGTTAGGAGCACGTGTGTTTATGCGTTTGTGAAGTGAAGAGAGTTCTACAGCATGTGCATGTGTGTTTGAGGGTGAGGTGAGGGCTGAGCGTTGGCAGCTCTTGGATTGGCACACTTTCGGGAGCACACTGTGGCGCAGGATAAAACAATAGCATCTCTCTGTTTGACCTTGTTCCGATCAGGTAGATGTTAATGCACACCTAGATCACAAAGTCGCAGCACACTTTCTGTGGACATGACTCCAGTAACGCGCTGTTTGAGGCTTACCATTTCAGAGTGTATATATATATATATATATATATATATATATATATGATTCTGATTCTGATATACACACACATACACACACACACTCCTACAAAGTGGGAAGGCATAGCATCATCTGGCCACTGGGCCAGCACCACATCAATCCCGAAAGTAATTCTCACAGAGCTGGACGGACAGAGAGAGGATGGAGAAAGCACTAGTAACGCCTCCTTCCCCTCCTCACTCAACCTCATCCCATCACCATCTGAAAAAAAAAATCCCTTCACGTCATCTGCTCTGTGATTGGGTCATTTCCACTCAATGCATTTCATGAAGCATGAACTCCTAGGCTGGGGCTAACAAATGACTTCTCCTTATTGCAGCAGATTAGTTCTCAACACGGCTCTAGCAAGACAATGAGACAGGAACCAAACTGGCAGAAAAGTGGAGGGCTGCTCATGGGCCGACTGTTCTAAGGGGGATGGCACAGACAGGCAGAGTTGCTGTGGTCAGATTGAATTGTCCAGGGCCATTTATACCATCTGCATTCGAGAGGGAGACAGCCAGTCGTCAGTTCAAAATTACAACAACTGTAACAAGACACCAGCCCCAATGAAGTTATTGAAAAAATGTAAGAATATAAATGTAATCTGGGATTATTACACACTTTTCTAATCATTAGTACACAGTAGATCTGGGGTATTATTAAAGGCAAGCACTGAGGGACAGCTTAAAACCACAATCATATTTTTCTTTGGTAACAGTCTGTAATGTGCTCATGCAGGTTAGGTGCCACCAGTTTTGATGTAGCTAACCACTATAGATGGACAGCTACAGTCAGCGCTAAAAGGTTGTCAGTGCTCTTTAAACTTTTTTGGCCCTCTTATGACTCAGGAGTTCATCAGGCTGCCATGTGTCACATTCTTCAAGTCATGTAAGGATGCATGGAAGTGGTGTATAAAGAGGTGACTGAGTGGGGTGAAAAGGTTTAAATGAACGAGGGAGATCCAGAAGGAAGAAAGGAGAAAAGGGGCAAAAGAAAGTGACAGAAGGAAGAGTTTTGAACAAAAAAAACAAAAGAATGAGGGCCTTCATCCTGTCCTGAAAAGCCAGTGAAGTGAAGCAACTTGTGGTCAATGTGAAAAAGTACAGACAAAGGGCCTAGCTTGGCAATCAGGCCTTCTCTCCACAACCACCAGCACTGCCCCCCCCCCTCCCCACACACACACACAGAGTCACACACCCACCCCAATAACCCAGCAGCCTGAGCTGGAAGCTTCTTAATCTTTCTGTTCTTGTTAGCACGGGGATCCGGAGGTGTCATATTCCTCCCAAACATTCCTGCTCCTTTCGTTCCAAATGGCCGGCATTTTGTCGCCAGATCAGGGCCCCCCTAATGAACCTGGGAGGAGTAGGGTAGCGGTGGTGCTGATGTGTGGGGGAAAATGCAGGGGGGATCTTCAGAACTCAATGACTGGACGTAATTACTTCTCTCCTTTTCTTCGCTTCCCTTTCTCTGAGCCAGTGCTCTCCAGGAGCCGAGCAGGCCCCCGGTTTTCGGGCTGGCTGGCCAAACACAAAAGGATGGGAGGGGGGGCTCCTGGGACCCCTCGGATCAGCTGTCCCAGAGACACGGGGCCAGTCGGCACTGGGCCGACCAGCTATGACCTTACAGCACCACCGAAAATAGCTTCTAGGTTCAGAGAAAGTAAAGAAAGCGGAGAAACCAAAAATACAAAACTAAAAGACAAATAATGAATGAAGATGCTGTAAAGTGAAAAAGTGAGGGTGTTAAATCTTTAATCATAATTCACACTCACATGGCAAAGCTACTGCTTCTTATATAAGCTGTAAAGAGATAAGACAAGAATGTCTACCCACTATCAGCCCTCTGAACAAATGGTCACATTCACTTAAACAAGACATCATTGTGTCTTTTCGTATTCCTAAAGGATGGGATGGGCTTTGGAGAGGGGTGGATGTCAGTATTCAATAACATAACAGATGTAGACATAACAATTACACAACAGGCCAAAAGGGTCCATCCTTGTTTTTTGTTTTTTTAATATGCTGCTTTTTTCAAAATTGTATTAGACACCATCAGAAACGCTTAGAAATGTACCTGACTGGTTTTCAATATTTTACAGTCTCTAGTAACACATAATTTGGCCACAAAGGCTCAAACTACTGGTTTTGAAGAAAACAAATCAGGTCTGTCTTTACTGCATTGACATTCACTTTGTGTTGGATCATGAAAAAAAAGGAAAGTAACACTCGTCAACGTTGTATTATATTCAGTCCAAAAAAGCAAAACGCATTGAGACGTCTGTCTTGGCCTCCCCAGTCTCCAGATCTTTCTCCCACCGAGCTGCATGGGACGAGTCAGATCAAAATGAGTGTCGAGTAAATGAGACAGATCTGTGTGCTGCTTAAAAAGGTGCTGGAAAAGTTATTTCCAAAACATACTGGAAAAGATGCCGGAAATCTGTGCAGCAGTGATAAAAGCAAAGGGTGGTTATATATTTTTCTTGTAATAAAATTTTAAAAGAGCAGCATATAATTTCTATCAGAGGGTGTGTCCAAACACATGGCCTGTAGAATGCTATATATAATTAACTCTACTCTGATTGGCTTCTCTGTATTGTGCTGTATTCAAAAATCAGTTTAGCCAGAAACATTCCTTATAACCTCATGACAAATGGGCAGAGCTAAACTGATGTAGGTTGTTTAAGTACATACAAGTGAATTTTGTTGTCACAAAAAAAAATACAGCTTAATTTTCCAAAATGGACTGCATTAACTAAGGAGTGGACAGTACGTCTAAAAAATTAACAATGGCTATGTAGTACATTGGCAAAAATGTAATAGAAATTGTTCACAAAAATAAAAAAATTGTCAATAAAACAAATACACTGTAAATAAATTGTAAGCAGCCATAAAAAAAATTAACAAAAAAAGTTACAAAAGAAGCAGCAAACACACAATCATTCCTAGGTATAGCCGAACACACCTGACTGAGGCAATGATTTGTAAAACCTTGCTTCATCTAGAATTTTCGTTCATATAATTATTGAGTTTAGTGGCAATTCTATTTTTTTTCTGTGGGGTTTATACTGTTCTTAACTGATTGTTACCAATTTTCTCAAATACTATAAACAGAGCACTCCCACCTTAACACCTCACAAGGCTACACAGCACCACAAACCTCCAGCAGACTAATTAGTCTACACAAAAACACAGATTGGCCACTAAGGTGTGTGCACACACATTCGCACCCCGAAAGAAGCATTCACAGAAACACACACAGAACGGTTGGCAGACGACCATCCACCCCCAATCCCCTTAAAACAAACTCCCACTCATACACACACACGCACACATCCTTCATGTGGTGTCAGGTTTTTGGAGTGCTGCCCAAACTCTGAGTGGGAGGTGGCCATTTACAAGCCTCATTCTCCACCAAGACGCTAATCAGATAAATGATCTATTTGTTTTAAAACATCATCAAGTACATTAAGGCTGCAGGAAAGCTCGCATGGTTGCTAGGCAAACAGGGGCTCGGCTACAGGGGGGCTGAGCCGAGGCAGGGGGGGGTCGGTGAACGGAAGCTTTGGGGGGAGTCCGCCAGCCCACCAATGGGACAACAAAGAGATGCACTCTGATGGATGCAGAGCAACGAGAGACAAATTAGCTACAGAGCGTTAATCACTTATCCCTCTAATGGCACAGAAACACAGTCTTTCTCTCTCTCTCACACACACACACACGCGCATCAGGGTGCAAACAGTTGCCCTCTAAAACCATGGTAGAACATCAACAACAACTTCCTTGTCATTGTGCTAATCTAATTTTCAATTAGTGAGCTTTCACTCAGACTTTGCAACTTATATAAATCTTCGACTGTTTCTGCCCTCAAAAAATGCAGTTGTTCTATAGAATGCCAAAGTGTATACGCATTTTCAGGACTGGTACAATTTTGAAGTCAATCCAGTATCCAATTTGTAATATTTTATGTGTTAAAATGCCTTGACTCCACATAGCTCTAATTGATGATTCTGTAAAAAAATATTCTAAAGAACGTTGTACTAACAAAACAAATCCCTACTAGAATTCACAAGCATCTGTTACTTACAGAATGTGTCTTCATAAACGGCAGTGTTTTGCACAATTTGAGACCAGAGCAAAGGGGGTAAAGAAAATACAGCTTTAAATTCCTATACACTATTTTGAAAAAACATTTTTTCAGTTTTCTAACACCAATTCGAAAACATGACTAGGAATGCAGGATGAGATCATAACCGCATCATTATGGGAAGATAAAAAAGATGCTTTAAAATAAAATATGTGGCAGTGGGCAGATGTTTACATTTGACCATTAATAAAATTCAGTCTGGCACTTTTGAGCATTGTGGGGGTACTGTAATAAACTGCATGATGTATTCAGTGTATGGCATTTGTAACAACACAGAAATAAACTGTACACATATTGTTTAGTACCACCTTCCCTCCTAATGGTAGCGTCCTCTTTCAGCAGGATAATACACTCTGCCACACTGCAAAAATTGTTCAGTAGTGGAACATGACAAGTTCAAGATGTCCGAATCCCCCAGATTTCAATGCAATCGCGCCCACCTCACAAGTTGCTGGACTTACAGGATCTGCTGCTAATGTCTTGGTGTAGATACCACAGCCCACCTTCAGAGGTCCACGCCTCAACAGGTCTACACAGAATTAAAGTAAAGGAAAGTGGACCCCTATAGTCACTTGTGAACACAGCACAGCACACAGTGTGAACAATGTATAATTCTTTCTCTGCATTTAACCTATTCACCAAGTTAAGCAGTGGGCAGCCACTGGTAAATCACTCTGGGAGCAGTGTGTGAGGACAGTACCTTACTCGGGGGTATTTCACTGGTGTCACTAGTAGACCTTCTGATCACTGCAGTAACTCCCTAACCACTAGGCCATCTGCTAGGTGGTTTAAATTTTATTGCTGATGGGTGTATTAGATTTCATACTATTTAATCTTTTAAACAGTAAACGCACCGAAAGAAATTAAGCTGAACCTGTATATAAAAACAGTTCCCGAAGTTACACAGAGGCAAAACACTTCCACTTCCCTATTCAACTCAACATAGACAACAGCCCATCATCTTTAGAGAACAGAAAATAATCCGGATTATTTTCAGAACAATTTATATTATTCCTAAACTTCCATTATTTATTACAATATTTACAAATTCATTGTGTTTTTCACTCCGATCACAAATAAAACCCTCCACTCAGCTGAGGGGTGAACTGAAAATATATTATATATAAACATACACAAAGGTTACATTTCCTTCTAGTATCTAAATTTCCCTCAGTACTGAGAAGGTCTTGGAATATTTAACAAAGTGACATATAACCTTGAGCAAAGGAGAGAGGGGTTTATTGAAATCCAAAAACGAGGAGGAAATGAAGGGGAGCGGTAAAATCCAATAATCACTCAACACTGCAGGGTGAATACTAGGCTGTTATTTCTTCCCCTGCAATCTTTTTCTCTCGCCTCCACCCTATCTCTCTCTCTCTCTCTCTCTCTCTCTCCTAATTCCTGACTCGAAGGGATCTTTGAAACAGGGGAAAGAAAGTGACCGGACCGCTGAAGTATGTCTGTAATTACCAGGGTATTAGAGCCACGAACAATGCCTCTGCAAAGTCTAATTTTGTTATTTCATTTCCTTAAGACTCCCCTCACCACCACTGCAGCAGTTCTCTGTCAGGCACCACAGGTGACTCCTCAGGTTTGTGCCCCTCTCTTTTCTTATTCGTACAACTATTACGTGCTTCATGTAACATACATGTATTATCTTACAATCAGTCATTATACTTTAAGGATCAAGTCATGCGAAACACAGATGACCTCCTGGTAACTGGTGACTAATACTTTCTGGAAATACCGGCATTGTACTTAATGGATAGTGTGCACTCTTGCAATTGTATCTTTATTCATTATTATTAAAGAACTGATATCATTAAAATGGTATCTGATTGTATTACACAAATGTGACAAAAAATAGAAACTGGTGATTACATATTTTATGTTTAAATAACACAACAAAAAAAATGAAATCAGCATGAAAAACACTACAAAACCCACATAAACTTTTCTCAGATGATTTTGACCTGTTGACCTGTGTAATTAGTTCAACTATATTCTATCAAAATCAACTATATTAGGCATTCTGATGGACTAAAGTGCCAGAAAATGCTTTAAAAACATTAGTGATATGCTTTTTCACATTAGATGGATACTTCTTCTGCTTGATAGTTGAGGTGCTCTAAAAACGTTTATGACATAAATCAGCAGAGCCTGAGAGATCTCCTCTCATCTAGTTCATGCTTTGGTAGATTTGTTAACTGACATACAGTACTAATAAAGATATAAGTCTAAGAGCACACTAGCTAATAGGTATAATGGCATTATTTCCTGAAAGTATTAAGCACGTTTGAGCTAGTCAGTTAGGAACTTTCTCTTAAATGTGATCATTTGAGGTGGATTGACCCACAAAGGAGTTCACTCTTTGAATAATGACCCTGCAATGCTGAAATTTTCACCATTAACGCATCTGACTCATTTAAGCCACTCTCATTGCTTATGATGAGATCAGGAGCGTTGCACATTGACCCTAACCCATCTGCCCGCACGCTGGACTGGCCGTTTGCATGTGAGAGTCTGGTCAGCAAGCCACCAGATAAACAGCAGTGGGGAGAAGTGTTAATTAAGCATTACCAGTACACGAGTGAAGAGCCACATAGAGTCAGAACAGCGGACCCCAAGGCTCCAGAGGGCTAACCAGGCCTCGCTGGACAGCCATTGTCTCACTCAAGGCAATTAGCATTCTGTGGGCCTAAATCTGCATAATTGCCTAAGCAGAGAGAGGGAGACAGGGGTGTAAGGGGAGACCACAGGAGGCATACAAACATCTACATAAACAAATATGGGTGTGTAACACATCCCACAAACACACACACACGCGCACGCACACCACAGGGGGTGCACTAATAGCTAATGCACAGATGGTGCTGTAGCACCTCTTGTGGTTAAAGCAATATTTTTGGGGGAAGGAATCAAATCAACACAATTTCCACCTTACCACCATCTGACACTGAGATGTTTGGTGTTTAATATAGCTTACATCTGCAGTCACATGCGGTGTGCAACTGCCGGCCTAAAGCATCACACCCTTTCCTGAAACCATGTTTCATGTTGTTACAGAGAAATAAGCCAAGCGGGAAAATTCAGCATAGTTCAAACCTTGAGATGCAAAAGGATTGTAGCAAAACAAACAAGCTCAGATTTATTACAGTAGGGGTGATAGGAACCAGAGGAACCATGTAAACAATATATAGCCATTTATTTTATTTATCCTCCAAGCGCTTGTATTTAATGTTGATAACAGAAACATACTTGTGGAGCTCCAAAAAAATTGTAAGCACTATTTTGCCCAGCATGTACAAAGCCACTAACTGCAAAACTACTGTAAAACAAAGTCTTGGGTATCAAGCAGCACATCCAATGTAATAGTTTTAAGGGGTAATAATAGCTTTGGGAGTCTGTTCCTTTGACAGTTCTCTTTCTCTTAGCATTTCATGTCATATAACTTAGAATGACTTGAATGTCTTTATTACGCTGTAAACCTGTAACTTCACATATATTTGCTTGTATGTGTTTTATGTGACACTACATGGTAGGGCTGGGCGATTTGGCCAAAATCAAAATCTCAATTAATTGAACAATTTAACTCGATTGTGATTAATGAACGATTGTTTTATTTATTTATTTATTTATTTATTTATTTATTTTGCCCTCACAGTTCACTGACAAGTTGCTCAGTTGTCTCAGTGTTTAAGCTCTCCATGCTCGACATGTTGGCAGAATAACGTAACATAACGGAGCGGGGTCACGTGACTCCACACGCAGTAGTGTTTTTAAAGGGAAAGTAATCGAAATAAACCTGGAAAAACTCGATCGATTATAGGTTCTGAATGTCGGTTTCAATTACTTTTCGGCCCTATTATATGGCATATTTTGGCCTCAAAATGGAAAAAATCTGATGGAGAGAATCTCTGGCTTCCAAATGGCTACAGCTACTCTTGTTACCTGTGTGACATAACTGTGCATTTTTTCATTCGTCATACAGTATCAGAAGCAACAAGCAAACTGAACTTAACAACTCATCAGGCCTGTAACGCACACTTATTTAATACATATGTTTCCATTGCTTGTTAGCTTGTAGCTCCACTGTGAAATCAAAAAGGCAAGTATCTGACACCAAATACGACTTGGAGTATAGACACATTTGCAATTAAGGGAAATTCTTAATCCTGAGCAGCTGCATTTAGCCTTGAAACCCACACCGCAATACGACCAACTGCACAATCATAAAGAGTTACTCATTAAGAGCATTTATGGAGAGCTCACAGGATGAGTTTTGCCAGGCCAGAACAACACTGGGAGTGGAGATCAATGGACTCTTCTCTATACATTCTCCTCTAAGATGTCCAGCCTCTTGTCATGTGATCGGGTTCAGGCCACTTCAGCAGGGAGTCTCCTTAACTCCTCACTCCAACACACAGAGTCATGACCTCCGACATATGACCCAGGACAGAAACAAGTGGGGGAATACCAATGGCACAAGTAATTAGCAAAGATGGACAGCAGGTCTCTTAGTGCATTATTGGATGGAAACAAATCCAAAGTTCAAACTATAACTTTTCTCTTTAAAAGCAGACACGGCATTTTGAGGGTTTATAGGACTCAAACACGTGAGGAAGGAAAAACTGGTGTTTGAGTCCATACTGATGGTCAACAAGCCTCTCCAAAGCTCTTCATCTCTATCCAGCATGTTCTGATAAGACCTATTGTGTTCCTCTTGATCCCTGCTGGAAACAAGAGCACTTAAATCCACAGTACGAGCAGGCCTCCCAGCCCCAAGAGGCAGATCACCCTAATCCATACATTTGGATAAGTAATCCACATTCAGCACCTCAGAGGACACAGAGACTTTTAGGCTAGTCACATCCTTAGGCAAGGATTTGGAGTTCGGCATGGAGCAAAGGTAACAGAAGGGCACCCCCTCCCTCTTCAGACAATACACCAAGCCAGCTGAGCCGACAAGAACATGGGGGGGATGTTTGGACCTACCAATGCATGAGATCAATTAGGGGTGGTTGAGAGGAAGGCCTGAAAAGAGAAGGGATGACCCTGCCTTGAAGAGGGGCAGCAGGCCAAAGAGAGGCGATGCTGCCAGCTCTTGTTAATCCAACCAGGGAACAAGGTAGTTAGCAGAGATAGCAGAAAGAGGGGTTGACTAGCTAACTGAAATCCACAGTGCGGTTGGGAGTCTTTCTTCTAACAAGACATTGTACTGTCTGTTGAGTCACATATTGTTGATGTGTTTCACATTTGGAAACAAAAACAAAAGGAGAGAGAGAATGAGTGTGTGTGTGTGTGTGTGTGTGTGTGTGTGTGTGTGTGTGTGTGTGTGTGTGTGTTTGCAGAGAGAATTTTCAGTATTTCCAACATCTGTTTGTAATACAAAAAACAGCTATATTTATAGTAAAACACAGTGTTTAGATTGTATATTTATTGTCTGACATTTGAACTGCAATAGATTAGTTGATTAGTTCTGATTAGGATTAGTAAGATTTCAATATTCATTTTCTTTACACTTCTTAGTTTTCCTTTGTCTTTTAGTGATGTGATTACTGTCTTAAACATGTACAACATCTTATTTTTGCTCAGACAAGCAAAAGACATTTCTTACTTACTTACTAAAAAGTCTGAAATATATGTGTATTAATTAGTCCTGCTTTCCATGTTGACCAGCATTTTAAGGTCAAAAACACCTGTGGGCAACATCTGTGATATTTACACAGATACATATACTTTGACCTGTTTTCAATGCAGCAAAAGGAAGCACTCTGTTTGAAGAAACATTCTGTTGGACTGTTTGGCTGCTAGCTGATTTTTTGGCTGCTCTGGTTTTTAATCAAAAAGCAAAAGCAAAAAAGCAACCTTAGTTGCCAGCAATGCCAATTAAATTGAATTTCAATAAACATAATTTTATCATTTAATGGTTAAGATAAAGCAAGTCACTCCTAGCGAGTTGCTTCCTATCTTAATTGGAATAAAAAATAAATTTCATTGAGATGTTGAGATGTAAACAAAGTCATTGTGTTTAATCTCATCTATTTCATTCTAGAGAAATATACAGTTAGAATTGTTCACAGTGGTGATAAGCTGCTGGCATCCAAAGTCTCTAAAAGCTACTTAACCTATATTTAGGTCAAATGATTATGAATGTCTGGTTACTGACACAATGGCTTTTTTTTTTTGGGCCTAAAATGTATTTTTAAAATTTGTTCATGGTGATGTACTCCATGCACATCGCTGAAAGGCAAAACAGAAACCAAACTATTTTTTCTTCAGATTTACCACTATTTTACCTTAAACAATGCATATAAACACATGGGTTCCCTGCTCTGTTTGGATAGGAAATAACTGGTTATATTTGTGATATAGAGTTGTTCCACTCTGAACAACTTTATTTAGATTTCAAACAATTTTTATTGATTTTCAGCACCCTTTTAATCTGTGGAATTCCCCTTGAAAATCACTGCTGCACCCTAGAGACAAAACATAAAATACAACACCATATGCATTATGTTGATCTGAACCATTCTTGAACTTTGACTGTAAAGGCACCAAATGGTTCAAATAATCAAGCATGATCTTTATAAATGCAAACCCTCATTGATAAAGCAAATTAGACAGCTCTAATTGCTCAAGTGTGCCTGCCAGTGGTTCTTTAGGGACCTGCAGCTTGAAGCAGAACCCAACTCAACAGCTGAGGCCTTTCCTGCCTCCCAAGTGTCAATCCCATAATCAAACTCGTCAGTACGGTCAGAGTTTTAAAAGACACGGTGTCTTCAATTAATCAGCAAAGCCTACATGAAGAACTCATCTGTTCCCAATCCATTTGTGTTTGCTATCTTTTTTAATAGCCAGATTTTGACTTTAGAGCAGCTCCTGGCAGGATTTTTTGGGTGGCAGTGCACTTTTAACAAAGCAGTGATACAGATGTGAAAGTATCTGCTGCCCTAATGTGAATGGGGTACAAATTGGCCTACAAATTAGGCAATGTGCTTCGCAACAGATATGGTCTAAAATTCTACACCTATACACTGATCAGCCAAAACATAAAAAAACTCCTTGTGCCACCAAAACAGCTCTGAATCACTGACGCACTCCACAAAAGACCGCTTGAGTTGTGGTGTCTAAAACAAGTCCTAAAAGTTGCAAGGTGGGGCCTTCATGCTCAAACTAGTTTTGACCTTATAATGCTCGATCAAATTAAGAGACCAAGTCAACACCTCAAACTCTTTGACACATTTCTCTGACTGTTCTTGAGCAGTCTTTGCAGTGTGGCAGGGCTCATTATCCTGCTGAAAGAGGACACTACCATTAGGGAATAATATTACCTGGAAGAGGTGAACTTTGGCCCTTTTCTCTCAACTCCTTATATCCTCACCCGTTTTCCCTGTTTCCCACACACCAATTTCAAGACTTGACTGTTCACCTGATGCTTAATATATCCCACCTTGACAGGCACCACTGTAACAATATAATTCAAGTTATTTACTTTACCTGTCAGTGCTTTTATTGCTGTATCAGTTTAGAGTGAACCTTTGAGGTAGATGGACCTTAAAAATCGGTCAGTGAGTCTAAATACGGGTAGATGTTTCCGATAAAAATGAATGGGGAAGGGATGAAAAAGCAAAGTTTACGTAAAACGTTCGAAGCGTCCATCTGCTGTACATATGTTGAGAAAGAGTACTTACAGACATTGCCAGTGTTGTCAAAGCTGTTGAGCACCTCATCTACTCTGATGGGCCCAAGGTTATCTCTGAAGAAGGTAAAAGGCATACATAAACCTTTAATTCACTCATATGAGCATATACATTTGATGAGATAAGGTTCTTATCCCCTGAGCAGTGCAGCATGGTATAATACGATTGCAAATCCATAGTCCATAGACCCATCCAAACCTCCTTGCCAGATTACCATGCATCTCAAACCAGAGTTTAGAAGTAGTGTGTAGAGATGCCACAATACGACTTATTCTGTTCTGTTCCCTATACCTCTAATGTGGTATTTTTTATTGAAACACAGTTTGCTTTCATAATCCTATTGTTGGACTGTAACAATATAAAATTTTGGTTTAACGTGAACGCATGCAATAGAAGAAAGCATACTTAAAAGAAAACATATTTATGGAAAGATCTCATGGATCTAATGAAAACAACAAAAGTGATTCTGACTTTGTATATAATACCTTTACAGGTCAATTAATAATATTTGGGTTTTTATGTTTGTAGGGCATCAAATAAATGTGTTTATTTGACCTTAGTTTGCTTTCCTCAGTCAGTCATGTTTACGTTTACACCATACTGAAGCATGTTTAAGTGAAAGGTCTAAACGTGACTCAATGCAAGTTTTTTCAAGCCCTGTCAATGGTTAACAGCCTGATACAGATGACCATTGATGCAGACATGCAGACAGACAGTTCTCCTGTGCTAATGGTACTCCTTTTCCTACCAACCTGAGTAAGGCACTGTACTGGGGAAAGCAGGCACTTCTGTACTCAACCCACGGTCCGTCTATGGGGTCATCGCTCTCTGATAATGGAACCTGCACTCTAGAAAACAGGTTGAAAGAAGAGAACCTGCGCACTGACACCTGTTGAACCTCAGCACTGTTGAGCTGTCTCTGCTTCAAAACCTGGAACAAAAAGAATCGACAGCTTACGCCAGGGGTGCGCAACTGTAGGCCTGGAGGGCCGGTGTCCTGCACAGTTTGGTGGTCCCCCTGCTTAAACACATCTGACCTAGTTCATTTGTGAACATCACACTACACCACCATTGAAGTGTATTCCACAAAGATGGTAGTTAGAGAAGACAGAATGATTGTGTGCATCAACATCAGTGTTTTCTCTGCACTGACACACCCACTGGAAGTCAGGAGGAGCTTGTTCAATAACTCAGATGTGTTGGAGCAGGTAAAACCCTCAAATGTACTGGAAAGGCCTCCAGGACCATGTTTGACAATCACTGTTGTAGACCATCTGCGCAGAGTTGCACAAAGAAAGAACCCAATAATCACACCTCTGTATAGTGTTACCCTGCCCATGTCAAAACTATCATCAATGATCCAGGAGGAATACTATATGGACAAAAGTATAGAGACGCCTGACATTTCAGCGCGATATTGCACTTAAATGCAAAGACTTTAATAAATAGTTAGTCCCCACTTTGCAGCTATAACAGCTTCCACTCTTATTGGAAAGCTTTGCTCAAGATTCTATAGTGTTTCTATGGGAAATTTGTGTCTATTCATTCTGTAAAGCATTATGAGTTCGCGTATTGATGTGGGACGAGAAGGCCTGGCTCACTATCCCCATTACATTTCATCCCAAAGGTGGTGGATGGGGTTGAGATCAGGGCTCTGTGCAGTCCAGCCAAGTTCTTCCACACCAAACTCATCTTTATCTACCATGCTTTGTGTACTGGGGCACAGTCATGCTGGAATAGAAAAGTGTATTCCCTAAATTGTGTCCACAAAGTTGGAAACATGGTGCTGTCCAAAATGTTCTGGTATGCTGAAGCATTAAGACTGACCTTCACTAGAAGTAAGGGGCCTAGCCCGACCCTTGGAAAAACAATACATTGTCCCAATACTTTGTCCATGTAGTGTATTTCCCAACGCAGGATTTCACAGTGTATCCAAATAAGGTCGGACATCTCTACTGGACAATCCCCAACTTCTTCAGTTGTAAGTTGTTTAAGAAATGTTCGAGAAATATCGCTTTGTAAAACACCCTCCTGACTGAGCTAGACAATGAAATAACCTCACAAGTGTGCTCACCTGTCTCAGGATGGTCCAGCGAGCTCGAGCAACATCGTTCCCATCACTGGAGTCTTGAATTTCATTTACCTCCGGAGCACCTCCTCTCTTTGAGTCCATT
>JBBPDB010000146.1:10139119-10151341 GCA_037974465.1 Brachypetersius altus
AGCAACTTGGGGTTAAGGGTCTTGCTCAGGGACCCAATGGTGGTGCTGAAGGTAGGATTCGAACCCACGACCTCTTGGTCCGGAGGCAAATATCCTACCCACTGAGCTACCTCCACCTAGAGTTTTTAATTGCATTTTATCCAACCATTTGTACCGACAGTAATATTTAAGGGTTTTTTCTATTTGAATGTTGTTGAATAATATTGTATCTTAGAAATGTAGTAAGATACTTCATTTCTGATGCATTCATTATTTTTTGTTACTTGAATATACTATCTGAACATTTGTGCCCTATGGATTTAGTTATATTTTTTATGCTTAGAATGGAACACTTTTTTGATCATATAAGTGCAAGGTCAAATAACATTTCAGTGAGTGTACATTTGAAGTGGATATACGCACTGGAAGTATGTTAAGCAACAAAAAAAAGAAAGTAGTATGTGTTTCCATTCACTGTACATTCCACCCTAGGACTGTATGCTACATACAGATTGACTGACAGAGTACAGAAGGAGGGGCGTCAACAGCAATCCATTGAAAATAGTGACTTACCCCATCTTCTTCTCTTTGGGGATTGAGCCGGTTATACACAGCCTCAATAACGCTGTGCCTGTGATGAGAAAAACAACATATGCACACAAGCACAAACATGGAGATAGATTTTACTAAAAATCTATACTTAAAAAACATACTTTAAGTACTAGGAGGAAAGAAAAGGTCAATTTTGAGGTCCACTTTCATTAAGGTCACTGTGAATCATCTCTGAAATCAATTAGCAATATATACAATACAAGGGCACATTATAGCTCCTTACATTTTGTATTTGCAGCATATAGTGCATTAACTAATTCCATAAATCCTTTCCGACTCTAAATCTATTTGAATTTCCAGGGTTGTATGAGTGCGTGCATGAGCGCATGTTGCTTACTTGCTGGCGAGGCCTCCCCCTGGTGGGAGGTTTGGGACATTCTCTGTGGCAAGGTTTCTCATGATATGTACCAGATCAGGAATGCCCTCTTCACCTGCTTTTTCTATGAGCTCTGAGAGGGGGAATAAACGACCAGTTAAAGAGCACCAAACTACTCTGCATCCCTGTCCAGTAGAACACTAAAACATCTCCTTAAACAGACACATTAGAGCCAATAAGAAAGTATTGGTAACTCATGAAAGGAAAAGATAATCACAGAAAAGAGATAAACATATAAATAACATAAGGGCTGTAGACATATTTTAAGTGGTGGCAATGATTAAACAAACATGAATCAGCACACAGAGGACTAAGCATGAAAATTATTTAAATATAGGCAAGGAAAACCCGCAGGTTTAAAATTGCCAGTTACCCGAGACTGCTCCTTTAGTTTAGCTAACCAACCATCACTCCACTATACTGCACACAGATAAACTCTTCATCCTCTACACAAAGTATGTACTTCAGTGGACAATGTCTAAACACGTCAGTTTGTCAGAAAAACAAAATGGAGGAGTTATCCAAGTTGGCAAAAAGGACACACTACATATAGCCTTGTAGTATATATATAACTAAAGCCTTCTCCAAATTCTACTTTCTCAGTGACATCCTAACATGTATAAACCTAAAGTATTTGTGTGTCTGTGGAAGCAATTATGGATAAAGGGCAAAAGTTTGGGTACTCTGCTCTTTGATCAAAAGTACTGGCACCCCTTTCTTTGTGAAGTATTGGTACCCCTGTCTTTCTGACCAATGTTTTTACATTAAACCTCCTAACAACACCAAAAAAAACACTTAGAACATAGCAACCACCTTCCAACACAGCAGCAACCACTAGTTACTATAGCAACCAGCTAGCTACACCTTAGCAACCACCTACAGTGCCACAGTAACGACCTAGCAACACTACAGTAAACACATTAACAACCACAGTTACCATAGCAATCATGCAATCACAATTTGCAGTTTTCTGGCAGAACTGTAATCTAGTTTTAATAAACATTAAACACTTTCATTTTCATTGACACGGTCAATTTAATATTTTCTCAAACTGATAAAATGAGTCATCACCTCAGTTAATTTCTTATATTGCTGGCCTCTATATATTCTGACCACCACTAAACATAAAAAGGGTGATTTCAGGTTGTAGAACCTTGTGAACTTTGGACTACAGGGACAATATGAGAAGAAAGAAAGAAAGAAAGAAAGAAAGAGAGAAGTACAAGAGAAGGGGGAGAGAGAGAGAAAAAGAGAGGGAAAGAAAAGAGAGAGAGAGAAGGGCAGGACAGAGGGACTGTAGAAGGGAACCCTGCGGCCAAGTTGGACTGCTCTGGGCCTGTTGCCAGCTCGATGTTCAGCCAGCACATTCCTCACCGGAGCAGCAGTGCTGACGACTCCCTAAGGCCCTCTCAGCACCCAGCCAAACATCACCACAATGTTACGCCAACCTTGGCCCAACACTCAGGGCCATGAGTTTACATAACCTGCAAAACTGCACTAAACTCACAGGCCCTCGCCAAATCATGTCCAGCAGTCAAAAAAAAGGGAAGGGTAAAACAAGAAAGAAATTAAAGAAACACTGACGAGCAACTGAAATTTTACACAAGGAAATGCAAGGACCAGAAAAAAAAAGGAGAGACCTAAACTACCCCTTTGACCTACATAGTCTCACACTTATTTTTATCATTAAAAGCTAAATATGAGAGATACTAACATTTAAGCATTCAGCAAATGTGAAAGCTTAAAATATGCGTCTAAAAACGGATCCTTTTGGCTATTTTACTTCAAAAAGGAAGTACGTGTTCTGTGCTTTGTAAAACATGTAGCATTTTAAAATGTTCATAGTACTGACAGCATTGTTGTGATACAAGTAGCCAGCTGACCTCATGATCAAGCGTGTCCAAACAGAGGTTTGGCTAGCTGCACAAAGTGTGTGGGGAAATTTCAGACAGTTGCTATAAAGATATTTTACAGTGTGCTACATGTCACAAGTATGACCCAGTCCAACATCACAAACTAACAAATTTATACCATTATTTGAGTGTGTTTAGTGGCAAACGTAAGCTATCTCCAATTTACCCCACATATAGTTCATCATTAAAGTCTCCTTTGGTGTCCTGTTTTGCTTCCAAGATCAGGGTAGTTAAAACAACAGACATCTTCGAAAAAGTTTTCCAAAAAACAATATACATTACATCTAACTTGCTAGTACAACTATAGCCTTTAAACCTGGGGAATTTTTCATAAAACATCACTATTGCTTCTTAATACCCTCCCACATTAAAGGGCTGTCATTGATCTGTGATGTGTGTTCAAGCTACCCCTCCATTACTGCATTCAGTTTCAGAGTGACCAAGTTTTTGACCATTTTACCTGATTAAAGTAGGTCATACTATGTCCTAAACCAAAATCACATGTGTGCGTGTGTGTGTATGTGAGAGACACACTACTTAAGAACTGGATGCAATTTAAAGTGTGTGGGCTTATATTCACAAACATTTTGTGTGACTTAGAATTCTATTATTTAACTACATAAGGCTGGTATCTCCAGCGCAAAGAAAGAAACAAAGATATGTCTGAACGTATTTTACAAAACATTAGTCTGAGTTGCAACAGGCATATTTATACTATTCATGTAACATATAATACAATTATAATACAATTATAAACATACACTTATAAAACAGTTATAATGGCAATGTTGCAGGAATGCGTTTTGTGAATATAAGGGAGGAAAAACACAGACAATCTCACCTTCAACACGTGACTCAAGAAACTTATCCAGCTCTGCATCTTTCTTTACTGCTTCCTCCGACACTTTTGGTGCATTTGGCAAACACACTAACACAACACTCATGTTATCTCGGCTTCCCTGTAAGGAGAGAGAAATGGAAAATTCCTCCTGTTATTCCATAAAGAATGCCTTAACAGAAAATGAAAGGAATGACAATTTATCTAGGGTAATCCCAAACTATGAATCAAGTCCTTGTACCTTGTGTAGACACGTATCCACCACCTCATTGCACACTTTCTCTAAGTCATCAGACACCTCCAGCCTGGCACGGACGAAAGCGCACAGCTCCTCATTGCTCATCACATCCCAAATGCCATCACAGGCCAGCACCACAAACTCATCCTCAGCCTCAGAGCGCACAATCTCGAATACCTCAGGCTCGGGTGAGACCAGCTGCTCCGTGGGACCTTTGCCCTCCACACACTTGTAGTCGTAGTCGCCAAGCGCCCGCGACACAGCCAGTGAGCCATTTACCCGCTGGATCATGACTGAGCCACCAGCGTTCTGGATGCGCTCCTTCTCGCGTGGGTTGCATGGTTTGTGGTCCAGCGTAGAGAAGCAGACATGGCCATTGCGGCACAGCAGTGCCCGCGAGTCACCGCAGTTAATGAAGTACATGTGCTCTGGCGAAAGTAGCACAGCTACAGCCGTGGAGCCACTGCGATCCATGCCGTTGCGCAGGTCTGTGAAGCTGCGCATGTGCTCGTCTATGCGCAGGAACCCGGCGCGGATGCCGCTCTTCACTGCTTCCACGGCTGGCGTCTCAGGTGATGGAGCACCGGCCCGCCGCAGCTCGTCCGCTGATCCAGCCGCCACAATGTGCTCCAGCAGATGCTTGGAGCAGTAGTTGGCCACACGTGAACCGGCGTGCCCATCGTACACGGCAAAAAAGGACCAGTTGTCCAAGCCGTGGGGGAGGCCCACTGCGGCCGTGTGCGCATCTTCCATCTCCACCCGCCAGCCCTGCATGCTGCTCAGGCCATAGCGCAGGCCGTTGCCCTCGCCATGTGCATTGTGCTTCTCCGTCTTGGGCTTGTCCAGGAATGCCCCCATGGCTCAAGTCACTGTCTATTGGACAGAAATAGAGAGAATAATTGAAACACTCAATTTAGCGGTATGAAAGTTAAGGTGTACATGCACACAGACTACAGATATGTACTGGCACTAATTCATTCTCCGATTTTAAGTTTTTATTCACAAACTTTCTCATTTATTTTACTAACTGACATTTTGATAATTTTATCAACATTCTTTCTTAAAATTTTCTACTGGGCTGAGGAAGTTGTTAAAATTTTCAGTGTTTTATCCACGTGTAGTCTCATTTATACAGCAACATGAACACAGACATTTTTAAATTTGATTTGCTTAAAATTGCAGTTTGAGTGTTTTGTTCCAACACATGTTATAAACTTCACAAGTCTTAATCAATTGAAACTAGCAGTAGATGAGTGGAATGTAAAATGAAATACTGAAAGCCAAAACAACTGCTCTGCAAACTACCAATAATCACATGGGCATCCAGTATCTGTAGCATGGGCTTGGGCTTGCCAGAACAGACCTCCCCAAGCAAGTCTGGCATTCTCTCGAGCCAAAGTTTGCAAGCACATTTGTGACATGTTGACATTTAAAATACATACAAACTCTCATTGCACATTCCAGTTACGACATACATTAACACTTTGGAATTCATGTTAAAGGTGTCCAGACTATGAGCTACCTATAGACTAGAATTTTATTATTTCATCTCAGACTTAAACTCAGATTTACATGGAGTGCAAATAACTTCCACACATGGCTCACATGAACAAAGAAGGATCAGACTTGCTAGGCTGGGTATATAGACTTTAAAAGTAACATCAGCTCTGTACTTGAATGGGTAACACAACACCTATTTTGCTTTGCCCTTACTCAAAGGTGAACAGCCTGACATTTTATCCTCTGGACATCATCTGAATTCCTGGCTAAATTCTTAGGAGCTTGTTTTAACTTCCAGTTAAACTTTCCTGAAAAGCTGGAAAAGCCATCAGCTGTGTGTGAACATTATTAGCGCCAAACCTCAAGGCACCTGCCATTCTTTCAGACAGGCCCTCTGTTCATTTAGAACTTTAAGCACAGCTGAAGTGACTGTTGGCCTTGTTATAAGAGATTAAACTTCTCACTCAGCAGGATGACAAGATTTGCTCTCTTGTAAAGCTCTTGCCAAGCCGTGCTGTGCACAGGCTGTCTAGACATATTCCCACTTGCCAGGTGAAATGTATTTCAGAAGAAAAATTGGATGCCTTTTTATGCGAGTATGCTACACTGCTTTGACGTAAGGGTCACAAGAGGAAGTCTGAGGGTGTGGGAGGACACATTATCTATTAGTGACACTTGATACAGAATGGAGTAAGGTTCCAGTTACAGCTTTCTGGAGGCTACAAAATACAAACAGAACGCAAACAAAAGCAGGACATCATTTATCTCTTTATTTAGCTAACACTGGCATGTTTACGAAGTCAATTCTGAAGACAATCTTCTAGTCATAAAGTGAGGCTGTTAAAAAAACATAGTCCCTCTGACTCTGCTGAAAACTGAGGCCTGACAGCAATGTACTCTTGCTTTTTTAGCATCGAGAATCCTCATCAGACTGCAATGTACTCTTGCTTTTTTAGCATCGAGAATCCTCATCAGACTGCAATGTACTCTTGCCTTTGCCAATAAAAGTGCACTGACTATAGAGAGGCAATTAAATGATTTTAAACAATCTATTTATCACAGTTTTAGCACTGGTTAGCAATACAGGGCTTTTATGGCTGACCACCATAAAACACTGTGCTCATCAATACAGACCAACGTAAATTTTACACCATGGGGAAAAAAAAAATATGTCAGTTGCATTGGCACTGTAACAGTGACCTCAGCATCACTGTTTTAATTCCAGTAGTGCAAACAGTAGTGTTCTGGAACTTGGAGCTCACCACCAGCCAGCAGTGAAAACAGGTCAAGCACATTGCCAGCTCAGTCACACCACAACCCTTATTGTTCACAAGTGCAAGCTTCCACTGCTGATTAGAACACAAATAAAGCTTCATTTAAAAATGAAGGTAAAGCAATATGTTAAAAATGATGTCATTTGAACAACTCCAAGTTAAATATGCTCTAACAATTATTTTTCAAAGTACATGCAACTTAAATGTTACACTCTCAGCTGAATCAGGAAAATCTATAAAAACCTTGCTGTGCCTAGGTGCCTCACAGGTGGACCTTCAAAACTGAGGAATGACCCCAATCTTTCAAAAAAACAAAAAATAAGACCTAAGGATGTTACATCTATCAAGCATCAGCATGGATAAATGGGTAAAAATGGGATTTTCAGCACTATATGCTCACAATGTTGTTTTGCGTTGGTGTGGTGGTACTTTAATAGATGAACCAGTATACCACTACTAACATTATACCATTAATGTCCAGGAAATAGTGACTGATTTAGTGAACGTATATTTCACTCTATTACACTAAAAAAACAGCTTTACAAATGTAAAATAAGGTCTGGGCATACCAGATATTTTAATTTTGCTTACACCAGACAGTCAATCAGATCAAATAGAGACAATTTTCCACTCCTAGCACCTAGTTGTGCAGTGTTTTGTTAGCATTAGGCCAGCAGTGGTGTATATTTGAAAGGTGTTCTAGCATAAGCACGGACATGTGAAGCTTGAAACAGCCATACACATAGTAGTCTTTGTTTTTTTATGCTGACCTGTTTTGCAAATATTTAAAGCCTCGTGAGGGCAGAATAATCACAGATCAACAATAACATTTAAACTATTATTGTATAGTCTGGCGATGCTTTTTGCCTATTTTTCCAGCTTTAAAAAAAATTGCTGTTCACTTGCTGCCAGAGCTGCAAGATATACATATGTTGCACAGTTTCAGATTATGTTCCAAGTCTTTGTAATCCATCAAGCTCTCAATTTAGTCACTGTGCTTAGAACATCTTCTGTTTGCACCGCCCGGTCCATTCAGCTGATGACCTTTCACACATGACGTCAACACTGCATTTAACCACAAAGAATCAGAGTCTACACTCTTAATGCCAAAACACTAATGAAATTCATTGCCTTGGATGACAACCTGCTTCTCTGCTGTTGAAGATGTCTGATTTTGTGATGAGTACTGTATGGTATTTGCTTGTTTAATTTAAACAGCTTTTATTTATTCTATTACACAGTAATTTCTACACAGTAAAAAAAAAGTGCATTATGACAGCTGACCAAATCAGCAACACTTCACACATTTATCTCAGTATTTGTTACTATATAATGGCCTGTTTTGACAAATTAACTTTTCAAGAATCTTTGTCTAACAAAATTCTTTGCCTTCGTGTTACTTCATGTACACACACTACTTCAGTTTAACCATCATTAATAATCAATGAACTGACAAGAGTCTCCAACCCTAATACAGTCTATTAAAACACACGGCTCCACAACAGCCAACCACACAGTCTGGCCTATATTTCTGACATACTGATCCTGATATCATAAAGCAGAAATGTCCAATGCTCAGTTTTATCCCAGCTAGGCCTGAGCAGACTGCGGTCCAGTCATTTGGCATGTGATGATGTCATAAGGCAGCTTGTCTGAGTGTCTGCGTCTCACGCCCATTGAATTATAAATAACTGCCAGCTAGGACTGCACACTACCCACATTCCATTCTCTGAGGCCTCCAACCATACACTCAATTTTCAAACTCTCACCTTTCATCAAAGGGAAACTGCATTTCCTCCACGCTCAAACCTCCAGAGCCACTTCACTAGGCCTAGCTGGAAAACCCTTCTTCTATCTCAAAGGCGTATGACGAGGGGGGTTGAGGTTTTAAAGCAGCTTTCATTCAAGCAAGGCATTATCTGCTGAAGTCTAGTATAATGTTTGGTATCAAAACAAGGTGGTGCATGCCGAACACCTGTGCCCTGACTCCACATTCAGCACACTTTGATCATGTGCTGTGATTAGCATCACAGTACACTAAAAAGGCCAGACAATAATAACTCATTGGTTATGGATGTGGGTGGTTTCACAGAAGGCTTTTTGTATTAAAGCAAAAGACAAACAGAAACTAAATATATTCAATGGAGACAGGAAGTGGGACAGACCTTTGAAGGCCGATTCAATGATGGCACCCAATAAAAGGCAAAATGGCAAATTTATACAGTGTTTAGCTTGTTATGTTTTGTTCCAGAAAAACTACGCTTTCGCAGATTTCCACCAAATGCACGTTGATTAAGCCAGAGCAAGAGGATACACAATATCACTTCTTTTCTGATATTTAAACTTTATTTTATAAGACCGATCAAAAAAAAAAACCTCAGGAGTTTTCAGAGGAAGCACATGCTAGCCCTCCTAACTTGATAGTAATATTTGATAGGTGCAGACTTAGGTAGAGGGTGGAACTGAACATAACATATAGTTATCAATATTATTACGTTTTAAAACGAGACGTTTTCAATATACCCAGCACTGACAGCTGGTACATAATTAGTGCCACATGTGTCAAAAAGGTCAAATGTAACAAAACACAAAAAAACTAGAATGACTTACCACATGAGGTTCAAAGTGTCATTAATATGATGGGCGACTTTACTTGCCAAGCATTGTTTTAAATGCCTGAGCAAAATGCTGCAGAGCTGGCAAAACGCAAGCAGAAATTTACATATCCGCTCCTCATCAGAGACTCAATCGCGGGCAGACCAGAAAACAGACCTATGCTACCTCCACTCACTCTAAAAATAGCTTTTTTAATCATGAAGAGCTCGGTTCCATAAGACAAGTCATTTTTACAGCTTTAAAAATAAACCTACCTGACCTTATGTAGGTCTGCATTCAACAGATATGTGTCCAGGTGATCAGCTGCTCTAGCAAAGGTCCCTTCATTCCACTGATGTGCACAGAGGAGGCCTCTACATAACACCAAGATGTATGGCACTGCAATGATGTAACCACTGGACCACTGTCATATGTTCCGTTTCCATGCCTACCATGCCTGGAGTGGCAGCTAAGAGTGGTTTCTATGGCAACAGAGCGCTTCAACAGGGCACTTCAGTGCATCTTTGCTGTGACCAGTCCCTTCTCTGGAATGGAAAGTGTAGCAAGAGAGCAGACAGCAAAAACTGCTGCATTGAACATATCAAGCACATGTCTGAACTTCAAGTAGAAAAATGTGAGACCTGCAGTAGGAATCATCTTCAGTTCCTGTTGCATCCATTTCACAGTCATGTTTAGTACAACTGTAAACTCTAGAAAACTGACCTGAACTGTTTACTTTTCAGTGTACACATTTACAAGGGTATCACATAAGTGCAGGGTATGAACACATTTCAAAATTGGATCATTAACATACAAGGATGCATTTGAAAATATTTTCCTAATTGGCTTACTTGCCAGCAAGCCTAAAACACTAGCTTCTCTCATCACAGAGGCCTGTGAGAAAGACCGCTATATTTGATGTTGTGGTGGTTAAAAGACTTTCAGAATCAGACAATAAATGAAGGCATGCTGTGTTAATGTGCCAAATATGAGACACTTTCTAGCCTGGTGTCATTTGACCAAAGTAAAACCAGATTAACAATTACGCAAGTTAACTTATTTCATGATCTGCTGACACCATCTACAGTTATCTTATTTCTTTATAAATGGCCATAATGAAATAGTCATGCCCATTCTATCTGTTTATTTTAAGTGATATCCGGGAATGTTTATTCAAATTTTGATCATTTTGATGAGACTGATACATACAATGGAAAAATAGATCCAAATAGATTACCAATTCCACAATATCACATTGTTCAAGGCCTACACAATGCAGGCCTCATATGAACTCTACAGGATCATTACACAGACTACATATTTTTAAATACTATTTAGCACCGAAGTCTAATTTTCATTAAAGGAGTCGCAATAAGCAAGACTGGATTTTTCTTAATAGCTTACCTGTATCAGCTATCCAAGGACCTTAAATGTGTGCTGTCACACTTTTTAGAGAAGGTTCACAATTCTACAGGCTATAAATTGCAGCTTAATTCTACTTCACATCAAGCAGGTAACCCAGCTCCTACTTGGATAAACACACCAACTCAGCCAGCTTTCACAGGACCGTATAAGACAATGATATAATGCATCATATAAACAATATACTTATGTTTATGACTTATCAAGGACAACCGATGTTGGTATTATCAATCTCTCTGTGGGCAAACATGAGATCACTGTAAGTAATCTAGAGATTTATGATAAACTGTCCAAATTCCCCACTGTTAACTAATGTATCAGGTAAAGCCCTATTAATAAGCTAGCTGTATAACTGTGCATTTCGCAAAGCAGCTAACTCACAAACCATAAAAAAAAAAAAAAGTGAATAATATTACAGAATATTATATTAAAGTAGGGCAGATATGCAGCGTGTAGCTGTGGCTGACAGCAGTTAGCAAGTTGACTAACTCATTGTAAACAGTAAAAACACAAACCTTAACAACGCATAATATGTATATAAACATGCAATATATGTAAAATAACCTCATGTGCCACAGAGCAAACTGGCTAACTCATCTACCACATTCAGTAAAACCAAAGTAATGATAACAGTCTGACTATGTATCATTTAGTCAGTATTTCTTGAGTTTATTTATAGTCTGTGGTGAAGAAATATTGCTATATTGGATATTGCTTAAATTAGGGTCCCCTCCATGTTGGATATTCAGTGCCATTATAAGAAGGGATCCCCGTTCAGAGGTCAAAGCGGTGGAGGCTGGAGAACTATTAACTGAAGATACAAATTTGCCTGTAAAAGTTGGCCCTGACATGGTATTTTGCATGCAAAATATATTTGCCCCAGGAGCAAAAAGGAAAATCACACACTGCTGCAAATTTCATTTAAACAAATGTATGTGGTTGCAAAATATTCAAAAGCATGACTGAGATTTAAACTCGGTTTTGTAACAATGTGATTGGCTGGCACAGGCATGGGTTTTTGTGTCTGTATCTGGGCTTTTAGTGTAGGAAAATTGCAGAGTAAGGGGCCGAGTCTTTTGCGCGCACAAGTCCATTATTTCAAATGTAGACGCGCGGCAGTCGCGCTCCTAAAGGAAGTGACGCGGTCGCGACGTGCCCGGTTTTTTCAGCCACGTCTGTGTCGAGTTGAAAACATCTCAACTTTTCAGAATTCCGCAAGCGAACCACGGGTCATGTGACAAGATTCAACCAATTATCTTCCTCGCCTTTTCCGTTACACTGACGCCTCAGTAGAAACACGGAGGAGCAGCTCATCATTGTGCTTCAAGGATTTCCTGAACTTTATGATTTGTCAAGCCCCCAAACTTTTCCTAAAATATAACCCAGCTGGTCCTTGTAGAGTCTGAAACAGGCTTTGAGCCTCCCGTTGTCCAGGCGGAGCTCCTGGATCAGCTGGTGAAATTCCCCGTGTTTTT
>JBBPDB010000146.1:10186879-10199378 GCA_037974465.1 Brachypetersius altus
GTGTGTGTGTGTGGGTGTGTGTGTGTGTGTGTGTGTGTGTGTGTGTGTGTGTGTGTGTGTGTGTGTGTGTGTGTGTAAGCATGTGTGAGTATTTATGCATTTATGTTCCAGCCCACAGCCAGGCACCATTCACCCTTGCTTCACATCATGCATATGGATACTGTCAACCTAGGGCAATAGCCCAACTGCAGTGTCCAGAAAAACACATACGCGCACACATCAATTCTTCATTCAGAATCTATCCCCCATTCGTTATTTGTTCGTAGCTCATTAACATATGTTTAGGTCGTTGGACCCATCTATATGATATAATGAATGACATTTGTGCTTCTTAGAGAATGAGAGCACCCCAAAGTTTAGCATTTTCCTTTCGCTTTGCTGAGCAGTGGCTGGTGCTGCCCTGCATGCAGAACATTTTTGAAAATGAAGGGAGGATGGTGTGGGGCGGTTGTCGTTGGCGACAGTTGTCAGGCTGGTAATTGGGGTTGTCAGGAGGGTAGAAGGGGATGTCGAGGCCTGTCTCCGTGGCGACCTGCTCCTGTCATAGTCAAGGTCAGGGGATAATTTAATCATTAAAAGACACTGGAGTCTTCTCCCCTCCTTCCTGCTTGTGTGCACAACCAGGGCATCGTAGTGGAGACTCACAGTACATTTCAGCTTTTTTTGTGTGTGTCTAGTTGTGTGTTTGGGGAATTACATTCTACACATTTCAATTTAAAATATGAACAGGTGATTTAAGATCACATTGAATAATATGGTGTGGTTCATATAATACAGAACTATGTATAAAACCAGCCTTACTTGCAGCTTCCAGACATACACAAACTGTTGAGTAGTTTTGCAGAGTGTTTTAATTTTTGATGTATGATATCATCAAATTTTGATTTAAATAGCATATTTTAGCTCATAGTGTTAAAGTGGCATTAAATAAAGTTTATAGACATGAAAGGTACTCAAACGCATAAACACATAATGCCTCTCAGCTATATAAAGCACAGTCTTGACATCTTTATTCTGACTGTTCAACACCAATTCACCTTTCCAGGTTTTAAAGAAGGTCAGGTGATTTTACTCATTAATGGGCATCACAGGTTTCAGAAGTTTTGGGCAGTTCAGTGACATGGTGCGACTGAAAGTGTGTGCGCGCAGTTTACTCAGTTGTTGGTGTGTATATGTGCACATAGTCTCAACGGCAGCTAGACACACTAATGTTAACATCTCTGATCCTCTGCTGCCCCCTGCAGGTTGAGTGACTTGGAGAGCATGGTCAAGGTAAGCGGTCTCTGTGCTCTGCCTGTTTTTATTCTTTTCCCACATGAACAGTTCACACTTCAATCTTGTCAAGACTTTTACGTGCAGAGTGGTAGGGTTCAAAATGTTTATTGATTATGGTTTTCTATGGGACAATCATTTTATTTTAACCAATGTGTGGCCTCATTTTAGATCAATCCAATATTGTGTATTTATTTTCTGTTTCAGATTACAGAACTTCTCTATAGAGACAGCCGGTTCAGTCAGGCAGGCACAGAAAGTGCAGGTAAACTTGCATTGGGTCTCTCTGATTCTCTTACAGTCACAGTAGTTGCCTTCTTTTTTTAGTTGATGTCTAGTTTCTCAGACCCTGTGTGGGCTATTTCATATTTTGCCCAATGTTCTAATATCACAGATCAGGCTTGGTGATTTGTTAACAGCTAAGTGGATTCTTATATTAAGTTTGTGTCGTTCCTACCCCAGAGCTTCCAAAGTTTGCAAAAGCAGTGTATTATACAGCCCTGTTTGGGGATAGAATTATGGTTTATCTTAGGGATGCACCGGGACGAATGTTTGTTTGTCCAAAAAAAAAAAAAAAAAAGTTTTTTGTAATTTTTTTTGTGATGTTGCCCTTTTGGCTGGGACTGAGTGTACTTGCTATTGCATAAATTAATATTCATGGTTCAAAGAATAAATCTGTTACAAAACTATTATTTTGTAACAGATTACAAAACAGATTATTAAGTTAACAATGCACAATATTATACAATTAAATTTCTTCTCTCATAAAACAAGTGAATTCACATGCTTTTTAATATTCTGGATGAAGTGTATAAACAAAGTGCAATCAGAACAAGTGTTTTTTAAAACTGTTGGAAATATATATAACATTCTCTGTAGGCCTATAAAATAATTTTGTATTAAAACAAAGACTGGCATAGCCCATATATCAACTGTAATCACTGGAAAACTTTCTTGCGTTTTCAACAACGTCCGCCACAGACTGAGCGGGAGCGCTCGAAGGGTTTTGCCTCTTCTGGCTTTTGGGATGTTTTGGTTTTATATGATAAATTAATCCCAAAGTTTGCTTTACAAACAGCTTTCTGTGTGTCTTTCTTAGATCTATCAAAATGCGCCCACGCGGCAGACATGTTGACTCTAATCCAATCTGGCGCATGCAGGTTGCGGTTGTTGATTGCGTCATCACTGTTCCAGGCATGCTAAAAAAAAAATATTCGGTGCATCCCTATTTGATCTATGTGGGCATTTTTTTTGCAGAGCCGTTACTGTTGTGGAGGTGTGTGTGTGTGAGTGAGAGAGAGAGAGGGAGGGAGTCTGAGTGCACAGTTCTGAAAAAGATAGCATGGGAAAAAAGCATTTGTCTGTATGTCCAGGCTCACTGATGGAGCCTGTCCTGACAGCCTCACTTTGCGTTAAGTGTGTGTGTGTTTGATGCAGCCTGAACCATCACTGTGTGTTTGTGTACTTTTGTGCGTGAGAGGACTGTCTGGCTGCTGAGTCTGCACTGAGTATAGTGTGTGTGGTGGGGGGATGAGGGTCTCGCTGCGTCTGGGCTTGCCTCAGCACTGGCGTGTGAGCAGGTGGGAGAGATGGAGACGGTCTCTCTGTCTCTTCCCATCGGCCCCCATCTCACAAGTGTGTGTGAGGCTGTCAACTGCCTGCCACATTAACACACGCTCCAGACAAGGCTGTAGCAAAGCTGCCTCAGTCAGCAACACACACACACAAGCCTTCATCCCTTTTATTAAGTGTTTTTACTAATAGTATGTTTGGATGGTTGTCTTTTGCTGTATTTGGGATTTGTCTGTGTAAGTAAAATGGTGATAAAGCAGTTATGTCTCCCCTCTGCTGAAACCAGATCAGATGGCCTATTTTCTCTATAACCTGTTTGATGGAATGACTGAGACAGAGGTGCAGGCCAAAGAAGAGAATCTGAGAGTGTTCCTCAACCAGCTGGAGAAAGTGGTATGTACACCCACCAGAGCTGCACAATATAGACAAAATACTAGTTATTGAAAGATAATCCTACATATTGCAATGACAAAAGGGCATTAAGACCTGGTCACTACCTGCTATATGCAGTGTGCTAACCTCAACACCCCATCTGAGTAGTAGGGGAGGGGAGAGTGGTCAGTGTTGACACTGTATACATTGCAGCAATCTCTATCAATTGCATACATTGGTACCCAGTATCTCAGTATTGTGCGTATTTAACTCGGTTTTAGGAACGCTGTGAAGTTGGCGAGAACTTTCTGCTTGCCTTGTACAGTTTAGTAGTGCGGAAAAAGGGTTTGTGGTTTAAATGGATTGTGTGCTTGCAGAACGTCACCATCCCAATGAAGATATTTAGAGGAATCAGGAACATTCTGCTGTCTTACCACACACCAGAGCTTATTAAGGTATTGTTTCATTGTGGCTATATTTAGTGAATTTAATTATCTCAAATCGAAAAAAGTGGGAATGTGGGACACTGATGTTGATTTTGTTTCTCTGCTTGCAGGATGTTCTTGCTCTTGTGGACAACAAAGAAAACATCACAATATCGGACACCCCCAGCCATAATGTAAGTGTCAGCAAGGTTGTTAGTTCCTTAATACTAAGATGCCTGGCACTGTGTGTATATATAACACTGTCGATAAGAGCGAATGACTGGGAGAGCCTAACTGACTGTTTCTCTGAAGAGGCGGAGAGCGGTTGCGACAGAGAAGAACCTGGAGGAACTGAAGTCTCAGGGAAAGCCGTATGGAGGAATGCTGAAACAGCTCATCAGTACCCTGTGTGCTGAGGAGGTAAAGGTTTAATGGTTTTCCAGTACAAGTAGTGAGCCGTACCTGAGCCCTACCCATGCTGTCATAGCCCTGCTTGACGGCAGGACCGAAAGTTTACAAACTGACAAACTGGGAAGTACAAGCAAGTCTGTTTAAGCTGAAGATCACTTTCAGTAGGAGTTTTTTGTGACAACACTGAGAAATGTGAAGGTGTACCAGGACCTCTTAAACAAGTCAGATCAGTTACATGGTCATTGCACAACTGAACACCACAGGGAAAAAAGACCATAATAAAAGTTTTTGCTGGTATGACTCTGTGGATGCAATTTATAACTGCCCATAAAATGTACGGAGAGGACTGCACAGCTTATGCATCAGAACCACCATTGCCTGACTGAGAGACTCTGGAAAATCAAAGTGTGCTGCAAGTTCTGTACTATTGCAGTATGAGTACTATAAAAGAATGTGTTTTGTCTTTTCCACATGCTCTCTCACAACCTTCTAGTGTGTTCTTTCAATCTGCACTTTTGGTTTTTGAGATTTTGTACTTATTGGACACTAACCTCTACTACGTGTCTCTCCTTAGAACCTGACCCGTGCTCTTGAGCTGAAATCTCAGTATGAGGAGGAGATGACACCTAGTTGCTACGCCTTGCTCATCAACCTGTGCTGTCGTCATGACAATCCTGAGGAGGCGCTGAACCTGAAGAGAGAGATGTGAGTTCAAAGTGCAGTCACACACAGATGAACATGGAGACATCTATGATGTTGCTCCTGGAAATAAAGTGGGAAATGCAAATTAGTTTTGGCACTTAACAGAGGCAGATGTTGAATTAGGTTTGGCATCCTGGGCAGGCTGGTAGGTTGTAACGGTTTGAGCTGTGTGGGCCTTTTTCCCTGAGAGAGCCTCAGTGTGGATACGCAGACCTGTGTTTCAAAATCGTATTGTATTGAACTGTATTCAATTTGTTACAAATTTTAGATAACTATAAGTATTGTTATAATTGTACAACAAGGGTTCTATTTGTTTTAGTGTGAAAACTTACGAACCCTATGAATTTTTTTTTTTGTGACTAATCTGTCCTATGCTGAGGTATTTTAGCCTATTGATTTCAGTTCACATCTGTTTTTGCAGTGTGTTGACACTTTGAATAAAAAAATTTTGCACCACCTTGTGGGTGGCAAACAAATCCTGATGTTTTTGGATGAATTAATTTCTCCTGGGACCTCTGAAATATCCCAGTGAATTTACTAGAAAAGAATTGGACTGTATTGGTCCTTAAATGTCTTTATTAGAGCATTATTCACCCAGAACTGTGGAACATCTTTAGTAGTGTTAACATTGTTTGAAGGGGGTTTTGTGGTGTAGTTTTGGAGAACATGCACGGTATGAAATGCAAGAGATGCCTTTGGATTGTTAGCTGTCATCGAAGGGATTTTCCCCCCGTTGCTTGGAGTGTGTGGATCTGTGTAAACCCCAAAAGGTCAACAAACTTGTAAACCCCAAAAGGGTGTAGATGTAGATTGTGGAAGTTTGCATTTTTTCTTGTTGCTAAATTTGTTTCCATGTAGGTCCCGTAAGGACTCGGAGGTTGCCCTGGATTCCAACAAGTACATGAGCTTGGTCAGAGTGTTGTCCAAACATGGCAAGCTGGAAGGTTAGTATACACCCATACACACAGTATGTGAGCCCTCAAAAATGTTCCACTTAATCTTGAACTGTGTTTCTGCATAACTTTAGCAGAGTTAGTGTATTTAACGTTTGCAAATGTACTGTCTAGAAAGTTTAAGATTTACGATGGATTCATGCATTCAGTGGAGAATGTGAGTGATATAATCAATATCTAGCAAAGACCATAAAGTGAAAAGGTGTACTTTATTGAGACAAAGTATTACAAAGAATTTTACCTGTTATGGGACATTTTTATTGGACTGCCAATTTCTTAATTAGTTTGGCAAAATTCAGAATGTGTGAGAGCGAGAGACTGGAAGCAGTGTGAAACCCTAAACGTCCATCTCTGTGGACGGCTACATTAATCAGCCATTATCTGAATTCCATGGTGGATTTCTCCACGCTCATGTAAGACACAATTACAATAAGAGTGTTTCCTCTTTGCTTTTGTGCACACAGTGATGGCAAAAATATACACTTGTGCTCCTTTTTTTAACCATGTGTGTCACTCTCGATCCCCCTCCTAGTGGACTCCTCCTGTCACAGAGCGGGGGAAAATTACAGGACCTGCGCCACTTTAACGGAATTACCGAAATCCGTCCTGATACTAATGGCATATCATGTCGGGGAAAGTGCTTGAGCGTTTCACACACACACATTTGCATGTGAATTCAGGCGAGGGCGTGTAATGAGGGGAAGCGCAGGCGCGTGTGCCTATATGTCCGTCAGTATGAGGGAGCGGCCATTAGCCCACCAGCACGCAGTGGCAGCTTGTCTGCCGCATTTACACACCTCAGTGCTCCGCTGCCCACATTGCTGCGGCAACCGGTCCTGCTGAAAGATCATGACTCATGACATCAGCGCACACTGGCTGCCCCAGCTTTTAGCAGCTCTGTTTTAACTCCCAACCCCCCTCCCCCTACAACAGCTCAGGTCTGCTTCTTTTGGTGTGGAGTTTATAAGGATCTTCTGGGGCCGGAGAATGCCGAGAGGAGTAATGGCGTGTGTGATATTTGTTTACTTCTGTGTGTGTGCGCGTGATATCTACTGGTGGGCTGGGAGCGTGTGCAGCCAGCAATCCATTTGGGCCCCATTTAGTAGCAGCAACTGATTGGTCATGATTAGCGGTTGTGTCTGAGCTGTCTCTTCTTCCAGGACTTTATAGCATTTAACTTGCTTCAGTCAAGTGTGAAGCAGGATAGTCAGGGTGGGGATTGTAGGGTCATGTTTGTGACCTCACTTTATAGGTAGGGGTGCAACAGCGCATCAAAAAATTATGACGTTGCGATGGAAAGCGTGACTTGCATTGATGAGAATGGCGGGGTCTGGGAATATTGCCATCCAATACAGCTGCATTGTGAGACTGACACCAACGTTTGTAGCAAAGAGCACAAATCAACAACTCGGTCCAACACATACTTTTACATTAGTGAGTGAATAGTACACTGAGATTAATGACCGAACAATAAGCCTTCAGTTTAACTCTTAAAATCTTAAGGATCTTGCGCTGCTAGATAAAAAGTCCCTCAAGTTTCAAGTGACACGTAAATACACCTTTTTAAAACGAAATGTAAAGAAATGCTGCAATTCCACTTTCTGTGGCAATAGGAGCATATCTGGGGAAAGTACCTGGAGTCAGTTACTGCAATGAAAAATGGTACAATAATGTTCCTAAAGATATTTGGGACCCCTGACCATGACACTCCGGTCACAATGTTTGAACTGCGATGGGTCCAAAATTTTCCTAGACTTTTCCAGACACTTTTTTTGTGCAAGGTCCTTAAGATTTTAGGAGTTAAACTGACGGTGGAACTGCACATGCGCAGAAGGGCATGGGAACGTCTCGATGGGTAGCATGTTTCAACAGAATACCGGAACTGGTTAAAGTCACGTTGTGCAATTATTCAGCAGTAATTTTTTTTAAGATGTTATTTTTCTGTGATTAATTGAACAAAATTAACACGTTAATTCAACACCTCTAGAGATTTAGGGTTATTGTAGTAGTTTTTGTGGTTGTACCGTATTGGATGTGATTTCACATAAGTAAGTGCTGTCCTGTACCATCCCATAGCATTGTGAGATTTCTGCACTGCACCATAAACCTCAGTCTTCTAGGTACTTGACATGGTTCACTGTGTACACTACAGTGTTGATCTGTTGGACAATGGAAAGGTTTTTCGTTCTTGTCCCTGATGGGTATCGCTTTCGCTGTGCCCTGCGGCAAGCCACTTAACCTCAATCGCTGGAGATCATACCCAGCTGTTAACACACACCACAACGCTTTCTTTAAACAGGAGCTTAAAATCAAACTGATGGCTTGTCCCGTGCCTAGCCGACCGCTGGGATCCTGATACAGCACAGGTCTCTCCTGCAGATCCCTGATGGCAGAAATGCCAGTGTTGAGTGAGAGGAGTGTAATCTTACTAAAGCAGCCACTCGAACACTCAGCATGACCCCTACGTTAAAACCCGTCTCCTGCCTTTGGTCCTCCCACCTTTTGCCCTGTCAATTTTCCCTTAGCACAGAGAGCTGCCACCGATTTGCATAACAGCAAGGGGAAAATTAGAGGGAAGTGAAGTGATGGACTGGAATTTGGAAAGCATTTTGTGTATGTGTGTGTGAAGCAAAGAGTTAAGTTTTAGCATGGTACATTCCAATTTACATAGATATCCCATGCAACTACGTTCAAGTTAGACTTTTGATTACTGTTTATGTGGAACTGCCAAACTGAAGCCCTCTTGCCCACAGCACAACTCAACTGCTAAATTCCACCAACACTGCCAATTAGAAGCATTTCATGCAGCCTTGATTTCACTAGTGTTTACATTTTCTTGTGAGCTTACCATGCTCTCAGGGAATGTGACTTCCCTAATAGCCTCTAGGGAATAGTCAGCATTCTCAGTGATTAATGACTGCATGAAAAAAATGCCAAGAAACACCTATACAGTACAGGTTCATCCATCCGTGCACATTTGTGTTTGATTATAATGTGTGTCAATTGTGTGAACTGAAAATGGTTCAGGGTAGAAATTTTGCAAATTTTTGAAAGCAACTACATTGATCGACTTAGTATGGATCTGGCAAAGCACTTCTGAAGAGAAAACGAAGTTGAAGGTAGCTACGGTAGTCTCTGTGCGTGTTTGGTAGAGGGCGTTTGCTTTCTCTCTCTAGTCCAGCTTCAGATGATTAGTATCGCCGGTGCAAACAGACCCTATCGGTATCATCCCATTAGCGAGCCTCTAAACAGTGCGTAAACACATCTTAATTATCTGGCTTGGTGACAAAGCAGCTGTTGAGTTTGTTGAGGGAGGGGTGCTGTCGAACGACGAATCCTCGACCCCTGCCAGATGGGAGCATTGCCCGGTAAAAAGCTTCCATTACTGCGGGCGATCTGAGGCATGCCTGCGACCGAGGCCCACCAGGTTCACATCGGGCACTCGCCGCACACCTATAATTTACCGGGATGCTTTCGCAGGGAGCCGTGAAAAAAAAAAAAAAAAAGCAGCCCGCTATTGTGGGGGCCTGGTAATTGTAGTCTCGTTTAGAAATGCAAGTAGCAATTAGCGGCGAATTGGCATTATATGCCAGCATTTGCATTCCCGCTGGGTGTAAAATGTTGTTTTAATAGCGGTTTGTTTTCCCCACATGAAATTATCTAAGGGGCCTTTTATCACCTCCTCCCCTCTCACGCTGGCTCCAGCATGCATCCGCAGCAGCAGGCCCATCAGGGGATGGCCCTACTCCCAGCCTCAGATTTAGTCCCGCTGAGTGAAGAACAAGCTGCTGAGAGCGTTAAAACATATTGGCGCAGGGACTTGCGTCCTAAGGGGCCTTCCTAACCTGGTGCAGACATATCATACCAGAACCAGGGCATGGTTTTGATCAGCTTACAAGCCACTTGACTGGTTTCTTATCACTGGTGTCATAAACTTCCTAAAGTTTTTTTTGTGTGTGTGTGTGTGTGAAATGATGGCTACCATTTGACATTGTGTGAACAGTTAACAAATGAACCAACAAGAAAGAGAACCTTTTCTAAATGTTTCGGGTTAGTTAGTTTTTCCTTTTACAAAGATACCATTGTGAAGATGGAAGGTTTGCTAATGTCAGTGACAGTTAAGGGAATGATTGATGGTTGCATGTTACAGCTAATCATGGATCTCTCTCTCTGTGTCCGTCTCTCTGTCTTGCTCAGAGGCTTTGGACATGCTGAAGGAGATGAAGGAAAAAGATGTGTTGCTGAAGGACACCTCAGTCACTATGTTTTTCCATACGCTGAACTCTGCTGCTTTGAAGGGAGACGTCTCTACCGTCCAGCGTCTGCAGGAGACCGCCTTCACCCTGGGCCTCGTCAAACCCTCCAGCAACCTCTGCTCACCCCTGGTCACTGCATACCTGGAGAAGTGAGCAGAAATTACCCTTATTCTTCCCCTAACCACTACCATCACTGCTTCTTTTAAAACCGCCAGCCTGAATCGCAGAGTTGCCTTTAGATACGTTCTTGCATTTGGGAAAGACCAAATGGGCGTTTGTGTTTGTCCACATGCATGTGCTCACAAAGATGTCTATAGCTATCATTGCCTTCTGGCTAAAACTCACTATGCAAATTGAGCCGATGAGGGGGGAAAAAAAGACACGTTGCTTCACCAAGCTTGGCCCCTCGGCCCCGCCCCCGAGCCTCCATTGAGGTCTATTTGCGAGAGCCGCTTTTAAGTAGATCAGCTCATTTGCATGTTAATTATGCACCCTGTGCTAATTGCTGGATTTGCCGGGGACATGCAGAGCAGTGCGTAAGTGCCTCCCCCACCATACCCCTCCCTGCTGGGGAATATAGGGGTGTACATGGTGTTAGTCAATGTGTACACACACACACACATGTGGGTTCGCTTGCTGCCCCTTCCAAGACTATTTGTTTTCCTGTCACTGGAGTGGTGCAAACACATCGGCACGGTGCGAGCTTTAATTGCTGCCTCTCTTGCGATAAGCTTTCTAATTTAACTCTGGTTCATTAGTGGGACGAATAGGGGGGAGGTAGGAGCAGGGTGACTCTCCACAGAGAGGCAGATAAGCTCACATTCACACATCACACACTCTCGTGGTGACTGGCAGCCGTTCTTGTGCACAACTTTGGGAGAAAAAGTACGCAGGAGGAGATGGCGATGCACAAGCTCTAAGTGGGGCAGACTGGTCTTTCTGCCACACGTGTTTGGTATCAGCTGACAGGATTGACTTCATAAAGCACGTCTCGGTGTTAAATTAACTGCCCAGTCTGTCTTTTGATTCCTTGATTCTTTGTCCTCCTCTCACACTGTCACTGTCTTTTGTTCCTCCCTCACCCCTAAAGTTTTCCACCCTTCCTAACTCACCGCCCCCTTTTTTCCAGCTCCCTCTCATTTCCCGTCAACCCTCTCGCTTTCTCTTGCTCTCTCTCGTCCTCGTGCAGACATCCCTCTCTTTTTCCCCGTCTTGGAAAGCTGTGTGGACGGGGGACAAAGCAGCGTGTGTCAGTATCTCGTCAGCGTGTCAGCTATAATGACTTAATGAACACTTCTCTATGGGATTAACTCTGACAGCCATCAGCATGTCGCCACGACGACCACGGCCGCCGCTCCTGATCCGTCCTCCTCTCCCCACCCTCCTCCTAATGAGCCGAACAAAGGGAAGTGGCAGGAACTTTTCTTTTGTGGAAGGGGGCTGGGAGGGACATATTAATGGTAACAACAAGAAGGGAGGAGAACAGGGCTGTCAGCCATGCAGGAGGATTTTTTTTTTTTTGCAACATTTTTTTTAAAGTCACGCTCTTGCACACACTTGACAGATGAATGTTGAGGATTTGCCTAGATAGGAAATCTGAATACCAGGGATACAGGTCGACATAAGTTTATCAAGCAACTAGACAGCTGTGCCTGTGCCCCACATGTATGAAACTCATGGATCCTAAATCTTGGTGTCACTCCCTACATTACACACACACTCGGACGCACTCATTTTTCTTCGCTTTTCTTTTCTTCCTTTTTTCTTAAACCACCCCAGCCATTTAGTGGTCTCCCTCTTTGAGAATGCGTAGAATAGATGATAACATGGATGCCAGTCTGCGGAACAAAAGAGGAGGTGGGCGAGAAGGAGAGAGATAGAGAGGAGGGGAGAGGGGATGAAACGAGCTTTCTTGTCTAATTCTTCAGGTTCTTTGCGCAAAGCACTCACTCATGCTTTTTTTTTATATATTCTCCTGCGACTTAATTGGCTGGAAAGTGCTTGACATGCGAAGTTGGTGACATTAACGGGTACATGTTGCAGTGAGGCTGAACGCCAGTGACAGCTAAATTGTATCCAGGGAAATTATGAAGCCTTCAACATGGTTAAGTCTTTTTTTTTTTTTTTTTCTCCCTCCTTCCCTGGGGAAGCTTAGTCGCTACCAAGGGTGGTTACCAGTGGGCTGTGAAGAGGGTGGGGGATAATTGCAGTTTGAGGGGCTTCATATCATATTGATCAGAGGATATCTCTTAAATGTTGCTTTTTCCCTTTTAGGTTGAGATAGAAGGTTACTTTGCGAATGAAATTGGCATTTGAGAGTGAGAGAACTTTGTGAGGTGTGTGCTTTTTGAGCTGTACTGAGATTTTCCCCCCTAATATTTTTACTTCATTGAAACGCTTGTAGATCACTTTTGCAGGTTGAAACTTTTGTTCCCTTTTTGCAAACGCACCTCTGTATCTTAACGTGTGTGTGTGTGTGTGTGTGTGTGTGTGTGTGTGTGTGTGTGTGTGTGTGTGTGTGTGTGTGTGTGTGTGT
>JBBPDB010000146.1:10199478-10225252 GCA_037974465.1 Brachypetersius altus
TGTGTGTGTGTGTGTGTGTGTGTGTGTGTGTGTGTGTGTGTGTGTGTGTGTGTGTGTGTGTCCCACTCGCGCTCTCTTTCGAGTGCATTGCACAGTCAGCCAACGTGTGTGTGTGTTTAAATTGACTCTTGACTCCTGCTTGATGAATAATATTGGCGCTCTTCATTTTAATTAAGCGCGATTGCCTAAGAGATGTCGTCATGGGCCAGGCTTAATCACTGCTCTTGTTTTGTCCGTCCCCCAAAGATCCCCTCCTCTCCTCCCATTCAACTCCCCTAACCAAGGTCACCCCTGTCCGAGCAGCATTCCCCTGGCCCCCGCTGTATAATCTCAAGGGTCGCAAACACGGCAGAAATTATACCTGTTAAAACCTCACTGGTTCACTTTCGTACCCAGGCTGCCCCCTCCCCACCGGTGCCCTATCTGCTTTGACCTCTGCGTGATTGGCACGGTAATTTCCCAATCACTTGATGGCTGCCACTGTAGTCACAATAGAGCGATTGGAGTGGTGTTTTTCTCGTCTGCTCCCTCACTTTATTCCTCCGTCAGCCCTCTGTCAGACGAGCCCTGAGCTCTTTGTTAGATACGGAGAGGGAGAGAGGGAAACGGAGCACATAGAGTAGATCTAATTTTGTTGCCTTATTCTGTCAAACATCCCAGTCGGGGGTGAGGGTGAGAGGTGGGAAACGGCAAGAGGAAGGTGGGCTCCGGGCAAGTTGAGAGAGGCTACTGACCTTAAGGCCATGTCCTTACCGAGAGAACCTTTTTCTCCTGTGGTGTTCCTGAATATGGAATGAAATCCTTTCCGGCTCTCTAGTTATATTCAGATGTGTGCTTTATGTGTTTCATTGCTGTTGAAAGTATCTGTGATGTTACTAACCCTATAGAAAGAACTGAGTTCCGCTGAGCCCATCCTTAATTCTTCTTTTATGTCTGGAAATGGAAACCACAGCAGGACACAGTGTGTTTGATTACTTCATCATTTTTTGTTTTAAATGGCCCTGTTTTGACATGTTTGCTTTATAAATATAACACACAGGGATAGCCACTACTTTTAGAGCAATGAACAACTGCTTGAATCATGAAAACATATGTGGACCGTTTATAGAGTCAGTTGTTTTTGAAATGTTTCCTCTTAAGCAGTTTATTTTTGCAAATGTTGAATGAAATATTTTTGGCTGCCTGTTGGCAAAAGTTGATGCATGATGCATGTTGTTGAGTGACAGCCAAACTTGTTTACTTTTGCCTGATGGAGTATTGTGTGCGCGTGTGTTTTGTTTTCAGTGGGGACTTGTCTGGAGCAGTGGAAGCTTGTGTGGAGTGTCTCAAGTTGTACAACCAATTGCCACGCATCCATGACATCATTTGTGGCTTGGTGGAGAAAGGAGATACTGAATTACTACAGAAAGGTGAGACACATCTGCACTGAAAACCTTATTTGAGTGTATATCAGTCGCTAGAATGTGAAGAGAAATGAGACTTTTTTATATTTTTCTCCATGGTCACATGGAGTGTGTGAGAGAGAATGATGGACGTTGATGGCCTGCTGTGGGTCAAGTTAAAAAACCTGTATGATCATGTTTTTAATAGTCTGTGTCCTTGTAGGGGGCATGGAGAGGGCTTGATTTTTTTTTTTGTTTGGAGCCGAGTGTGTTTGGAGTGTGAAGGGTGTAAGACCCCAGGCTGGGTTGGAGGACCACTTTACTTATCAGCCCCTCCACCACTTGCATAACTTTAGCCACTCTTGCTTAGACACCCCTTGGGTCCTACACACACACACAATTTTAATGACCCAGCCAGAATGTGTGTGGTATGAATATCAGTCTTTAGAAAAACCAAGAGCAGATCAGTTTAGCCATGTAGAATCATCTATCTGCTCTCTTCACTGTATTGCGATGCAATAACTGTCAGTGTATTGCAGTATGAGAGTGATGTACAGAGGAGGGTGTGCTGCCTCGAGTCCTTCAGTGAATGAGTGTGGGTGCATGCAAGTGAAGCAGTTCCTCTACCACTCTGGGCATATAGATACACAAGAATTCCCCCACACTTGCTGCTTACATACCCAGTGTGTTCAGGCATGTTTTTTTATTTGAACTGAAAGCACCCCAAACCCCCCCCACCCTCCAATCTTTAACTCACATGCTTGCACACACTCTTTCACATACGGCAGCGCACACACTCTTTCACATACACCAGCACACCGGGCTACAGCCTGATTGAGTGTGATTGCATTGAGTGCTGTGTTGCTGAGGGTGCTCTTTTGGAGAAGTTTTCACGGCCTGAGCCTGTCGGCTTAGTGCTGCAAAAAGAGAGCAGCAACAATAACCACTGGAGAAAATAGCATCAAGAATTCATGTACTCATAAGGTTGTTTGTGTGTGGGGTTCTTTTTCCTTCTCTTTCCCTGTTTCTTTGGGCAGCTATGGACTTCGTGAGCCAGGAGCGAGGCGAGATGACGATGCTGTATGACCTTTTCTTCGCTTTCATGCAGACGGGCCGCTACAGGGAGGCGCGCAAAATCATTGAGGTGGGACTGCCTCCATTGTGTCCAAAGCACACAGCTATTTAAAAGGCTTAATTACTGCCGCACCGCCATTTCCACTTTTAAATTAGACTGTGCCCAAAGCTTAACTGCAGCCATTCATACCACACAGGAAAGTAAAGCAGGTGGAGGGGAGAATAGTGTATGCGCTATGTAGGGAAGTGCTCATGAAAAGCCAGATTTAACTGACTCGAGTGGACCTTACTGTATTTTGGGTGGTAGGTGATGTTTCAGGTGTGTATGAAGGAGACTCACACACCTTCTCATTTAAATACAAAAATCATACCCACTTTCCGTGTAGAGTGTCTTACCAAGGGCTCATGTCTGTGGACTTTTTTGCTTGAAGGTGAGGGATTTGCAAATGGACTTTTCTTGCATATTGTGCTTGTACTTAATTGTCTAGTGGGAATTTGCTTCCCTCCATCCCTGAGTCGTGTCCTTTGCTTCACAAAGTTGTTTCCAGTACATGACTGATTTTGAGATGCCTGATGTGGTTTGAGCGCCTCGTTTGTGACGTCTCGGCGCTATCTTACCAGGCACAAGGAGCTCTCACGAGTCCTTCCGTCCGATGTGAAACGGCCCTGACAAAGCCATTTGGATGTTCAATTAGTCAAGCATTCTAATAGGACAGTACTGCGTGGCTCCTTTGGTGCGCTGTGGTCCACTTGCCAGAGCCAGTCAAGCTGCTGCCTCTGTTGATTAAAAATGTGTTTTTTCCATTCTTATGCTAGTCTTGGGTACATGTCCACTGTGTTTTCAATACAGTGTTCCTCCGGTTCAGAGTTTGTGGCCCTAGTTGCAGATTTTTTTCTTAGCGCGAAACTAAATTTATTTTTTTTTTGCTTTTTCATTTAACATTTGTTTCGTGGATGCTCTTGGTGAGTTAAAAGGCCAGGTCAGGGAAAGCTTTGCGTTCACTCACATTTAGCAAACTGGAGATTCCACAGGGAGGCATTAGTAGAAATCAAATCTTCACATGATTGCCACTGTGTATATACCAGACAACATATTTAATTATACTTAACACTTAATTCTGTAATTGCAGAAGACTATATAATGTAAGTGAGCCCTATACAGAGATTTATCAGTGTGGCTTAGGAATCAAGAAGGCTTGCTTAAAGCAGTCATAAACAAAATAAAGCTTTGCAGTGTAGCTTAATGCTGCAGGTAGTTGTTTTTTGACATACAACATTTTGAGTAGAATTGCTGGTTTTGTGACTCTGATCCAAGATTGGTCTTCCTGAACTGATTTGTTAACGGCAGCACGTTTGTAGCCTGACATGCAGGGTGATCTTTTGCTGTGTCATGTCTAGGCATTCCTTATGTGTTTTTAATATATTGTAATCGCCATATGCTGCTGTATTATCACAACATGGAGTTTTGTGTAATCTTTCTCACCAAGCCCTTAGTCTTTTGTTCTATCGTGCTCATCACATGGTCCAACTGTAGGCCTAAGCTGGGGTATTTAAAGCACCATCGCTCAGAGGCTTTGGGTGAACAGGCCAAGATGCAGTGTGCCGTGCTACGCACAATTCTGAGGGCTCTGGGCCGTGCCATTTGGCTTCTGTTTCAATATATACCGGATCATGATAATTCCTTCTTCCTGCCTGTTGGGTATTACTCCAGCTGATAAGCTATCAATGGTCACTTAAGGGCGCTGTATTCTCCAGCAGCTTTGCCTTGATGGTTTGGGATTCAAGTGTCAATCTCTCTTAGAGCCTTAGCGTATTAGTTTTGCTCTGGATATAAGCATGGCACTGGGGGTTTATCTATAGCTGATGGCAGAAGATTGTTCCCATTCTGTGTATCACAACAGGTCATGTGCATGTTTTGCCTCGAGACTTGAGTTTATCATTGATCGATTGCATGTTCACAAAATGTACAATTAGGATCCGTTCACATGCCTGGTTGTGTAGGGTATTGTAGCTCCGTTATTATTTCAAAACACAACTGTAATATTAACACATGCAAAAATGTACTCTTGCCTTTGGTTCTGACTTCAAATTGATAATGGTGAAAAAAAATAATAATTTTTTCCCAACCCCAAACACTCCATATATGTAAAACAGTAGTAGCGTCTGTGTTTAAACCTGAATAATACATATACTTTTTAAAATTATTAAATATGGGGAATAATACATCATACAGTGTCAGAAGCCACATATGCAGATATGTTTGATGTGGTTTTATGGGAGGTGTGTGATTCAGGTAGGAAGTCAGGAAGCAAATAATGGACGAGACTGTTTTGGCAGATTAACATTTAGAGTAAATGGGGGGGAAATGTGACCAAGACTAAACTTAAATTGACTAAAAATGAAACCAGGTGTCTCTTGCCAGTGTCTCATAGCCGAATGATTTGTAGTCCCCTTACTGTTTCCATCCCTAAACTTTTCCAGCCCCTTGACTGTAAACGCTCTCAACGCTTGCGTTTAATGGAAGCTCATTTAGCAGAACAAGGAGTGGGCTCCTCATGGCCGACCGCGGGGTTAAAAGCCCCTTTTGTTTGACCAGGCTGTGTCATTTAATATAGAGCCACTCCTCAATCCTCTGCTGACCAATTAAAAACAGTGATATCTAAGTATCATCACCAGATACAGACATTAGTTGTAGCCCAGATAGGGGTTGTAAGTGCAGCGATTGAGTGCTCTGCAGGTGATTTTGTTGTCTGTAATTGTGAGATTATTAATAATAACAGGTAATTAAGTGAAACGAATGGAAACAATTTATTGTAATTAAGACAGTTGTGTAGGAACATTTAAAGGATAGCCCTGTGTAGCTGCTCAGGATAGAGTACGACCTGCGGAGAGGAGAGGGGGCAACTTTTTGTTTTTGGTTGGTGGTTTGTGGAAGAAAGGGACTGAGCTGCATGGGTGAAGGCAGCAAACCCAATAAACAGTAAAGCTTGTTAACAGAAACAGAGCTGTTGCTATTACCTGATCAAATTTATAAAATAGATTTTTACATTTACTGCACTGATGAATTCATTTTTTTACTTGGTCTCTTGCATTTTTGGTCATTTGAAAATAAATAAGCCTCAGCCCATTTATAAAACAATTGTATTGGGTGTTTGTGTAAAATGTATTTTAGCTACATGTACATAGAGCTTTGGATTTTTTAAAATCTAATTTATGTTAAAAAAAAATGTGGAAAAATTATGTGCAGAATCTAGTTTCCTAGTTATCTGACACTAGTTTGTCCTGAAATAATACACATCATTGGCAGTGATGGTAGGAGGAGTGTGTTCATTTTCCTGTGGCAGATGTTCAAGTCTCTGAAAGTGACGACCAGTTGTCTTTTTAAACATTCTACGCCAACATAACTGTATAGCGCATTGATGAGAGAGGATTGATCGTTATATTGGCTGCAGCTTTGCTGATATCCCTCTGTGTGGTTCTAAATGCTTTAATTAAAAGTTGTGCTGAATTGTTTTCTTACTCAGACCCCTGGTTTAAGGGCGAGACCTGGGAGACTGCAGTGGTATGCAGAAAAGTGCATTGCAGGCCAGCAGGTATGACATGCACACTCGGATACACAAATACTGGCACACACTCATGCCCCCATAAAACCAACTATCTTTCTATTTTGCTAGATGGAGGCTCTGGAAAACATGGTGGAAATGACAGCAAAGTTGTTTGAGTGTGACCGAGATGAGATGTACCACTATCTGCTCCGTCTCTGCAGTACGTTTTGTGTGTGTGTGTGTGTGTGTCCTGACCTTATCCTTTTTCCCCATAGCTTCAGAATTGCCATAATTAATTTATTACATGCTTTAAAACCAAATGTATAAAAATGTCTGTTTCTGCTGTTGGGGTTAGTGTTAGATTTGTTGGCTTTACTCAGTTACCACAAATGGGCGGCTTAATTGATGGTTATTGAATGCTCTATACAGTTGTGTATGTACCGTAATGTGCGTTTGTGTGTGTATTCGCACTTGCCTCCCTAACAGAAATTTTGTCTTTGAGGCCCACAGGCACACATTTAGCCTCTCAGCACTTGATTATTCTCTCAGCATGGAACTGAGTGTTGGCAATAGCCTCCAGCAGAGAGGTGTGTGTGTGCGTTTAAAACTGGCAAGGGAAACTCCTCAATAAAGAGTGTTTTTATCTCGCACAGCAGTCTCCCTAAGGGGATTCACCTCCAGAACCTACCTAAGAGTTGAATTTAATAAACCAGAAGTAAAGCTGATATCAATATCATAGCTGTCATGGCAAAATTATGTCAAATGACAACTTATCAGAGAAAGCAAAAACAATACTTATGTTTATAATGTGTTCGTTACAGAGCAGCAGATAGTAGACGCCAAAGTGGCCCTAGCACTTCCTATAGTGTATTATGATGTGTCAGAATGACTACGTGTCCCTCAATCATTGTAGATCAATGTAGACCATGTTCTTTAATTAGATGAGTTTATTGAGCATTTTCAAAATTGTCATTAACTAATCGTTGCAGCCCTTGGTCAGTTCTGCAGACTCTCTCCAGCCACGTTTCTGCCTCTGTTCCCACAGCCTGTGTGTTTATGAAGCGTTAAGAGTACATGTCCATTCTATTCCCTGCTGTCTTTTCTTTTGCATGAGTAGCTTCTCCAGCGTGCCCCTCATTCATTATACAGGCAACATATGAGCTACAGGCTGAGTAAGGGGAGTGAACAGACGTCAGAATTGATTTTTTAAAAGGGCTGGTATGCATGTTGTATGTTGGGAGAAATACAGAATCAGACATAATAATTACATGTGATCTAACACTAACTCACTAATCCCTCATTTCTAGGGGACACAAATGACTATCAAAAGGCAGAGGCAGTGTGGATGAAGATGCAGGAGGAGAACATCATTCCTAGAGAGAGGACCCTGCGTCTGCTTTCTGACATCCTCAAGAGCAACAACCAAGAGGTGCCCTTTGAGGTGCCTGAGGTAAAATAATTTCGAACAAAAATTCTGCATAATTATTCCACTTGTATCCCATGCTGCACAAAACCCTGTTAAATAAATAAAACCTAAACAATGCCTTCTTTGAAACGTGTAGTTCATCAGGCACTGATGTTATTCACAGGATAATCAGAAAAGCCTACTTTGTATAACGATAACCACATTTAATCACTTTAATTAGGCCTCAATTTCTCTCTGAATTTCTCAACCTGAATATATACTGTCCAAGCCTGACTCAACCTGTGGCACAAAGTTTAGAATCCAAACCTGACCCCAACCTCACCATCACCAACCAAAGAACAAATAAATCTCCACATTTTCAAAGAAGCCACATTTTAATTACCATAGCAATGTGCAAATGTGGTTACCTAGCCACAATAATAGCCATCATAAAAACAGAATTTAGTAGTGAAGTTTGTATTCTGGAGAAGCTCTATTATGCATGATTCTAGGTCATACCTCATTGTAGAGGCCCAAGAAAGCAGGAAGGAAAAGTTAATCCTGGGTATGAAATCCAATTTGACCAAATTTGAAATTGCCAATCTGTCATCAGTCCTGAGTGTTTCGAGAGCTGCTATGCATCGCACACTCGCTATTCTGTCAGCTTGGTTCTTAATCCTCACTTTTTACTTTTAAAATAGTAATTGGATTTTAGGATGATGCTAACAAAATCCCTAAATTAAGGTCTACAGCAGCCGCATTAAGTCAGCCACTAGATGCCTTATGTTAGAACCATATGTTGGTTGCTTGAGAAAGGGGCTCATTGAACGGCATGGTTGGAGTGTAGTGATTTGAATCTTTTTTAGTCTGGAGGGCCAGAAGAAAAATGTACAGTTATCCAGTTGTTTATCTTGGTATAAGAATATACATACTGAATGATGCTCACTTGATTATTTATAAATACGGACGCAGTAATTAGAAGTATGTTTCTTTGTTCACTTTGGCCCTGTTTACATCTGGTCACTTCATGTGACTAGTTACTATACAACTAGTATTGTATAGTGATACTTATGTGGAGGGAAATGTTTGGGGCTTGTTGAATGTGTCTTGCTATAATGCGTGGTTTGAATGCTTCTCGCACAAACTGATCAGTTTAATATCTGTTTCAAATGCGTCTTGGGTGAATTTACTCCTGCATTTTAATGTGGCTTGACCTCATCCAGATAAAATCAGGATATCTAAGATCACATTTTGTGGTCTGGTGTGTTCTGAATGTGTGTGAATAGATGCTTTACGTGTGTCTTCTTGTATAAGGTTGTACATTCGTGTACATGGCATTTTTTTTTTCTGGAAATCTGGCAGATGTGGTATGCGCAGCCAGAAGTTGGAGAACACTCTGAGAAGGTGGAACAAAGTGCTGTTTCCAGGATTTCGCATCAAAAAGCCTCTCCTGCTGACTACAGCCTCAGAGTGATGACTCTCAGCAAGAAGCAGCATTCCCAAGGTATGACCTTTAACTGTTAGTCCTGATTTTATTTAGTTACTTGTGACATGTGTTTGGGATTATTGATTGTATTGGTAATCTGCTTTCTTCTTTTTGCTACCATTATCTGGAGGTGTATGTTTAATGTAGAAAAGGATCTTCTTCCTTACTTTCAGCTGCTCTTATATTTCTGTTTTGCTAAAACAGGTGACATTTTTTGGCAGTTGTCACTTCTGTACAACTCTATATGATGATATGGTGGAACGATACGTTTTGTGTTAACTGAAAGTAAACTTTCTGTCATATATTTCAGTCTGGGACAAAGAACATTTGTGAGAATGCACTTCTGTTTCTAAGTAAACGGCATGTTGACTTTTCCGACTTGTGTGTTCTCCGTACAGACGCCTTTGACATTCTGAAGGAGGTGGACAGGAAAGGCATAACTTTGGAACCTGCTGCATATGATTTGCTTATCAAGGCCCTGCTGTCCTCGGGCAACCTGGAGGATGCCATGACTGTAAAAGATATGTGAGTGCACTCATTAACGTTTTTTTTTTTCATTCTCTCATGCTGTTTTTTACACTCTTGCACTTTCCACATCATTGATGAGATGATATGCACTCCAAGTTCTTTTGTCTTTCTTGCTGTCATACTCCATTCCACTCCCCACTGCTCATTTCAGTGCTTCTCACTGTCACACACAGGTTTAAGGGTCATAGTCTTAGTCATTGTCAGCTGTGTTCTTTCTCAGGAAATCTTCTGTGATTTGAAATGAATAGCTGCCCCTAATCTTAGACTTGTCTGCCGCTCACTCACGCATACACAAAGTGAGCAGTTTTAAGTCTTCTATGGAGCCAGATAATCTCTTTGTTCTCAGAAAAGATTGGCTGGGCGTAGAAATGAGTCGTCTTCTGATTAGTAATAGATCTTTAGCGTTGTATTAGTATAAATGTAGGCTTAGACTGTTCTGTGCTTTCTGCTGAATGCTCTCTGAAAGGGTTTAGTGCTCTAGATCTGCTTTTTGCTCTCAGTATATCCTTATGAAAGACGGTCCATTACCCTCAAAAGTTATCCCAGCATGAACTCGGATGAAACGATAATTGTGTATAGATCTGCATTTGCTATTTTACTCTTACCATTACACCACTTATTGTCTTACTATCATTTTTTAAGTGCCATTGTATGTTTTCTGGGCTGATAACCAGCAATTGTGGCAAATACCATTGCCAGTACCACACTTAACAATAATTTTGCATATATAGCATTCTTTCTTTTAGATTGTTTTTCATTTTTTAGCAGCTGCACTTAAACTATGGCAAGTAAATGTTACATTAGGCTGGGGGTGTCCATTCGTCTTCACAAAATGCTGGTGTGGTTTCTTGCGTGGATTGGAATTGAACCTTCTATCTTTTCATGCAGGGTGGTAGTTTTTCTTGAGCGAGTTGAGGGAACCTAAAGACCCAATATCTGTGTCTGTATATAAATAAGTGTGTGCAAACAAATTTTTTATTCATAATTATTGTTGGCAATATTTGATTGATGGTTATCAGTTTTCTCCCATTTATGTTAATACACTATTAATATACAGTAATCCCCCGCTTTTCACAGGGGGTTATGTTCCAAGAGCACCCGCGTATATTGAAAAAACGTGTGTGTGAAACCGTGTTGGCATTAGACTTGTACACAAAACATTAACACACTCTACTCTCTCCAATCTCTATGTTTAGACAGGGCACAGCTTACTAATGTTAAATAAACTGAGATAACCCACTGAGCTGTTGGTGGTATTACAGTTTGGTTCTCTTAAAAAAGGTGAGGATATTTGCAGTTTCCGCGTTATTGTGGGGATTTCCGCATAAAATTATGCTTTTGGTTCTTTAAAAAAATCCTCCTGATCCGCCTAAAACGAGGGAATTACTGTATTTAGTTAATATATATCTCTTGGAAATTATCTTTAATTGACTTAATTAAATAACTCTGAGATGTGTGACGATACATACAAGCATGCAGACGAAGCACATTGACCCACTTACAAAAAAACAAAGAAAAGCAAGATGGCTTAATGCCCAGCCATCGTTCCCCATATGGCTGAGCATCTGAAGTATTTTCAACCCAAGCCAGAGGAGTGCACAAGAATCCTGCTTGTGCTCAGCTTAATCATAACACACCAGTGTGCTGATAACCATTGTGTATTTGTGTGTGAGGTAGAGTGAGTGTGACTTTGATGGCATTTTGGCAGATGTTGGGGAGGGTTGAGGAGGTGGGGGCTGAGCAGTGGGGGACTTAGTGGGCAGATTAAGAGGATTGGGAATAGAGCAGTGGAGAGAGGGATTGCATGCCGCTCGGAAGGCCAGATGAGGAGGGGAGGAAAGGGACAGAGGGATTTTTCAAGGCTCGATAAGAAGTCGTCTGACCCTAGCTACGGCAGCAATCTGCTGAACAGCCTGCTCTAGGCCCATCGCCGTGGCGATAAGGAGTGCCGGCGGTTGCTCAATTGGGCAGTGGGACTAATCTGCCCAGCAAATGTTTAAAAAAAAGGGTGGGACAGTTTGATTGAGGTTTTAGGGAGCAGGGATGAAAAAAGAAAACGCTAGAACCTAGAAGAGGATAGCGGATCCGGGACCCAGGGATTTGTGAGCACACTCGAGCACAAACACACACATGCTCACTTTGTCTCCCATGCTCATTTCTTATTGGTGTGGAATGGCAGGAATAACTACAGAATGTCAGATGTGTACGCATTTCCCATAGTGTTGCACACACAGTGTTTATAGCAGTTACCTTTCGCGTACATGATTCCTATTGTAGTGTTCATTCCTGAGCCTTGCTGACGAATTTATATACAAGCTGGCAATAGTGGATTAATCACTAGGCCGGATGGTGGAAGGCAGCCTCTAGTTCTTGTTTGGTTCTACGATACTTCCAAGTTGTTTTTTTTTTCCTATTAAGCCTGTTTCATTGATACATTTGTGGCATTTCACAGAATGATTGAAAGAGTTAAGACAATTTAGTTTGCAAATGTAATCTGACATCCTGAAGATACATTAAACAGTTGTTTTAGACAAAACAAAAATATTAATTGGATATATGTACAGTAATCCCCTGCGTATTGTGAAAATCCGTGTTGTTTTGGTAAAAAAAAAAAAAAGCCTTAAAATACCTATTTTAATAGTGTAAACCCTAAATATGCTCTAGATCTGCTCCCAGAACACTTTAATTTCATTTTAAACTCTGTTCAATGCATTACCCTTAAAGAAACTGGAAAGGTAAACCTGAGGTTTAAATACGAAAAAGTCACGAGAGAGAGAGAGAGAGAGTGAGAGTGAGAAAGAGAGAGAGAGGGTAAAAGAGAGTAAGAGAGAGCGAGAGAGATACACAGAGAGAGAGAGACGACCCGCGTGCTCTGGAAAAGTCGCGAACGAGGGAGACTAAGAGACACAGAGAGAGAGAGGTTTAAAATAGAGAGCCAGAAGAACTAAAATGAGTTAAAACAAAAAAACAACATTGCCACGAAAAAAGCAACAAAAAAAAAAAAACGTAGAATATTTGCAGATTCCACATTGTTTTGAAGATTTCCACGTAAAACGATCAGTTTCGTTCTAAAAAAAAACGCGTCTGACTGGATCCGTGAGTTCAGATAAGCGCAAACCTGGGGGATTACTGTAAATATAGTTGTCATTAAGTGCACAAAATTTGTTTCCTCAGCCTGCTGGACAGTAGAGGTGGGATTAACCCCTTTTATTGTACTTTTGAAAGTCTAAAGTGCTTATATGGGCAAACTCTAGTTTACTGGCTTCTTTAAAGCATAAAATCAGAAAACGCTTCTCGGAACCAGTATGGAATTAGGGGTAAAAACAGCATTCACGAACATCCAAAAATTAAAAGAACGGTAAAAAATGTGCATGTGTTATGTCACCAGTCCTAATTGCAGTGATCCTTGTGTGCATGTATCGTCTCAAACTTTTTCTCAAACTCAAACACGGAGTGAAAATGCTATAATTAGGAATGTATTATTATTTTGTTGAGCACTGTGCACTAACTGTATAATTTTATATAATAATTTAAGAAAACACTTAAAACACATCTTGTTGCCCCAGCATTAATTTAGCAAAACCAAAGAATCTGTAGATCATTACTATTAGCCAAAATATTAGACCTTTTTGCTAAACCCTCTGCCCTCTTGCTTGCAGTGCCTCCAAGTATATTTCAGGATTCCGTTTGAGTGACATAGCAAACAACCTCCACATTATAACGCATGTGAAACATGGAAACCTCAAAGGTAAGCCAAAATGTCAGTTTTGTGTGTTTAACCATTAACTGAACAGTCCTCTCAGTAATATCATTAATATTCATTAATGGTATTTACCATAAACACTGAACAAAGGAGGCTGGATTTAATCATGCATATGCTTTGTCTGTTCTTCTCACCTAGATGCTGTGGATGTTCTGAAAGGCATGCTTCAGGGTGACCAGGTGCCCTCCCAGATGGCCATTACACGAATAGTCCAAACCATGGGTAGTCATGGAAATGTACAGGGCATCCAGGAAGTGGAAAACTTGGTGAAGACGCTTGGCCCGTCCATCAACCTGTCCACCATGCTGTTTGTGAACAACACTGCATTGGCTCAAATCAAAAAGTGGGCTACTTTCCTCTGTTCTCAGTCTCATTGTGTTGGTTGGTGGTGACTGGCTGGCAGACGCGGACAATGTAGGCCTTTAGAAAATGCAGGATTGCAATTTATCACAAACTGTCCAACATATGTCTTGCTCTTGGAAGCGTGTTTCTTTATAAAACTGGGTTTTATGATTTAACTTCAAAACGGCTGCCACAAGTAGAGCAATGGATGATGGTAACATAGTGACTAGACAGGGATGAAATAACCATTGAGTTATGGTGTAGAACTCGGAATAACAGCTAATAGAAATGACTGTTGGTTGCACTTTAGTATCTATGGTTCATTACTCTAATCTTTGTGGAATGATGCACCAATCTTTATCCCTCCAAAGTTGCGTCCACTGCAGCCCAGCCTGCGCTGCATCTATTCCAGCCAGTTTTCTCCATCTGTATTCCCCCCATCCCCTCCTTTTCATCCACCCCTGCCGCCTTTTTGGCCATTATTATCACATCCCCCCAATCGGCTGTGATTGCTGTGACCAGCCGGTCTGAATAATTTAGCGTGGCCTGTGCTAATGCGGTGCCCAGCTTCCGGAACCTTCCGTCTCGCCTCTTAACCAGTCAGTTTGGCTCAGGCGCGCTGGCTGCACGTGTCAGTGTGGTTTAGGCCCAGGCGGGGGTCAGAGTTCAACCCGACAGGAATGGCGAGGGTATGAGAGCAGGGGAATGTGCGCAGTGAGCCGTGAGTGAGCGCTTTGCTCTTCCGCTGTCCTCCACTGTCCCGCTCCTCACAGTGCAGAACAGCACACGCTGACAGCCTGGAACTGGCCCGCGTTCGACCGCGAATATTAATGTGGCCAACGAAAGTTTTATGCCTTCATTATTCAGGGAGTGGGTTTGCCTCTCTGTACTCTTCTACAGAAATAAGCTGCTGATTGTTGTTCATCACTGTGGCCTGTCATTTTCACTAAAGTGCATATTAATATTAAGATAAATGGCAACTAGCTGTTTGGTGATTGTGATTTGTTGGTATTTAAGTAACTTTAGACATCTTTTCTGTTCTATCACAACAGGTAAATAATGCCTCTCTTTTTCATGCTTACAGTGGGGACATAGAGAGTGCAGTAGAGGGACTGGAATCTTTGTACACCCAAGGCTCAGAGACTGGACAACAGAACATCTCCTTTGTCTTCCGTAAAGTCCTAGATGAAAACAATGAGGAGGCACTCGATAAATGTAAGATCTAAAGCCTTTCTTGATCACTACAATGCAGTCCATTGATTTATACATATACAGGGGGTCCTTGATTGATTTGACATTGATGGTGTTAACCCCCAGAAAAAGGAAATAGAAAACTCCCTTACTCACATGCAGCGTTACTGTGTATTCAACCAAAGTAGTTCACCCACTTAGTCCAAAAGTACGGGAGTGTAAGCAGAGTGGGTGTGAGCATTGGAAACTCGAAACATCGTATGTGGAGACTGTTGTAGGACCCCCAGTAGAAGGGGAGGTGGTGGCGTAGTGGGTAGGATACTTGCCTCTAGACCAAGAGGTCATGGGTTCGAATCCTACCTTCAGCACACCACCATTGGGTCCCTGAGCAAGACCCTTAAACCCAAGTTGCTCCAGGAAGACTGTCCCCTGTAGTTAGGGAATGGAAGTCGCTTTGGATTAAAACGTCTGATTAATGCCGTAAATGTAAATGTAGTATGAAAAGCCATGGGTGTTCTTTGCGTACTAGGATCTTTGCATCTTTGCATTTTTTGCATCTAGGATCTAGGATGTTATTGTTGTACCAATGACTAATGTCTCTGTCTCTCTCTTTCTCTCAGTGAGTGCCATGGCAGAGCGACTGTGCAACCATTTTGCTACGTACAGGCCTGCTACTTTCCTGTTTTTGCAGTACCTGGACTCAGGCAGGGTGGAGGAGGCCAAGTTTCTGCTGCAGGTCAGTTAATTCCATAATGGCTAGAGCATGCTTTCTAACTTGACTGTACTCTTACAAGATGAATGAGCTAAAAGGGTTATTTGAGAAGAAGTCACAGAACTGTGGTTTAGGGCCTCCAGATGGTCCCCATTTTTAGACCTAACTGCAGTGTTTGTGCGTAACTGCAACATACATGGAAGGATTAAAAAAAATGCGGAGGCCCTTAGAACAACATGACTCTAAAATGTGCCGACAAAGGGAGCCTCCAGGACGAGGATTGGGAACCACGATCGTTGAACTTCTTTTGTTTCCCTTTGAATAGATAAGGGTAGAAAGAATGGTTCTTTATAGAATCAACAATGAATAGTTGACACTGTGTTTAGTGCCTTTATTTTTAGGAGTAAGAGTTTCATTGAGTTGTACTACAGGCTGAAGCGAGTTTTGCTTACTTTAATTTCCGCTCTGGTAATCTCCTGCCCTTTCAGTGCTCTTACTATGTCTCACATTAGTTATTCTGCTTTTTCTGTGCACATTATATATTCTATTCTTTAAGGAAGTCTGTCCTCTCCCAAAAAGCCCCCTAACAAGTTGAGTTAAAAGTCTTGTGAAATAGCTGAATTAAGTAGCACCTCAAAGCGGGTCACAAGAGTAAGCCTTTGGAGATGAGCATATACCAAGAGAGCTTCAAACATGGCAAGTTAGAATTCTGGTGTGTTCCACAGAGGGACTTCTAAATGTCCTTAAAATGTAATTTTAGAACAGGCCTTGGATCAGTCAGCTGAACCAACATAGGTCAGATCAGCCTGTGTATAGGAACCACAGGCCGATCTTCATTCAGCCCTGATGTAGAACTTCTCCCCTGAGAGCTACATAGCGCTTGGATGGTGTTTTAATTGCTATGATTGTACTAAAGGCATTCAGGCGCTGAGCTGACTCTGGTCCATTTTAATACACAAGCCTGTTAAAAGCCTCCCAGGCCTCTTGGCTTTTTAATTCAGCGGCAGCCGGCGAAACACACATCCTTCACGACTGGCTTGTAACGCGACCTCATTGCCACTGAACCCAGAGAGAACCTGGGGCAGCACAGCAGTTTTTGAAAAAGCCTCCACACAATCTCATTTATACAAGACCACACACACACACAGACTGACAGCTTTTTTCCATAACCTCAGTTTTCACTCTAACTTTGTAAAGCAAATATTCTTCCCCACTATTTAAGTGTAAATTGATTGTTACTGTCTTAGTAGTGTATATAGAATGTGTGCGTGTGTGTGTGTTGACTGACAAACACATTTATAGATACATTCATATTTTCACCCTTTATAGTATATTTATATATGTATATATATGCATACATAGAAATGTGAACTTGACATTGTGGTTACAAATAAGACATAAATGGAATATTGATGCATTTGTTTCCACAATGTGAAAGGAGATCTTCTAATAGTGCTGCCTGTTTGAGGAAGGCCCTTTCCTGTTTTATTATAATGCATCTGTGTACAAAGTGAGCTCCCTAAGAAATGGTTTGCGAAATTCATTGTGAAAGAACTTGACCTCAGCCTCATCCATCATCATGTGAATGATTTGAAATGCAGACTGCACATCAGGCCTCATCACCCAACGTCAGAACCCGGCCTCAGTAATGTGCGTGGCTGAAAGAAAGCGAATCCTGCAACCATGCTCCCAAATTTTGTGGAATGCCTTCACCTTAAAGTGGAGATGATGATTAGTCTCTTGCAGCTTTGGCCATACGTTTACTTTGTGCACATGATGAGGTTTACAGGTCTTGAATACTGATCTATGTTCAGTCATGTTTTTCAGCATTCATCTTTAAGGTACTAGTGAAAGGAAGAAGTAACTGATCTTAGATCAGGTCTTGGTAGCGCTGTTCACCTGTGCTGTACTAAACTAATGAAAGAGTGTGGAAATTATACACCAGTGCCTGAAAGTGTTTCCTACAGATTCAAATCAAAGCCTTTATATGACTAAGTGTAGATAATTACACTTCAAATTGGGCCGGTGTTGTACATTTTAATTTTCATAAAGAAATAAGTGGTTATCCCCCTGACTCCCTATTAGCTGTGTAATTAACCTTCAACTGTAGAGGCACTGCTCTGAGTGCCAAGAGATATAGAAGAGCATAGATACCATTCAATAACCCTCTTGGGGCGTACACACACACACACACACACACACTGTATGTACCTGTCTTTCCATGCATTTTTACATGTGTGTGGATTCACACAGCTCTACCTAGTGGTGTAGTAATGCCCACTCACAGTGAACAAGACTTTTAAAGCTTTTTTTTTTTTTTTTTTTTTTTTTTGTGGCGTTTTGGAGAAGGGAGTGGCTCAGCAGAAGGACGTCTTGACATCCTACATGACCAAGACCTCCCAGAAACCAGGCCAGGTAGAGTACATCCTTATCAAATTCCTGTAATTTGATGTAATCTAGCCTGCTTGGGTGTCACTACCTAGGAGTGCACTGAGGTCCAGACTCCCCTAGGTTAGAAAAGTCCCTTATATTTTTAGTAATGGCACTAAGTGTTGAAGCAGCAACATCCTGATAATGCAAAAGCTTGCCATACTGAAAAGCTTGCGCCTCAACACTAGGCACTGAGTAATGATGTAAGCAGATGTGCTTGTTTTTTTCTTAGCAGCTTGAAGTATACTCTAGACATAAACACACGCTCTGAGGCAAACTTTTTATCCTTCAAACACACCAAAGTGGATATGACAGCTATTTTATGCAGGTCAGTAAAACATAAACTGCAGTAGTTCTGTCACTGATGGCTATGAAACAAGGTAAGCCAGTTTGTATCTCCTAGCCCTTTTCCACGACTCATTATTTCATAAATTGGACTAATAGTCGGACAACAATGTGTCGACATAGGAAATCCAAAAACGCCGTAAGCTTCTCCCTAGTTGTGGATCCTAGGCTGTAAAATGTAGCCATGAATGGGGTTTTGGGACCAGTTGGTCTAACTTTTGCCTTTAAAAGCATGAATCTGCAGTTTAAAATAAGATGTTTTTGCTGCTGAAGAAAGTCAGATAATCTATAAAGGACTTATGCTATTGTGCATTGGTTTATTTAAACAGACAAAATGGATGTTGGCAGGCCTGTTGCCTTTTCTCAAGTGGGCATTTAGCAACACTGATTGTAATAGTTTTCCGCATGTGTTAACAATTCCACCATAACACGATCATTTTAGTCAGATTTTTATGTTGTTTTTTCTCTTCTTTGTAGGTTGCCAAGATAAAGGCTCTGTTAGAAATGGTTCCAGATTTTGCAGAGAAAGACACAGTCTATGCCTACTTGATCAAGTGCTATGGTAAGACACCCCCACCCCCTTCCCTCTCCCTAACGGGGCTTACAGTGGCCTGTGGAAGGGTCATGCACAGCTTGACCTTTCTCACATACTTTCGTCATGGGTCGCGCTGAAGTTTTTGTTGTTTGTACGCCAACGCATCTTTCAAGTGCACTTTTGAGCTAATAGATTCAGATCGGTGTCGTCCGTGGTTCAGAGATGTGATGTTCATCTCGTCAAGCTGTCCTTGATGCCCGCTAGTCTGAGCGCGGCTCACTGGCCTGTGGCTAAACAGTTATTACCCGGCCAATTAAAAATGCAACAAGCGGGGCGTGCTTGCAGGCACCCAGGAGGTGCGCTTCCTAATAAAAACATGTGTTCCCTAATGAGGGCCTTCTTTAGCCAACCTGGCGTGAGAGCTTTGACATGTTAAAGTACTTACAGGACTCTTCCCTGGCTGATTTGTGCCGCTGTAGTGTATGACTATTTTATGGCACCTGCAAACTGGTCAAGAGCAGAACAGAATGAATGATGAGATATTTAACACTGCTGTCTCATCTGAAAAGTCAAAGTCTGTGTAGTTCACTGTTTTTGTCTACTTTTAATGGGGTTTTTTGGGCCAAATGTTTTCCATCTTTCAGTTTTCTACCTTACATGTATTCAACACATTCTTATGTTAGTCTTGTTATAAGGAAAAGTTGATGCCATGCTTTTTTTTCCTTTTTTTTTGTTCTCTGTGTCACACTCACTCTCTCTGTCACACTCACTCTCTCTGTGTCACACTCTGTGTGTCTGTCTCACACTCACTCTGTCACACTCTCTCTCTCTGTGTCACACACACACTCTCTCTCTGTCACACACTCTGTGTATCTGTGTCACGCACTCTGTGTCTGTGTCACTCTGTGTGTCTGTCTGTCTCTCTGTCTCTCAGCTATGGATAAGGACTTCTCCTCTGCAAAGGCTCTCCATCAGCAGGCGCAGGCTGAGGGGCTGCAGGTAGACGCATTGTCTCTGAAGAGGTTGGCCCAGATGTACAGAGAGGCTGGAGAGGCTGCGCCCTTTGAGGAGCCCCCGGTAAATATCACTCACAGCTAGTTCCTTATGGCCCAAGTAATTTTGCTTCAGTAACACTGTGTGCGCATGAAAATGCATGGAACATTACAACACAACACTAATTTGTGTTGGTATTAATACCAGAGTAGTAGATGCTGGTTTTGTGTTGATAGTAGGTTTATATGGTCATATATGGTCACTTTTTTGGTATTAAGGTTTCTCTTTAGTTTATGTGAGCTGTGTAAAGTGTGTTCAGGGAGATAAGTTATAAGTGGGAGGGGAAAAAAAGATTTTAGGATTTTGTACAAAATTTTGAACAAATTCTTTTTTTTTTTTTTTGGTTTTCTACGGTTATCTTGAGTTTAACCAAGATACCTGGAAACTGCACTGACATAATTCTCTTTCAGAGTTAAATACGTTCCCACAAAATGGATATTGGAGTGGATTTTTATATATATTTCAGGTGTCTCATTTGCATTTTTGGTTGGGCAGTATTTGAGTCCAATTCATTTAATTGCATGCACTATTACCCCCTCACACTCACATTCTGGCTCTTTCTTCCACATGCAATATGTTTTTAAAGTCGCTATGCTGTTAAATATCCCATCTAAAAAAGAACATAAAACATGATCCTGCATATATTTCTCTTGTGCTGTGCCAGTATCCTTTTCTCAAATCATCTCAGAGTTACACTGTCATTATTTAGTCATTATTTCACGGCATATTGAATTGAATCCATCCAGAGTTCTCTGCACTCATTCAACAACATTAATGAATGACGTTCTACTTGGAACACTGGTCTTCCCAGAAGCTCTACCTTGAGTTCAGCCAAGATATTTGGATGTTAATTAGACCTGATTTAATCTTCTTGCTCAAGGTGACTATGATCTTGCTTGAACATCACCTACATCTGACCCCAATGTCCACCTACAGCCCTCATACCACCATAAAAACTTCACCCCTCTCTCTCTCCTTTGTATTATTTACAGGCTGTCAGAATGCTATTGCCGTGTTTTTAGAACAGTGTTAAAGCAAGAGCCTGTCAAGACCACTCCACCACCCCACCTACCCCTATGCTCTCACTTCACCTTTTAAGTTTGCACAAAGCAATCTCAGGTAGTGCCGCCCCCCCCTTCAGTCTCTCCCACTCGCCATCCCCCTTTCTTTCTTTCTCCCCAGTCCTGAGGCAGCCGCTAATACCAGAGAACAAAGCGTCTCCTGAGAGCTCCGATAAGGGCAGATTTGAGGTGCTGTTCACATCTGGCCCCGTTTTCCCGACACGGCTACCGCTATTTATCGACTTTAATTACGCTGTTAATAGGGGAATATACAATGTTGGAGCAACAGTAATCTTCTGAAAGCGTTCACCTTCAGTTAAAAAAACAGAAGAGGCCTGGCTTTTAGAGGGGGCTGCAGCTTAATTAGCAGGACTTTGGGGGGTTGGGGGGGTTTGGTAGATTGTAAATGTGTTTGTGAATTTAATCCGGAATGAGATGAAACCAGAGAGAAGAATTGCTGGGGCAGTGGGGCTGTTAATACATTGCTGCTGCGGGGGCTGAAGGTTTGGATGGTAAACACAACAATGAAGCACAGACTTTCACAGAACAGTGACAGAACAGTTTTCGAGTCAAATGTCATTGTCAGGCGCTAAAATTCAGTAATTAGATTTAGGGGTGGTGGTGGGCTCGAAACCTACCTTCAGCACACCTCCACTGCTCCAGGGAGACTGTCCCCTGTGGTTAGGGAATAGAAGTCGCTTTGGGTAAAAGCATCTGATAAATGCCGTAGATTTTAGCACAATATTATTGTGGACACTTTGCTATAAATGAGAATTTGAAAATGAAAATGCAATAATAGTATTTGAGAGAGGTTTGAGGCTCAGGGCGCCCAGTCTGCTGAAGTCATTCCATGCTTTGATATCCCATGCCTGTACTGCTGTTTTTGGTCTCACAGTCACAGCTCACTTTAAAAACTAGGGTAGCCCCTGGCCAGAAAGAAGACTTGAGGGGAAACTGAAGACATAATGCACAAGAAATTAAGTGCATGTGTTCCAGAAATGAAGAATGCTGTGCCGTTGTAGAAAACCAATTTTCAATTCAGAACAAACAGAAATTCCTTAAATGCATTGCTATTGAGAGTCACCTTTAGAACACATGCCTTTATAAAGTGTAATGTTCTGTGGCTGCTGTGAGATTATTTTTTTAATATCTTTCATTTTAATTGGCTAATTTGTGGACATCTTTCCTCTCCCCACTTTAGGAGTCTTTCACGTTTTATGCAGAGAAACTAAAGCTCAGCAAGACCCCCAGCCGTGCAGATAACTCGGATAACTAGACCTCCTGCCTTTCTTTACTTTTTTTTTAATGCTTGTTCAGCTGATATGTAATGCTGTGAAGTTGATTGAACATGTCGAACTCCTGTGCAAAATTATGACAATTACAAAAAAACACAACAAAAAGCCATGTACAGCAGTATTTATGTTAATAAATGTGTAAAACAGTGAATTTGTGGTTTGAGTGTTTTTGCCCCTTTGTTTTATTGGAGATGATGAGGATTAGGTTCATCAATGGCATTTGTTTTCTGGCAAACATGAAACACAATGGACACCAGACATTATTTTTATCCTTTAGCACCCATATGTTCAGTAATAACTATTTATTCCTTAATCCTGTCTAGTCCTTATTTGATAAATACAATAATACTAAAGTAAGACACGAGACTGGTTCTTTAGTTCTGTGTTTTGTATTTCAAACATCCTTTCTGGACATTTATCAGGGTTTTGCACCAGTGCAAAACTTACATTATCTGGGTTCTTAAACCACTAATGCTTTTCCCAGTGTGCCTTGCTAAACATTTCAAAACCTTTTTAATATACCTTTACTAGCACACACATTGTTAAGCCCAATAATCTTACTATACAAAAAGATTAATCTGTAAAAAAAAAAAAAAAAAAAAGAAAATGCACGTAAAAGCTGTAGATGGATATCTGCCAAAGTAATGCTCTAATCGCTTGCTCGTGAAGAAAAGCAACAGAAGAGTGGAGGCTGAAATACAGGACGTGCGCGGAGCTTTGCTGCCATCCAGCGGCAGCCAGCTGTAAAAGTCCCAAATGATTCGAGGGGTCTCCAGAGAAACAGGCCCGTGGGTTATCTGAGCGGGGTCACCAGTCCTGTGAAGACTTCTGCTTGATGAACCTGAGACACAGGTAGTAGAGCAACATGAAGACCAGCACCACTGCGATCTGCACTAGATAACAGGAGAACAGGGGGAACTGGTTCATGTGCATCGCCTCCACCACCTGGACAGAGCAAACCGAAACAGGAGTTATAGAACTGATGTTCTGAAACTAGTAATGTTAATTGTTTCTTCTAATATGTTCTATTTTTCTACATCTATTACTTTAATGCCATCTATGCTGATGGTGAAGTTTCCCAGGGTGACTGAGTAGGAGAGGCCTCGGAACTGGACCTGCAGCATGCCCTCAAAGCCCCAGCGCATGAAGGAGATGTTGGACAACCAGGAGGCCACTGTGGAACACAGAACACATGTGCTTCATTCCAGATATTCATATTCATATTATTATTATTACTGGTTTCTAGAGTAGGATGTTGGTTTTCTAGTTCAGTGGTTCCCAACCTGGGGTCTGGGGCGCTAGAGATCGCAGGGGGTGCGCACAATTTTGTCTGCACTGAAGTTACCAAAATTATATTTGTACACATTAATAAAATCCCAATATCTGAGAAACATAAGTGTGTGTATGAGTATAAGAACAAAAACCTACAGCTGCTGTTTAATTACAAACAAAAATAATCACTTTATGAGATTTGACTAGAAAAGTTTGGACTTGTCAGAGACTTTAAAGTGTGGCGGGGGGAATGATATTCTGTTGTCTTCACAGATTGTAGAGAAAATGCCAAACTCTTGCTGTATTTGGCCTGAGACAAAGATAACATACACAATTTGTGACAAAAAGTTGGAATCGAACACTCACTAGTCAGTTATTTAGCTAGAGTTCTCTGCTCTCTGATGCATACCATACATGGATAAAAATACTGGGACACCTCTTCATGCACGATGGCCCCTTACTTCCTGTGATACAAAATGCCTTTTACTGAAGCATTAAGGCTACACCATGCTTCCAACTTTGTGGACACAGTCTGGGGACGAGCCTTTTCTATTCTAGCATTACTGCACCCCGGTGAACAAAGCAAGCTCCATAAAGACATGGCTGGATGAGTTCGTTGTGGAAGAACTTCACTGGCCCACTTAGAGCCTTGACCTCAACCCCATCCATCTCTGTTGGGATGAACTGGAAGAGAGATTTCGAGCCAGGCTTTCTTGTCCAAACTTCTCAAAAATGGGCACAAATTCCCACAGAAACACTTCAAAATCTTGTGGGAAGCTTTCCAAGAAGAGTGGAAGCTGTTACAGCTGCAAAGGGGGATCCAAGTCCATATTAAAGTCTATATGTTTGACTCTGCACCCCAATACATTTGTCCATATATTGTATCATTAAACTGGCGTCTTGCGCCCATAAGATCAATAGAAGTGGGAGCAAATGAAGCAGCAGCAGCCGTTGATCCATAGTTCTATGAGATCCATGCAAGGACCAGTTAGAGCACACAGTTTTTTTACAGCTATCTGACCAACAAGTCGAAGAAGATGTTCGGAACCTGCATAGAAGGAACAGCACTAAACATTTACCTATCCAACATGTAGCTCACCCTCAGTATCCAGCTTATACTGAGAAGCTACTTTATATTTATAAATCCCTGTTGGTTATAGATCGGTGATGGGTAGATCACAGCATTTCAACCACTGACAAGTGAAGAACATCAATTGTCTTGTTATACTTGCACCCGTCAATAGGATGGAATATTAGGCATCAAGTGAATAATATTCTAAATGTTGGAAGCAGAAAAATGATCAAGGGTATGGATCTGAGCAACTTTGACTAGGGCCAGATTGTGATGGCTTGACGGCTGTGAGTCTTTTGGGGTGTGTCCCTGCTATGTACCTATGAAAAAGTGGTATAAATTAGAACAAGAAGTGACGGAGTCTGGGGCAGCCAAGGCTCATTCATGTAGGTGAAGAGCTTTGATCCCACAGAAGAGCTACTGTCACACAAATGTAATGCTGGGTATAATTGTGCATGTTCTTCCTCAGGAAGAGCTAGCAGTACTAGAAAGAAGGTAAGCTGGCGAAGGTAGTGTGCTGCTCTGTGCAATGCTCTGTTGGGAAACCTTGGGTCTTGGCATTCATGTGCATGTTACTTTGACACCCCATACCCAAACACTGTTGCAGACCAAGTGCACTCCTTCGTAGCACTGATATTCCCTAACAGCTGTTTCTTCTTTCAACAGGATAATAAGCCCTGCCACACTGGTTCACGGAACATGACAGAATTTGAAGTGTTGACTTGACCTCCAAATTCTTTGGATCTCAATCTGATTGAGCATCTGTCGGATGTGCTGGACAAACGTGTCTGATCAATGGAGGCAGATTTGTTTGGCAGATGCTGATTAGGTATTATTTGACAGAGGTTGTATAGGTGCACCGAATGTGCAGTATTTCGGATAAATAGTGGACGTGGATTTAAGCTGCTTTACAGGTTTAAGAAACTGTTGTGGACTACTTGAACACTGATGTACATCGCTCTGGATAAGAGCGTCAGCTAAATGCAATAAATGTAAACGAAGGCTCTACATTACAAATTACAGGACTTTAACCATCTGCTTGTAGTTGAAAATGCACCATTTTTGTCTGCTGGTTTTACGAGCATGCATAAGACGCGGGGCGCTATGTCTATGGTGCGAAATCCAGAATATAAACGCGCAGCGGTAGCATGGGATAAGTCAATTTTCAATTTTATTTATATAGCGCTTTTAACAATGGTCATTGTAACAAAGCAGCTTTACAAAAAGAAATAAATGTGAAATAGATGTGTGTGTGTGAATGAAATGCCTCTGATGAGCAAGCC
>JBBPDB010000146.1:10225352-10256766 GCA_037974465.1 Brachypetersius altus
GGCACGCAGTGACAGCATCGCTGAGATCAGACCTGATCTGACTGAATTTTGATTGGTGCAGAAGTGAGGCTCCGCGGGCAGGAACCCGCTCACGGACCGGCACCGGTCCGCGGCCCATAGTTTGAGAAGCGCTGCTTTAAACGACTCATTTTGAAAGAGACTGAAACTGTCAGTCATAAAGCTCTCTTTATCTGAGAGTGTTTTGTGCAAAGAAGTTCATGTTTAGTAAAGCCCATAGTCCTATTATGACTAAAGTTTTGCATAATATGTCCCTTTTAATGCTCATCTCTGTATACTCTTACCCAGCCACATATTGTCCAGGCTCATGACAAAGCCCCCGGTCAAGTAGAAAACAGTGAAGAGTGCATTTCCCATGAAGGCTGATATCTGCAGGGTGGGCAGCAGTGCCGCCACAAACAGAGCCATGGAACGACTGCAGTACACCATGAGCCACAACAGCATGAAGCTGAGCAGGAAACGGTCCGGTGCAGTGTTCAGGCCAGCCAGCCAGTAGATTGGCAGACCGTAAACAAGAGTGAAGACACAGTGTTCTGGTAACTCCCCCAGGACCTGAAATATACACACAGAGTCAGACATTTTAGCAGCATGTTATACTATAGTTAAAGAATGTAAGGTTTCAGGAACAAAATGTATTGACATGACATTGTCCAACAACGAGATTAGTGACGCTTTGCTGCCTTCTAGTGGTCAGTATCTAAAGTAGTCCTGTTCGTGTGGTGTATTGTTGCTGTAAAGGTTCACCTTGGCAAAAAAGTATGCGGTTACTGAGTACATTCCGTCCTCCAGCTCATGGTACAGCATGGCTCTCTCTGAGTGACCTGTAGATGCCACAACACAAACCACGCTGGGTGAATATCAGGTACTCTATGCGTTCTATGACCGAAGACTTAGGTAGTTTGGTCTATGCATCTGTTTCTAACTCACACTTGGCTATGACATCCAGCACCACAGCAAAAGGCGTCAGAGCTCCCATCATGTAGAGCAAGGCAACGGTGTCCTGCATGGACAAGCGCTCCTCTCCCGCCCCAAAGTAAAGGAAGCCGACAAGCAGTGACATCAGCAGAGCCTCCAGGCCGTGTACCACCACTGTCACCAGGTCACGGTAATCATTAGACACCTGCCGCCTGGCAATCACACCAACATGTTTGGGTTTGAGATCAGTATTCAGTATTTACTCTGTTTTGCACTGTAAATATATCAATTTATCAAGTCAAGCAGGTCAAGTAGGTTTTATTGTCATTTCTACCATATACACACAGTACACAGTGAAACGAAACGTGTTTCCTGGACCATGGAGCAACACAAAAGCAGAACAGAACACAAAACCACAAGGGCAGACAGGACAAAGAGCTAGAAAAAGAACACAAGAGCAACGATACAACTGGACGAGACAAGACAACGTTCAGTGCAATGAACAACAGCTAGGATGTGAGGTCAAATAAGGTAAAAAAAAAACTGTATCCTAGCAGCAGAAAGAAAAAATGCAGAACAGCAATAAATATTATTGTGCAATAGTACAAGCAACATGACAGAGAACGTGCAGTTTATAGTATAAATATTTTATATATATATATAGTGTATATATATATAGTATATATATAGAATAGTATTTTAACAGGTAATTAAATTATGATCGTTCATACCCAGCCACCTTTTTGCTTTTTATTACGTTCATAATATTTGCTTCTGCATCTTCTTGTTAAGAAGTCCCAAGTAGACTTGTGGTTTCTGAGACTATAAAAATGGACAACAGTATTTTGCATAGCTGAAAGCCTTATTGTTAGTTTAGTAAAACTAGCTTTGTAGCTTCAGTACAAAACAAAGAAGCAAACGCGTCTTATCTGACTCACTAAATCTGGGGTAAGAGGGAAACTGTTTTTCATTGCCCTATCTCCTGAAGAAAGGTAAAATAATCAATATACAGACTAATGCTTGTGCTGGGCTTTCTTACCGAATTAGGATGGAGAACTGCTTCAGTCGTCCTGGTAGTGCGTCCATCTGTTGTGTGACTTTGATATGGCTTTCGTCTTTTGATATAGTAGGGATGTTACTAGAAAAAAACGTTCAAAATAAACATTAGTAAAGTTTTGTTTTTGTTATTCAATATACTAATATATACAGCGGGTAAAATATGTATTGAACACATCACCAAATTTCTAAGTAAATATATTTCTAAAATTCTCACCATTCAATACACACATGCAAAGAAATCAAACCATATATGTCCATAGATTAACTTTGGCCCATTCCGCTTGGAAAAAAAAGCCTCTATAAATTTTCAAGCATCTTAACCCTTTTTTTTTTTTTAGTTATTTTTGGCTGAGTTTAGGCCTGTTGCTTTGATGAAACATCCATCTTTTCACCAGATTCAGTTTCTGATAAAATTCTGTTCTGAAATGTCTCTGTATATTATTCAGGTTTTTTTTCTTTGATGATGTATTGCGATTTGCACAATAGCACCTAAGTTGCATAATATAATGACATATGACATAATATAAGGCCTGAATGTCATTTCCCCATCAGCCTCAGTTGTTTTCAATTATATATTTGTTTATATTTATGAATATAAAATTTGACATGGATATATACACTGGAAGTTTAGTAAGTAATGCAGATAAAAGATAAAACACTTGTTTGTGTAGACACGAATCAGTAACAGAGCTTTACTTTTTGTGCATCTCAAGCGCCGAAACATTGTGTTCCTCTGACTTCCACATGAAATCTTCAGTGTTCATAACCCTCTCTTGAAAATGGGCTGCCAAGATTCTGGCTAGTTCCAAACAGGCAGCCTCCTTCTCCAGACTTCGCCGGTCAATGCTAATTAGGTCCACTGCAGCAGAGGAGGATATTTTAGATGCCTTAACCAACCCAACTCAAACTGAGACATAGCTTTAATGCGATGAGCTGTGCTCACTCACCGTAGTAATCGGAGGGATTGCAATAGCGGGGGCATGGATACCCCAGAGATGTGAAGTAGGGCACCATGTCTTTGGCTGGTCCACAGTACACAGCTGACCCGGAGGAGAGGAGCACCACCAGGTCGAAGAGCTGGAAGATGTCTGACCGGGGCTGGTGCACTGAGAGGAGAACCAGACGGTTCCCCCGGGCCAGACGGAACAGAGTGATGACCAGGTTGTGGGCAGTGAAGCTGTCCAGACCCGAAGTAGGCTCATCAAGAATTAGAATGCCTAGAACAAACAAAAAAATTGGAATGTATGGATGTTGAGATTAGACAGAATATGATTTGATAGGCGATATAGCAACAGAAGATATATGTTATCTTTGATTCTCTGCTGCTTATAATATGATTCTTGTTGGGAACCCAGTAACTGATAAATTATAAATAAAACTGACCTATGGTTATGGGTGTATCCCAAACTCACCTGGGTTCCAGAGAAGCTGAACAGCGATGCTGACTCTCCTCCTCTCTCCTCCAGACACACCCCTAACATAATCATTTCCCACTCGTGTGTTAGCACACTGTCTCAGCCGCAGCTCAGCAATGACATCATCCACCTACACAGAAAACGTTGTTAGGATCGCAAACAAATAGCACGGGCATAAAAGCTGAGGACTCATCCAGGTTTTAAACGGGAGAAAATCGCCAACATGTTCCTTCAGGCATGGAATTCATGGGGGCTGACTTAGCAGGCAGTCGTCTGGTCTGAAACATTGAGATCATGTTTTTGACCAGGTATCCAAAAGAAACTGACTGGGTGGCTAGACGGCAGCTTATCTTTTTCGTGGCAACATAAAATGGCAAGTAGACTAACAAAATGGAACTACAACCTAAATGTTTCTTGCAAACATGACAGGGAGTGCGTATTAAATTACAGAAAGTTCATTGACCTTTCCTTTTATTGCATGATTGTATAACTGAAGGCAATCAGTTTATGTTACTGGGCAGAATTCAGAGGTGTTGAACGGCCTACCCTTTGATCCCTCTGCGTCTGTGAGAAATGTGTTGGCAGTCTCAGCTTGGCCACAAAGGCAAGAGTCTCCCTCACGGTCAGATGGGGTAACAAGCGGTCATCCTGCCGTACGTGAGCAATACTCTTCTTCACAAGCGAAGGTGTGGACGGGTTACCATTGATCAGTACCTCTCCAGACTTCTTGGTTCCTCCTTCATCTCGACATGTTATGATGTCCAACAGAGAGGTCTTCCCACAGCCTGGAGAAGATGAAGCAAGAAGAAGTAAAAAGGCATTTCTCTCTGTTTGAAAAGTACATTGGGAACCCCTCGCTCCAATTACATCTGACTGTGATCACTGCTGATCACACATTTCCACATCTGATCTCCATGCTAATCTCCATTCACTATTTAATCACCCTTTACAAGACATATTTCTACCTGAGCTGCCGATAACAGCCAGCATCTGGCCACTGTGCACTCGGAGGTTCAGGTCCTTGATGGCGGTCTGCTTATTGCCATGCACCTCCCAGGGCATTTTAAACTCAGACAGTCTCTCATACCAGGGGATCTGTGCTGCTGTGTCCACCTGGAGTAAACACATAAACTAATATTAGATCATGTTCATCTGTCCTCTGTAGTGGCTAAAAAAGCACTACTGCATTGTTAATTAACCACTTAACCCTTCCGAGCCTGTGGGTAGGCCCACACTTAAATAAATCATTCTCATAACTACACAGCAACACTGTACTTCACGGGTAGCTACTGAATAATTCATGCAGTTTCTGAAGCTAATAACTAATAGATAAAGAGTGTATCAGTTGTAGTTTAAGGGTTCCCAAGAATAATTAATTCCCAGTTTAATAAACAGAGAAGTATACCTGATAGTGCAAATTCCTGACTTCCAGCTCATTGCGACCCCCACTGTAGGTAAAATAAAGGCTGCTGTCTTCTTCTCCAGAAGAAAACAGCTGGATGTCTCTGCCCTGTGTGTATGAAGGAAATGTTAATGTACATATAGTATTGTGTAAATGTTTGAAAGTTGTTTAGAACACATATTTCTACCTGAGCTGCCGATAACAGCCAGCATCTGGCCGCTGTGCACTCGGAGGATCAGGTACTTGATGATGGCCTGCTTATTGCCATGCACCTCCCAGAGCATTTTAAACTCAGTCTCTCATACCATTTCCACATCTGATCTCCATGTTCTTTAAAACTAAGACAAAGCTGTTCAATACTAAAAGATAAAACTTCAGAAACGGAACATTTTTGCAGTGGCCTCTTATTTTGTTTCCAGAGCTATATATAAACAGATACAGTGTAGTTTTACCCTTTGGAATGCCAAACATCTCGATGAGGAAGACCCGTGTTTACAGTTATAATTCAACCTGCTTCAACTGCTTCAACTATCCTTTATTAAATAATATCATTTACTGCTGATAGAATTGAACAAATCCGCTACAGGAGAACACCAAAGGTCAGGAACCAAACCTGTATTTTTCTTACAAAAACCACTGACACTTATTTTCAAAACAAGAAATTCTTATTGACATTATCTATTTAAGTACATATTACACAAAACTCATTTTCATTGGCTATTTCCCACAGTCTGTCTAGTTACTTTGTTTCAAACAATGGCAGGAGTCTCTTTGACAGAAACATTACAGAACAAACATGAACCATAATGTGAAGCAGAATGAATCAATAAAGCACTTTTTAGGCTTTTCTTGAGGAAGCTCAGCAGATCACCCCTGATAAAGCTGATTAAAGTCTTATCCATTTGATCTGGAGCCAGTAGATAAGCGGAGAATGTTGAATCTTTGCCTGGTTCAGGGTCCAGTCAAATAATGGCACACACTCAGATTATGTAACCCAAAAATTTTGTCCAGCATCTCACTGGGCGAAACTCTATTACCAAGTGAGACCAGTAGCCCAGACCCAATGAAGAAGTTGGTTAGGGGAAAATGACTGCCAAGGTGCTTAGAATGAACCCAAGAGATCTTGAATGGCTTGCACTGGTGTCCCTGTTGTGTTTGATTGTTTGCCCTGATTCTCACTCACCCTGCTCCTCGCTGGTCCTGGCAAGCCGAGGTCACTTTCAGAATCGAACACAGTCTCGTCCGACATGGTGTCTGACTGATGGAAACGGGTCCAGTTTGGAAGCCTGAAGGAGCACTTGCTGCTCTCTCTTCTAAGCTGAACTGCTGAAAGAGTGGCCACAGGCAAAGCGTGCACTATATACCTCAGTGAGCAAAGGTCTACTGATAAGCCCTTGTGTTTATGGTGCCAGCTGCACAGGTACAATGTGCACTTGAATGGCTAGTCAGTCACAAACGTGGACAGCCCAGGACGGCTGACGGACTGTCGGTGTGAAATTACGTCCACGGTGCTGAACGAGCTGACGGGAGACAGCATGAGTAAGTCATACTCCATGAAAGCTGTGGAGCAGAAAAATGGATCTGGAGAGTCTTTCAGGTTTGTGTCCGAGAAAAGGACGCACACACAGAGTCCTGGACTCTCTGTCCACAGCCAGGCATCCTGCAGCCTCAGTGTCAGCAGAGTGTCCTACACTGTCAGGTAAGAACCAGTTAAGAAAAGAAGAGTATCTCAAAATTTAAAAATTCAAACAATTTACAGTCAAACATTATTCATTATCTACAATAATTTATAACAATGTATAGTGTAGTTTTATTTAATGATGGAAAGCATAGCATTTGTTGTATAATAATAATAATAATAATAATAATAATGTATACTCTTATGCATATGTAATGTTGTACTTTATTATTGCTATGCAATAAATCAGAACTTATAAGAATACAGAAGATACAAGAATGTAGATAATGTTAAAGATTGAAACTCACAGACATAACTTAAAATGAGTAAAATATGACTTATACTCTTACATCTAATAATGAGAAATATTACATATTTACCTAGATTAGAGGTTTTCACTTGATAACATTTATTTGCAGGGTTTATTTTTCTGAGGGGCATGTAGGGTTATTATCATGTGTGATGAACTGGTGACCCGTTTTGGGGGTTTCTTTGCCTTTAGCCCTAAGAACACCGGGATAGGCCCAAGGTTAAAATTTGGATAATTGGTTCTGATAATATTTGGGGGATTAACTTTCTTGTCTCACTCATGTCATTAAAAGCATAAACATGCTGCTGCTTGTCCTGAAGAACACAATGTGATTATTGTGCTGTTCGGTTGAACAGTAAGAGTACTGCTTGTTCATCTAACTATAAAAAAAGTCCTTATGACAGACCATTATAATGTAAAAAGAGTTTACTAAAACTTTGCTGCTAGTGTATTTTTATTGTTTTTGTATTTCTCTTTATGAACTTTTTACTTTTCTCACAAGTCTGAAACATGACACAAATTGTCCAATTACAGTGTTTGAATGCTTTATGAACAAAAGCATTATAAAGTTAATCTAAAATTGGCCTAGAATCTTACAATGAACGGATCCATATAAATGGTTAAAAAAAAACTTTAAACTTTAATTTAAACTTTTAATGCCTAATTACCAGTAAGAAAACACTTTATTCATACTTGAAGGGTCGTCCATTTGGATATGAATGTGATTTTTTATTTTTATATTGTGTTCACCACACAATTTTATAAGAATAACTGTAATGTTTTTCATCATTAAGCAATAACCCCACTATGTAACAAACGTGGAACCTTAAGGAACTGTACTGTTTATTTCAGCGTATACTACAGTGCTTTCTTTAGATTTATTTGAAATACTTGAAATATGCAGATTTTGTGCTGCACTGTTATGTGATCAAAAACAGTACAAGCCTGAAGGTAAGTCTAAACACTAGTCCGAATGTGATGACACCTAAAAAGACAAATTGATGATGTATTTATATTATGTATGAACATGTGAGCTCCTTTGTATATATTTGCTATAATTGTTTCTGTGTCAGTGAGCGAACAGGGAACTGGTGGAACCTGCCATCCTGGAGGAAAAAATGGACTCGGCAGATTCTTAATGAAGTGTCGTTTCATGTGGACAGTGGTCAAATAATGGGCATACTGGGGAACTCAGGTGAGGATTCATATTTATTTGAGTTTTATTCCCAGAGAAAACAGTCCTCAACAGTCCTCAACCTCGCCATATTATCTGGCTGTCATCTTACTATTTGTATTGTTGAGCTGCATGAGTAAAATGCATCTTGTTTTCTAATTCATGCAAGTGCTCAATATGAAAACATGGTTAAAAAAAAATAGCAATCTGTCAATTAGTTAAGGCCTGTGACATTTTCACACTGTAACACAAAAGACATGTTTTGCTAAGACATAAAAGATTCTGGAGCTGTCCCTAAATGAGTTTTTGCCTTCAGGCTCTGGGAAGACCACTCTTCTGGACGCTATTGCTGGTCGCATTGGGAGTACTGGGAATCTCACTGGGGAGGTGTTTGTAAATGGACGAAAACTGAAGCAAGATCAGTTTCAAGACTGTTTCTCCTATGTGCTTCAGGCGAGTACACATACAGACGTGTGTGTGTGTTGTGTGTGTATGTGTGTTTGTGTGTGAAAGAGAGAGACACAATGTATGTTGTCGATTGATGTTTTGCTGACTTTTAGTCTGTGAACCCACAGCAGAGTCAGAGAGCAGGACGGAGTTTTGTTAAGTGGTTAAGTGTGCAGACCTATAAACTTTTACACACTCAATAAAGCTGTGAGGGTACTAGAAGACACAGTGCTACTTAAATAAGACCCACCAGTCTTCTATAATCTTCCTCTGAGCTATTCATGTGTATCCACTGCGAAATTAAATAATCATGAAGAGGCCACACTCATTTGGGGTAATCTCTTACATTATTACTGATAAAGTCCTCTGCACTCTAGAGGGCTGTAAACTAAGCCATTCATTAATTTAATTCTCCTGAGCTAGATCTGAGGTGGCGATGTCAGAGCACGCTGACAATAAGAACACAGAAGCTGAAGGAGCCTCTCAGACACTTCAGAAAGTTTTGCTGAGAGCATACTGTGTGTTCAGCCACAACATTAAAATCACTGATAGGTGAGGTGAACATTGATTATCTCATTACAGTGGCACCTGTCAAGGGGTGAGATATATTAGTCATCAAATGAGGCAAATGAAGAATGGGCAAATGATCTCAGGGACTGATGAGGTGTCTGATAGCTGGGATGACTGGGTCAGTCCTGTGGAGTGCTTTGCTGAGCAGGAAACATGTGATGGTGACTGAGAAATGAAGACTGGACACCAGAAGAATGCCTTTATTACATTTTAGCAGAGAGAAAGAGAGATCATTGAGGGGTGGGCAGTTCCAGAACTACAGACTGAAAAATAAGTAGTAGTAGTAGCAGTAGTGGTAGTAGCAGCAGCAGCAGTAGTAGTAGTACTTGTAGTCATAGCAGCAGTGGTAGTGATAGCAGTAGTAGTACCAAAAGTGGTAGTGGTAGTAGTAGTAGTAGAAGTGGTAGTAGCAGTAGTAGCACCAGTAGTGGTAGTAGTAGTAGCAGTAGTAGTAGAAGTAGTAGAAGTGGTAGTAGCAGTAGTAGTAGAAGTGGTAGAAGTAGTAGAAGAAGTGGCAGTAGTAGTAGTAGAAATGGTAGTAGTAGTAGAAGTGGTAGTAGCAGTAGTAGTAGAAGTGGTAGTAGTAGTAGAAGTGGTAGTAGCAGTAGTAGTAAAAGTGGTAGTAGCAGTAGTAATAGTAGAAATGGTAGTAGTAGTAGAAGTGGTAGTAGTAGTAGAAGTGGTAGTAGCAGTAGAAGTGGTAGTAGCAGTAGTAATAGTAGAAGTGGTAGTAGCAGTAGTAGTAGAAGTGGTAGTAGCAGTAGTAGTAGTAGAAGTGGTAGTAGTAGTAGAAGTGGTAGTAGCAGTAGTAGTAGAAGTGGTAGAAGTAGTAGAAGAAGTGGCAGTAGTAGTAGTAGAAGTGGTAGTAGCAGTAGAAGTGGTAGTAGCAGTAGTAGTAGAAGTGGCAATAGTAGTAGTAGCAGCAGTGGTAGTAGTAGCAGTAGTAGTAGTAGAAGTGGCAGTAGTAGTAGTAGCAGCAGTAGTAGTAGTAGAAGTAGTAGTAGTAGAAGTGGTAGTAGTAGTAGTAGCAGCAGTGGTAGTAGTAGTAGAAGTAGTAGTAGAAGTGGTAGTTGTAGTAGAAGTGGCAGTAGTAGTAGAAGTGGCAGTAGTAGTAGTAGTAGAAGTGGCAGTAGTAGTAGTAGCAGCAGTGGTAGTAGTAGTAGAAATAGTAGTAGTAGTAGTAGTAGTAGTAGTAGTAGTAGTAGTAGTAGTTGTAGTAGTAGCAGAGGTAGCTCAGTGGGTAGGATACTTGTCTCCGGACCAAGAGGTCATGGGTTCAAATCCTACCTTCAGCAAAAACCATCACTGGGTCCCTGAGCAAGACCCTTAACCCAAAGTTGCTCCAGGGAGAGACTGCCCCCTGTAGTTGAGGAATGGATAAAAGCATTTAATAAATGCCGTAAATGTAAATGTAAATGTACTTGCCTCTGGACCATGAGGTCGTGGGTTCGAATCCTACCTTCAGCATACCACCACTGGGTCCCTGAGCAAGAAGTAACCCCAAGTTGCTCCAGGGAGACTGTCCCCTGTAATTAGAGAATGAAAGTCGCTTTGGATAAAAGTGTCTGATAAATGCCTTAAATGTAAATGTAAATAAATGTAGTAGTAGAAGTGGTAGTAGTAGTAGCAGTAGTAGAAGTGGTAGTAGTAGCAGCAGTAGTAGTAGTAGAGGTAGTAGAGGTAGAAGGCATGTGGAAAACACTGGGAGGTTTGGGAAAAATCTTTCCTCGCACCATTTGAAAATGAGCACCTTTTAAGAGGCCCCATGAATAGCAAGCAACAAAATAACAGACATAAAGCATTCATATGAGATTCATAGCTCATACTACAACAGTTAAACACTGGATGGTTAAATAAAAAAAATGATTCACGAGTAAATGAAATGAAACAATAGGTACATTTTACATAGTAAAATTATTCATGTTAATGACAGTATTAATACACTGAGCTTTAGTATTAGTAAATTGAAAGTCAAATAGAAACTTCAAATTTTTACTTAAGTTAAAGAACTGAAGTACTTGGTTTTAAAAATACTTAAATATAAAAAGTACAGTACACTCGATGTCTACCAGTGTTTGTGTGTGTCTGTGTTGAAATGCAAAAAAAAACAATCACGTTACAGAAAAGGAGGAAAAAATCCACTTTCGTAAACGAGTAACGAGACCCTTCATAGAAATATAGTGAAGCAGAAAGTACGATATTTGACTTTCAATGCAGTGAAGTGAAAGTCATAAGTTTCAAAAAAATAATACATAAGTGAAGTACAGATACTCAAAAACTCTACTTAAGTACAATACTCAAGTAAATCTACTTCATTACTGTCCACCACTACAGACCACCTTCTCATACGGTGAGAGGTCACAAAGGTTTTAAATTACTGGGCAAAACATCTCTAATTGTGAAAAACAGAAGTGAGAACGTGAGGATTTCAGAGGAACAGTGGCTGTAATTGAAAAGTATTTTGGGAAGGGGTTGGGTATCTTGTTAAGTGATACAGCTCAGGCTCAGGCTCAGCTCAGGAATAAAAGACTTGTCCAGTAACATAAAGGCCAGAATTTCACAAAGCTTTAAATTGCAAGTTTATATTTCTGTACCCATTTGAGTCAAAGGCCTTTATATGAACCTTAAACTATACTATGATTGCAGCCTACAGAGTAAATACACTGTCAAAATGGCTTTCTTGTCAGGGCATGATGGGTATGTTCTATGCATTTGATGGAAATGGAAGTGGCTTTACAAACCTGTTGCCTGTGGCTCTAAATGAGGCAGTTGTGTACTACTATATCCTTAGAGCTGTTTGTGTGAAGGCATTTCCCCTGCCATTCTTCTCTAATGGGCGCTATCCCTTTCTCTCTGCTCCTCAGAGTGACAATCTGCTCAGCTATTTGACAGTAGAGGAAACTCTGACATTCACGGCTCAGCTGGCTCTGAGACAACACTCTGCTACAGCAATCCGCAAGAAAGTGAGTTTCCCGCTGTCACCACCAATTTCCGTCTCATGGATACTGGGGTTGTGAACGTTGACCTCACAATTGGATTTTTAAGTTCATTTGAATACAATTTTTAAGAGATTGTTTGAATTATTTTAGAATAACCTAGTATTATTTTTCAAAGTACAGAAAATACACGGCATAGGTTTTATGCCATAAAAATGGGAGGGGGGTGTTAAATATTATTATAATTGTAGTCAGTGCCCCCTAATTTAGACTGTTTTAAATGAGACTAATATCTCTGGCCCTTCTCCTAGGTGGCTGCAGTCATGGCCGAGCTGAGCCTGAGCCACGTGGCTCACAGTGTAATCGGAGGCCGAGTTTTCCCTGGTATCTCAGGAGGGGAAAGGAGGAGGGTGTCTATCGCAAGCCAGCTGCTCCAGGACCCCAGTTAGTACAGAGAGCTGGCCTTCTGCTTTCCTAAGTTCAGCAGTCTTAAGGGGATGTGTTTGTGTCTTTGAATTTGTTTATATTTTTAATTTGGTGCTGAATCTCATTCCCACTGGTTTCTGTTATGAGTGAATTTTAAGTCAATGGGTTTTCTGATCTTTGTCAAATGCAGAGAAATTGTGTCCCATGGTGAAAGATTACTATGGATGTAACAGATAGTAATTACATAAATGACACATATTTGTGCAGTAAAAGATCTTTGTAAATGCTGATCCCACTCAACTCCTTATTGAAAAGAGACAGCTTTGTGCAAAATGTGCAAAAGTAAAGTAAGTAAGCACAGACTCTGGCCCCGATCCCCCAGAGCATACGAGACGGAGGGAGTGAAACAGAATATTAAAAGAGTGAAAGGGAGGTTATCATGTATATGGAATTAAGCTGGGTACCATGAGTGTCCCTCTGGGGTGCTTTATCTAGCTCCTCGGACCTGAGTGGCATCCTGGGACCCTGGACCAAGGATTATTCCCCTTCTTAACTAAACACAGGCACGACCAATTATAAGAGCTTCACATTGGGTGCCTTCTCCAATCAAGCAGGAAATGAATTAATCATGCAATTAATTTAGCTCTGACTTTAGACAAAGACTATTCCATTAATTGCTCTATTAATTGGGCGAATTAATGAGTCAGGTGAGACTCATTTGAAAGTCTCTTAAAGAGGACAAAGTTGAGTTATGAAAAGTTACTTGTGTTTTCTTTTTAACAGTTCCTTGACTTTCTGCTCTCACAGAGGTGATCCTTCTGGATGAGCCAACCACAGGCCTGGACAGCATGACGGCCAACCAGATCATAGTGCTGCTGGCGGAGCTGGCCAGGAGGGACCGCATCGTCATAGTGACCATCCACCAGCCCCGTTCGGAACTCTTTAGAGTGAGTGCGAAATAGCTTGATGCCCAAAATGCACTGGAATAGCACTAAGTGGCTTGTACAAACAAGGTGAATGACCTTGACACTCTTATCCAATTGCCATTGTCGTCTGGTCATAAATGTTCATGGTTTATGAGTCCATAATACAGTCACAAGGTCAAAATGCTATAAATTAGTAGAAGCGTGAACGTCCCGTTCTGTCCACAGATTTTCAGCCGGATAGCCATCATGAGTCAAGGAGAGTTAGTGTTCTGTGGGCAGCCTGAGGAGATGGTGGACTTCTTCAGCAGACGTGGCTACGAATGTCCAGAATACTGCAACCCCTTTGATATCTATGGTACTGTAGTTCTACTGAAGGTCTTCCATTCACTGACCTTCTTCTCCATCTCTTCTTTTTAACCACCGTAGTAGTAAAAATTGACATTATACCCTCGTAAAAATGATCATATTTTCGGCAAGAGAATCATAAAAGTGTGTGTTTTCAAAGACATCAGCAGTTTAAGAGGTACACATTGTATGATGTGGAACAGTATATCGACTTGCAAAGTGACAGAAATGTCAGAGAGGTTTTATGACGCTTGCTCAGACTAGCAAAATAATCTGCCTAATGGTATAAAATTCTTTTGACTGCCAGTGGACCTGACATCAGTGGACACACGCTGCAGCGAGAGAGAGGCTGCCACCTATAGACGCATGCATGACATCACCTCAGCGTATCAGAGCTCAGACATCTATGAGGAAATGTTGTCAAAGATTCAGGAGAGCTGTCACCATCCTGATAAACTCATGGTCCCCTTCAAGAGCAAAGAGTCCCCCAACTGCCTTTCTAAACTGGGCGTCCTCCTCAGGTGAGGATCTCACATCACTGGGCCTATGTCTCTCATTACTAAGTGCACAAAGGTGCAACAAGGTGTTTCCAGGCTTGATGAAGGTTATGTGTATCAGTTGCAATAGCAAAATGTGACTATTAACTATTAGGTCTGCAGTTCAGAACCTATATATCAAAACAACTGAATTAAACAGAAGTTTTTAAGTGTTTTTTGTTTAAAGGATTAAGGACTGTAATAGACATATTAACATATTTCACTTCCCTCCAGAGAGGCTCCTTCAATAAATAGATCCTACACTTTATATGCTACTCTTTACCATCTAACAGAAACCCACTCTTTAGGCTTCCTATAGTGATGTTTTCCCTCTATTTTGGAAATGAAAGTGGGTTGATTCCACTGTCATTTCCTGATTGCGTTGGTGTGTTAGGCCTCATGTTTAGCTCTTGAAACCCTAATAGAAGAGCTTGCTTGGATACAGTCATGGCCAAAATTGTTGGCACCCCTGAAATGTTTCCTGAAAAGTATTTCTCACAGAAAAGTATTGCATTAACGCATGTTTTGCTATACACATGTTTATTCTCTTGGTTTGTATTGGAACAAAACAAAAAAAATGCAAATTTGACATAATGTCACTCCAAAAATGAGCTGGACAAAATTATTGGCACCCTTAACTTAACATTTGGTTGCACACCCTTTGGAAAAAATAACTGAAATCAGTCGCTTCCTATAACCATCAATAAGCTTCTTACACCTCTCACTCGGAATTGTGGACCACTCTTCCTTTGCAAACTGCTCGAGGTCTTTCATATTGGAAGGGCGCCTTTTCCCAACAGCAATTTTAAGATCTCTCCACAGGGGTTCAATGGGATTTAGATCTGGGCTCATTGCTGGCCACTTCAGAACTCTCCAGCGCTTTGTTGCCATCCATTTCTGCCTTTTTGAAGTATGTTTGGGGTCATTGTCCTGCTGGAAGACCCAAGATCTTGGACGCAAACCCAGCTTTCTGACACTGAGCCTTACTTATCCACCATCCGGACTATCCTGCGTTGCAACCTTTCATCAATTTTTCTCTTCCCTCCACGCCCAGGGAGATTAGCTACAGTGCCATGGGTTGCAAACTTCTTGATAATATTGTGCACTGTGGACAAAGGCCACCTCTGGAGATGGACTTGTAACCTTGAGATTGTTGATATTTTTCCAAAACATGTGCTGATGCAATTTTCTGTGAGGATTACTTGATTTTCTGTAAACATTTCAGGGGTGCCAACAATTTTGGCCATGACTGTATATAGATACTGCACAGAAAAAATATAATCCTAGATCATTTTCTGTTGCACAAATGGCCCTAAGTATTCTCTTCTAATATCACATAATAACAAATTACTGTTGATTTATTACAAATAAAAATCCTTGCTGAGAATCATTTACACCATATGGTCAAAAGAATTCGGATGACTGACCATTACACCATATAGACTTTAATATGGAGTTTTTTCTCCGCTTTGTAGCTATAACAGTTTAAACTCTTCTAGGACACAAGATTTTGGAGTTTCTGTGGAAAATTTGTGTCCATTCATTCTGTAGAACATTTCAGAGGTCAGACACTGATGTTGGACCATAATGCCTGGCGCAAAATCTCCGTTCCGGTTTATCCCAAAGGTGTTGAGGTCAGGGCTCTGTGTGGGCCAGTCAAGTTCTTCCACACCAAATTCATCCATCCATCATTATGGAGCTTGCTTTGTGCACTGAGGCAGTCAGGCTGGAATAGAAAAGATTCCTCCCCAAACTGGGTCCACAAAGTTGGAAGCATGGCGTTGTCCAAAATGTCTTGGTAGACTGAACAACTTCTAAGTTGTTATAACAGCAGCCTATAAGACAAAAGTGCAGAGCTCAGATACTGATCTCGCAGGCTTTTGACCAAGCTTTGTTCTCTCTCACTCTCTCTGTAGGAGGACGTTAAGGAACCTGTTTCGGGACAGAATGGGTGTGATCATGCGCCTCTCTCAGAATCTCATCTTTGGTCTCTTTGTGGCCTTCTTTGTCATACGCCTTGACAGTGACGTCACTAAAGGTGCGGTGCAGGACCGCATTGGCATCATTTATCAGGCCATGGGTGCTTCACCGTACACTGGCATGCTGAATGCTGTGGCCCTGTGTGAGTAAATCCTCTTCAGTCTGTATTTCAGCTTTAATCAAAGTTCAAACCCTCTTTTTACTTACATACACATATAATTGCACTAGAAAATCATCATCCACACATTTACATTTACGGCATTTAGCAGACGCTCTTGTCCAGAGAGACGTGCACTAGTGCTCAAGTTGTCCACATCTGTTCTTTGACCTGAAAAGCTAGACTCTAATCAACATCCATTACTCAACCAAGTTACTGCCAGCTAAGTTATACAACATTAACAGACTCTGTCAAAGAAAAGGCAGAGGTTAAAGCATAAGTAAGGAAAACAGAGTTGAGAGTGTTAAGTATCTGAAGAAATTAGTAAGCAATAACAATAGGCCTAGTTAGTCACCAAGGTGCTCCTTGAAGAGGTGAGTCTATAGATGATGCGAGGGTCTTTGCAGATTTGATCAGATTTGATCTGCTTTCAGGCATTATTGTGCATGTTTTACCAAAATGTTGGTGGTCATAAAAATGTACACTATAAGCACTATGCACATCTGTTGGAAAAATTTATAAAATACATTAGAAAGAAAGATAAAAATGAGTTCGCAGTAAAACTTTTGAAGTAGATGTGGACCAAGAGTGTGTCTATCCCTTGCTCTCTGTCTTACTTCTTTCTTCTTTTTTTATCTTTTCATAAATGAGTTAGGAACTGAGACATATTGCTGTCCTGAGATTGCATGCAGTATTATTATAAAATGCATGTGCTACCATATTTCATAATAGTACTCAGTAGATATGATCCAGATCCTTAGCTATAATTATAGTTTCACAGGTTATACTGTTTCAATAAATAAATGGATGAATTAATTCATTACATTAAACCTTTTTACTTTAATATAACCTAATCTTGGAACTCCGTAAGAGAATGAAAAAATCAATTCTTGATTTTAATACACATTTGCAAAATAACATGTTATTCCAAATCATTTTGTACCATTTAGGTTCTTACAGAAAAGCTTCCGGATAATATTGACGCCTTAATTGTGAAGATGATTTATTATCATCCCTTAAAGATATAAATGCATGCTGTGGTCTCTGCAGTCCCTGCTCTGCGAGCAATATCTGATCAGGAGAGTAAAGACGGCTTGTACCAGAAGTGGCAGATGTTTCTGGCCTACATCATTCATATTTTGCCCTTCAGTATCATAAGTATACTCATCCTCTCCTCTTTCCTCTATTGGTAAGTCTGCACATGTGTTTTCTATGACCTGTGGAAGTGAAAGATAAGATAAGCTAGAGTGAGGGAAAGGTGATGGACAGGGTAAAAATGTGAAGATACTTGCTTTGTGTGTGTTCATATCTGCATCTCAGGACTGTGGGCATGAACCCTGAGCCCTGGCGGTTCCTGTGTTTCACAGCTGTAATCATGGTGCCACATATCGTTGGTGAGCTTCTGACGTTGGTGCTGCTGGGGGTTGTTCAAGACCCCAACATGGTCAACAGTGGGATGGCTTTGCTCAACATAGCTGGGATCATGGTGGGCTCAGGCTTCCTCAGGTAACACTGTTATGTTGTGCTTTATTTCCTTTTAAACACACAGAGGTGCAGACACTGCATGTCCAAAAGTCTGTAGACCCCTGCTCATCCAGTGTTTCTTCTGAAATCAGACTTAGTTTGTCCCCTCTTATCTTTACTCAAGTTCGGACATTACTTGCGGAGGATTTGAACAAGAACATTGCTGAGTTTAGTTACTGAGGTCAGACGTGATCAGTTCTGGATCACAAATGTCAATCCAACTCATCCCAGAGGTATCACTCCAGCTCACTCCAGAGCTCAGTGGCCTCTCCATGCTTTATACTCTGTCTGATTGATAAATAATGACGAAGCCAAAGCAGGTGTCACCACCAGCTGTGTGTTTCAGAAGCTGGGTACTGTGTTTGTAAAACATCCTTTTATTTTCACCTCAACAAAAAATGTGCCACTGCTGTTAAGAGCATTTGCTTTTCATTTTCAGCAAGACATGGCTAACAGGCCCCAAAATGGGAAAAGTACTGATCCATGGCTGGAAAACAGCAAATTGCGATAGTGCTAGAAGTTTCAGGTCAACTTTTTCGTTGCATACTGTTAACTATGTGCAGTGCATTTGAATGTGTTTCAAAACCCGAGAAGATCTAAAGAAAATCAATTCCTACTTTTAGCAAAAGAAAAAATCTTGAAATAAACAAAAAAAAAAAGCTAAATATCTGGGAATCTGGTCCATAGTGGAACAATAGCAACTGAATGATCTAATTTCAAGGCAATATTTTGGCTTTTTTCAAGAAACATTTTGCACACAAAGCATGAGAGTGTATTAGTATTGATTTTTGCATGCAATCATTTTTTACTCATAAGTAAATGAAATTCTCACTTTAAGGATATTTTGACTGTGGCTCCAAATGTTCGCTCACATTACCCAATGCAAATGAACTCTATAGAGGCCAAAGTGCAATAATGGATGTGGTCATGCCCCGTGTTCTTCTTTTTGAACCAATGCCAATCTGGATTGGTGTACAAGCTGTTTCTACCACTGTACTGAAATTTCAAATTTCAAATTTCATTTTAAAATCTTTTTAAAAAGGGTTGGCCATTGCCAGTTGGTTGCCAGAGTCAAAAAAATTATTCTTTATTATTCTTTATTATCTCTATTATTCTTTAAAAGCTTGACCTCCCCTACAATACAAGGTTCAACTGAGCTCTACCACAACAGAGGGAGAATCTTTAAGTAAGACTGTATATGTGCACAGCTCGCTACAGCAAACTCAACACTAGACTTGACTACACCACAGACCACAACATATACTTATTTAAAGCGGATTAAGACTGATGTGATACAAATACATGCTTCTCCACTCATGAAAACAGGAGCACCCAGCAGATGCCATTATTGTTCCAGTGGCTAAGTTACCTCACCTTCCAGAAGTACGGCTGTGAGCTCCTCATCGTCACTGAGTTCCATGGCCAGAACTTCACCTGCAGTAAGAAACTCCCCCTTTTCTCCTGGATTCAGTATATTCCACAATTAAAGTGGAAAATTGCTGCATAATTTAATAGAAAACAAAATCAAGCAAAATACTCAGGTTTGTTTCCCGTGGTTTGATATATGCAACAGTTAGATGTTCCTTGTAATTTGCACAGAAAAACTGTTTTTACAGTGTTTCCCCAAAGAGCTAATTCTCAGATGTTAGCTTTTAAATGTCTGATAACTTTCCCCACCCTTGTGAACAATTTTAATTAGGCAGGTTTCTCTAGAACACTGCATTTCATATCTAACCATACCATGTTTATATCTTAACCACTACATCAGGCGGAAGTTTGAAAAAAGGTGGAAGTCGTCTTGAAATAGAAAATACAAACTTATTATGCCGCTTCTTAACACTCTTACGTTTTACCTCAGGGCCGAATGCTGCTTTCCCAGGAGCATGTTCGATAAAGAATGGTGACCTTATTATAGAGCAAGGTTACCCAGGAGCCCTCTCACGCTACACTCTGGACTTTCTCCTGCTCTACGCCTTCCTGCCTGCACTCGTACTGCTGGGGATCATCAGCTTCAAGATACGGGATTACCTCGTCAGACGTTGAGATTGTGTGTGAGTGTGTGTGTGTGTGTGTGTGTGTGTGTGTGTGTGTGTGTGCACATGTGCATATTTGAAAGATGTTTGTACATACAGTGCTTTTTTGACATGATATAATACTTTAGCCTTTTGAAATAGCCAGTAATCTAATATTATATCCTAAACTGCCTTGGAGGTAAAGGGTTTATAATTTTTTCTATGTAATAAACATTTGTGATTATTGCTGTTAATAGATAAATTATTTAATAATAATCAATGTGAATGTCATTTATTGTGCATAGTTAATTTTAACAGTAAAAGTGAATACAAAATATTTCTAAGTGTGTATTGTGTTTTTTGGGAGAACTGGTGATGTTACTAAATAAAAGCTGCTTTTAGGGTACAGAGGATTCAAGGGCTGTACTTAATCACATTTGGTAATATATCAATAGATGTTGTCATAGCCAAGATTCACTCCACATATTTTGAATCTAAAAACGATAGCAAGAAATAAAATACTCAAAAAGCGGTGGTTAAACCTCAACATTTCATGCTTGATTTTCTTTTCTGGTGCATCATTGATCGTTCTGGAAAAATAAACACTACAATGCTTGCAGTAAGGGGTCATAGCGGACACTGACATACAATTGGCCATTTTAGTTAGAAACAGAAGAACCTAATTTTACATCAACTCAGTTTAAGCATTACATTATATTTGTTCTTTCAATATTTCAAACAAAGGTTTGCTATCCCAAAAATATCAAAAAATGCTAAATTAAATACCCTATTGAATTATTAGATATAAATTAATGCTATATTCTTCAATAGAAAAGGTTCTTACCCAAACTGTGTCCCAAAAGCATTGCGTTGTCCAAAATGTCTTGGTGTGCTGAAGCATTAAGACTTCTGGAAGTAAAGGGCTTAACCCAACCCCTATAAAACATGTATGTCCCAATACTTTTGTCGGTAAGGAGTATTTCTCTACAGGCCCAGACAGTGTAAGAACATGAAAAACTTCATACCCCATAGTGCACCTTGTCACTACATCATCAAACCGCGCTGTATCCCCCCGCAACAGTAATCAAAACACAGGCTAGCTTAGCTATAGCTAGTAACTCCCGGACGAATTAGAGAAAAGAAGAACAATTACAAATCAGCAATAGTAAACGCCATGCCTAAAATTAAGTAAGTTAAACAACCATACATCCAGCGTCTTTTCACGTTAATGTCACGTTATTAGGTTAACGTTGTCAGGTTATATTTGTACATTATGTGGACAAATGTTTGGGGACATATTTCGTAATGATTGATTTCAAGTGCCTCCATACTTCCAATGAAGGGCAATCTTAATGCTTCAGCATACCAAAGCATTTTGGACAACGCCATGCTGGCAATTATGGACAAACTTTGGAGAAGACCCTATAAATGAATGTCTATGTATTTGAATGCAGTGTCATTAAAGTTGGTGGAATGGTCAGTTGTCCCAGTACATTTGTCCATATAGTGTAGCTCTTCTGACTCCCTTACGCGTTGGTATTGATTTAAGACTATTTTTCTAGGTAGAATACTTGTTAGAAAATATATATATCCCAGGCTCTGGTGATGGGTGTTTTTTGGTGTGCAGTACAGACACGCTGTGGGACTTGGCAGCAGCAGAGCTCCAGGCAAAAGAGAGCAGAACGGGTCATGATGAAGATGAAGATGAAGATGCTGAGACAGAAGCAGACGATCTGTGCGAGAGAACTGTGCTATTTTTGGGCAGTAAAGCTGGGGTAAACTCACAAAAGCAAAAAGATCATACACTATTTAGACATCCCTGCAAATTTGTGAATTGCAGCTACTTCTAAGGTGCATGCAGTGCTAGCAAGTGCAGTACATACACTGCTTGTTTTACTTGGGTTAGAAAAGTGATGGGACACTTTTGGACATTTATAATAGTCACACTTTTCATTATCAGTCTTCTTATTAACCTATATCTAATGATTTCTAACTATTAACCTGCTAGTCTATATGTACTTGCTATGGTTTTTGAATTGATGTGTTCTTGTTCATTTTGCAAGGTATCTAATTGAATCATTCTTCTAACCTGTTTGTGTAAATACCATTGTTTGTGTAATACCATTTTTAGGGTAAGACAACTATACTGCTCAGGTGCCTTGACAGGTGAGAGGAAACCTTTAATATAATTTAATTTTAGGTATAAAATGCACACACTGCCTGAGAAATATTTTTTTCTGATATTACCCTAGAGATGAAACACCCAAACCAACCCTTGCTTTGGAGTATACATTTGGTAGGCGAGCAAAAGGGCATAATACGGTATTGAAGTACTCTTTTGCATTTATTTAAAAGCTGGGTACATTTTTTAACTAGGTGATGAATTTTGACTGTGACATGTTCATTTTCTGCTCAGCCTAAAGACATAGCTCACCTGTGGGAACTGGGTGGGGGCACATCTTTATCGGAACTAGTCCAGATACCCATTGGTCTTCTGAATGTCAGGTATGTCTTAATCTACACATTCAGATTGTGCTTGTTTTCATACATTTTCAGGACCTAGGGTATACACCCCTATTAAGCTCAAACTCAAAGTAACTTAAGTAATTTGAACACAAATTGTGTAAAGACAAGTAATTTTATCTAAATTAATAAATGTAGTTACTATTATATACTCCCTGTGTTTTTAAGCCAATCATGCTGCTGCATATTCTGACAATTTCCTGCCACTCACTGTTCACTCATCCTGGTGACCATTTTGAAAGCCGCATAAAAACTTTGCCCAGAACAGGCCCCTCTGAAAATCACATTTTTTACATACTTCAACCTTTATCTTGGCTAAGTATCCCTTTTTAAAAAAATGTTTTTTATTAATGTTTCTAACACCACCTAGCACAAGTTCGAATTCGGATGTTAGAGATAGTTACAGTTATTTCAAAAGACAGATTTACAGTTAAGCATGTTCATGCTTTTATGCCTAATGCTGTTTAACTGTTGTCACTTTCATCAAATACAAAATAACAGTAACAACTAAATGATTTAAAAGAAAAACCCAAACATTTAAACATTGTAACATGCACACAACCTAAGAGAGACTGTGTATAATTTTCCTGTATGAATGCAGCTTAATAGTGCTTACATGTTTTAAAGTTAAACATTTACAATGCAACACATACAGTATGATACTTCATGTTACTTCATGTTAATTTGGAGCTTGTGAGCTTATTTGGAACAAGGGTATTCTTAAAGGGTACAACATGTACCTATTAAGCACAGACTTTTTGCTTTTAAAGCTGTATATCATTTTAATGAATTACATTTTCTTAAAAATGTTATAAACTATTAAATGAGAGATGAATGTGTCATTCTCATTTCCCTGTGAAATAATGCCTTTTCCTTAAAAAACGGTTTAGCCAAATATTTGGGTGAGCTTAATTTGTACGTTTACCTTATATGTTCTGACTTTGTAGAAAAACCTAAAGGTTAAGCCTGCCCACACCAGACTATGTCTTTGCATATTTTTGAGTATGACTTTTACAAAAATAGACTCAAAAGCCTTATCCTGTTAAAAAACAGAGAGAAACATTTCCAATTAATAAAGCATTAAACAAAACAAATAAAGTACTTGTTCAATGCCTATTTTTGAAAATTGTAATCTTTTGTACAGCTCTCTGTCTTTGGTGCTAATTCTGGATTTGTCCAAGCCCAATGCTCTGTGGGGCACGATGGAGAAACTCCTGCAGGCAGCCTTGAACCAGGTGAAAAAAGTGTGTACCTTACAACAGAGGCCAGGAGAGTCCAGATCAAGCAAACAGCAGGGCCACAACAAAACACTCCGTATTCTCCCTAAAGATCACCCGGTACGAATCAGCAGCCTGTCTTATTACCAATTAGCAATTATTCTTTTCTGTGTGTGTTTTCATACAGCTGTGTGTTTTCAATAGGATAGAGAACTCATCAGTCCCTTCCCTGTGCCACTTCTTTTCATTGGTAGCAAGTTTGACATCTTTCAGGTATGGACCTCATGGTACTGCTGCATAAAGTTGCTTCTACTCTTTTTCACTTCATGTTTGATTATTCTAACACTTGCAACATATTTCACAAGACATGAAATCAGAGGTAAAACCCATGTTTAACTGGGAAATATAATTGTAAGACTAGCAATCAGCAAGTTGTTTTATGTTTAGCCCATTTACTTTTCTCTGTGCAGGACTTTGAGTCAGAAAAGAGGAAGGTGATTTGTAAGACCCTGCGTTTCCTGGCACATTACTATGGTGCATCACTGATTGTAAGTCAAACCGGAATGCTGGTACTTTTAATGAAACCGGGAGTACCTGTTTTTATCTTGTTTTCTGATATTCACTCCCATCTGTGTCTTCCACTAGTTCGCTAGCAGTAAATCAGAGACCATGATGTCCAAAACACGAAGCTTTGTGAGCCATTTAGCATTCGGAACAGAGAGAAGGTAAGTAGCTTTATGAACTGGTTATGTTGTTACGACTAAACAAGGTATTTAGCTGTGTGTGTGCAGACCTAAATGATGATAGAATCAGAGTGTTAGTAGCCTAGTGGGTAAAACACTTGTCTGTGAACCAGATGACCACAAAGTTTCTTTCTACCTACCCCCACTTTCTACCATTGTGTCCTTGAGCAAGACACTTAACCTTCAGCTACTCCAGTGGTCTGTCCTTGTAACTAAAGCCAAATCCCCCTTAGTGAAAATACATTTCCATGGTGTTGTAAAATAATCATAAATATCAAGTCTTCTCTGTTTTTGTAGTAAATCAATGTCTACAGACCCCAGCAAACCTCTCATAATTCCGGCTGGCATGGACTCACTCAGTCAAATAGGTGAGTGCTTGTGCCTCTGGTGGTTGTTGAAAGTAGTACATTTCAAAGTGTTTTACTGTGATATTACTCAACATATCGTCAATGAGTTTAAAACATCATACACTTCTAAACCACAGAATGCAGATTAACCTCACCAAGAAACAGCAGGGGGCGGTATTTACCTTAGACTTTCTGTTTTGATTAAGGATCCCCTCCCACCATTGATGTTGATATTGGAACACTGCATGCCAGAAATCCGCTGGACCTGTGGAAGAAAGTTTTTGAAAGAGTTTTCCCTCCAGAGGTACTACCCCGAGAGCTTGAACACTCTCATACACTCATATGAACAATAAAGACTGCTTGCTGCTGTGTGTATTTTAAAAGTGCTCATCCGTCTTTCCTCAGATCACAAAAGAGCATAAAGAGCTGAAAGATCCAGCCAAAGATCCTCAGTACAGCGAGCCCCTTATAGACTCCATGAGGGCTCAGAAAGATCAGGTACCATAACTGGCATCCTTCACACAATTTCATTGCACCCTATTTAAAGATTCCAAAATCTGAAATATGAATAATTATTATTCTGATTAATTGTTTGCTGTATTTGCAGAGCTTTTAACATTTTGTATTAGTGATCGCATTAGCTTGAAATACCATAATCAACACACCTTATTTAATCCACTGAAGTAAAAAGGGCCAAACCAGGTATTTGATGGAGCTGCAAGTAAAACTGGGCTTCCATGACGAAAGAGGTCTGGAAATGGTTAAGCGAACACTTTGCCACACATAAAACCACCATTTACTGTATTAGTGTTGTTTGTATTTGTTGTAATGTAGGTGTTTTAACACTAACTTAACACTACTGCCTAGTAGTAAACAGTTATTAAGCATAATTTAACCAGGTGCCTAAGACTTTTGCACAGTACACATTTATGTGGGTTTGTGTCCCAAAAACAGTCATATTGCATTTTCCAAACTCTTTTCATTCCTTAAATTAAACAGTTACTATGCTACTATGTCACTATGCCTTTAATAATGTTTTACACAAAAACAATGAATTATAAACAGGCCATTTCAGCAACTTAGCAACTCTATTTATTAGACTCTTATTTCAAAGCTGAGGTCTCCATGGCATGACTTTCGGTTAAGAATTGAGAGCTGTCAGACAGAAATCTAGTTAATTCTGCAGCTCAGCACTTTAGCTTATCACCATATGTGCTGTAAAGGCTATACATGCCACAGTGTTTTAATAAGTATGATAACCACTGACTGATGGTCCCGATTGATATTCTCAGACTTCAGTAACCTCTCTACCTACAATAACCTTTTAGAACAACCCCCCTCACCTGATCTACTGCACTCTGCTTATCTGTTGGCTGAAAGTAAAATAACTGCAGTCATCAGCCAATAGGAGGGAAAAAACATGGGACCACCGAGCAGTGTAATATTAAATGAATTTTGTGCTTGAGTCACTTCAGGTCGGTTGCATATAGTTTCCATGTATTAGGTGAAAAATATTACTTTTGCCATTCATTCATATTCTTTGCATTTAATGGGAAGGTTAGGATTAGGCTGTGTGTGTGGAGAGAATACACAATGCTTTTCTTTGTCTCTGAAGGAGCTGGAACAATATAAGCGAGACCAAGCAAAGTCCTGGAAAGGCTTGGCCCTGGAGACATAAAACTGACTTCATGCTGGAGAAGAACATTCCAAACACTCAAAACACTATATGTCCAAAAGTTTGTAGCCCCACTCTAATTCAACATTTTTTCTTCTGGAGTTAAATGTATTCATTGGGAGTTTGTCCCTATTTGCTGCAGTAACAGTCTCTACTTTTCAGGAAACTTTGCTGTGAGAATTTAATCACATTCAGCCATAAGAGCTGGTCCGGTACTCAATGATTTAGTCCTGTATTGCAAACAGCACTTCAACTCATCCCAAAGATACTGGATGTAGTTCTATTACTCCAGAGAACACAGTTCCACTGCCCCACAGCTCAGTACTGGGACCTTTTATAGCAGTGGCAGTAGAGATTGTGCAAGCTGTCTGCACACAACTGCATACTTGTCTCAGCTATGGATGGTTCGGCAAGTATCTGAATTCATGAATCAATATAAGTGTCTGGTTACTTTTGGACATATTGTGTATCTCTGTTACATTATACAGTTAACCTGCTTGAATTTTTTTCCAGTACACAGGCAGTGCCTATTCTGTCTTTGATTTGAACATTTAACAAATATTTTTATATTGTAAAGTATTTTAGATTTGAAGTACACATGTATACTATACATATACTTGTATACTATACATATATGTCTATGTATCTCTCTCTCTCTCTCTCATTTAAAGTAGACTCATTAAAAGGTGTGCTCTTTACAAAAGTCCACCTTCACTGTCGTTTTGTGTTTCGCATCCTTGTCTTTATGTAAAGGTAGAATGTAAGCAGACAGAACTTAAAATGTAATAAGGATCCAGAAATATTCCCTCCTTTATTGAGAGTATGCAAAAGTTTCCATAAAAAAAGAAGACAAAAATGTGATGCAACAATTCAATGTATTAAAGTAAAATAAAAAATAAATAAAAATATTTCTCAAAATGCCAAAAAAAAAGAAATGTCAACTTGCAAAAAAATCAAAAGACAAACAGACAAACAAAAATAAAAAAACAGACAAAAAAAAAAGGAAACTGTACCGGTCATGTTTGCTGTTTCCCATCCTGTAAAACATGTACAGTGTTAAAATGATGGGTATTTTAGTGTCCAAGGGGGTCCCCCACTGTAAATGTGTTCTGTAATGAGAGAACATTAGGATGTACTGTTATGGTTTTGGATTCATGTCTTTTTTTTGTACCCTGTATGGGGTTTAACATGTAAAATCATTAACCTAACTCGGTCCAGGATGTGCAAAATGACACTTCAGCACGCTACATTATGATCTCCGTTCCTAAAAGGCCCAAGGACTACGTTTTCCATTATCGGGCACTTAGTGACAGCATACATATAGCAAACATGAAAATAATTATTTTTAAAAAAAAAGGGTTTTGTCCTGTACCTATTCACTATCGGTTCAGTTTCTAATTACAGTTGCACTAACTTGAACTCGCTCTACGACACACAAGTTCACAAAGAAAGGCCAGGTAAGTGGTTTGGCTTCACCCCCCACCCTCCCCATTAACGTAAATACAGCCAAGCAGCAAGATGAAACGAGATTAAGATAATACAGTACACACACGCTTTATGCTGGAACACCTTTCATGAAAAAAGATGACTACTGAGCTTTTTTGAGTGCTGTGACAAATGTTCACCAACTGCACAAGTTTTTTTTTTTCTTCCCACGGGGTGTCTACTTACCCCTAAGCACGCATAAACCCTATCATTTTGATTCCAAAGAATGTTAGTGTATTGAGTTTCGGCTGTTAAAAAGCTTCATTTATATTCCACTGACTGTAAGCAAGCATAACGAAAGTCTGCTCGTCATAAGGCTCAGGTTAGATCTCAACAGCACAAACCGGAGAGGACATTATTAGTGAATGAGAGACGTTCAAAGACACAATTATCAAACATTTCACTACTGCGTCACCTAATACTGTGTCTACTTCTCAATAGTCAATACTGAAGGGAAATCAAACTTATGATATGTGCTCTATCAGCTATGTTTGACAAGAACGTTTTCCATAGAATTGAAAGCTTAAAAAATGTTCAGTGCTTGAAGATCGAGAGGATCTTCATAGACTCTACTTTTTTATTTGCTATAGCCAAAATCACTGAGTTGATATATGCTTACTTTAAAAAGCATAAATGCACTTTGTGTGATCAAGAGACTGGCATCCAAAAGCCTCATCTGAGTTCACTGTAGCTCAGTGTACGCATAGTGTTGTACTTGCTTTGGTACGTTTATATGTAGCTTTACAACAACTATTGTTGAATTTGTACTTTATTTCTGCTTTATGAAACGTTTCAATCTCTCGGTTTGCCTGCTGAGCTGGTTTTCTGTCCAATCTCTCAACTATCTGCCTGTCTGGCTGCAGACTCTTGGTCTTTGGTCTTAAGGACTTTTTATCTGACAAGACCGACCTTACAAAGACAGCAAGACAGTACATGAAGACGTCCCCTCTCATCAAACGGGACATCTAATTTCTTTGACATTAATGTAAGAACTTGACATTAGCAGAAGGGTTCACTTGCATGGGAGGTCACAGGCACTGGAGTAGCTTTTTTGTCAAAGCTGAAAGAGTCCACAACAAAGTCTGTGGCCTGCATGGATGGGAGCATTCACATCTGCAGCCCACACAGTCGGTTCTGACACCAGTGGTGATGTGGTGGCGACTCTATGGCCCTCATCTCCTGCCACAAGTAACCTGCTTAGCTGCACTGCATGTTAAGGTCCAGATCCACAGGTATGAGCTTCACTTGAAGGGAGAGTGTGGACTTTTCCAACATAGCAATCTTGGCGGGCACAGGGAGAGGAATACATACAGTATGTACAAGAAAATGTTTCTGTTCGTGAACAGTCAAGTTTTCTGGTATTAAAAGTTCCTTTCAGTTCATTTGTTGGTGATGACACCTCCGTCTGCGCTGGGCTGGGCGCAGCTGAGGTCGAGCCCTAGGCTGGGTAGTTCTCGGCTGGGTGAGGTGGTGGAGGTGGGTTTTGACGCTCCGTTGCCAGGCCAAGGTGTCCAGGGGCTGCTCTTGGGTTTGGTCATGGTGGGGCTGGCCAGGCCTAGGCTGGTGAGAGCGTCTAGAGTCCCGTCAGGATCCACCATGATGTTTATGACTGCAGGACAGAGATGAATGAATTAGCATGCTAATTAAGAAGAACCTTTCACCACCATCATCTTTTTGCAACTTCGTTTTTGTATGTGGACGGACTACAGAAGTGTGTACAAAGGTGAACAGAAAAAGCACTTTTCTGTGCATCTTTGAGCTTTTTCAGTGCTTCCACTGATCCTACTAGGTCAATAGCACCTCATTGAGAAGAAGTAATTGTATAGAAACTCTAAAATGTGCAGAGCAGGGTGCCTTCAAGACCAGGGTTGAGAAAACACTGGAATAGAGAGTGAATGCTACATTTTCAAACTTCAATAATGTTACATACAAAAAAAGAAAATTAGTTCTGAACACAGTTGAAACAATTTTATTATAACTGAAGTATATATTGCTGTACATCATTAAAACTGGCAACTGTCCTATCACAGGTTAGAGCTACTCAGAAGTACACATAACCCCCCAATTATTTGCCGCTCAGCAGTCGTGGCTTCAGTCTCTAGATATATAACTGTTTTGGTACTGTCCAGAGAACACAAGGAAGTGTGTCTTGGGATGGTGAAATACCCCTGTAGTCAGAGGCCGGAGGTTTGAAAGTAGCCAATCTGAGAACGTTATTTATTTCTCCTTGCTGCTGACCAGAATGCGGTCCAGAATTTCCCCCGTGGAGCATCTCAAGCGTTCTCATGTTTTTCGTTTTGTTATTCTAAAAGCCTTGTATTATTGTTATTACTGGAAATTAAATGAATTAATTACTGTATTACTGCATGAATTACAGTACAGTATATACAGGGGTAACATCATTATTTTACATTCCAACACTGCGGGAGTTCAGTGTAAACTGTACAGTATGGATACGGGTTTCCCTTAAAGGGTAATATATTAAGTAGGGATGCACCGATTGCAATTTTCTTGGCTGATTCTGATTAGCAATATTTTTGTAAGTGTGATCGGCCGATATCGATTTTTCCGATACCGTTTTCCCCCAGATAACAGAAAATTAGAGCTGCTGGGTTTCAGCTTTTTTAATGTAACGTGGTAGTTACTTTCCCTGTTTACTGGTTACTTTTATAATAGTGACATATGGCAATATGACAGTGGCAACCCTACAGCAAATACAAACAAAAATCAAATTTTCTTTAATATAAAGCTTTTTTTTCATAACAAAATTTGTTTATAAATTTAAATAAATAAAATGTAATACATTAACAAATAAATAAACTCCCCAAAAAAAGATCGGCGTGAAATCGGCAATACGTTTCCGATAACTGGCCGATCGATCGGTGCATCCCTAGCAAATACAGTAAATACTCCCCTTACAAAAGGTAGAGGGAAAAGCAGACCCACGAGAAACACAGATCATAGAGCAACTGCGTGAGAATCATACTGACCCAACCAGCCTGGGGAGACAGAGGGAGACTGGGAGGGGGTTGGGTGATTACGCAATTCCTGTATGTCCCAGTGACAGTTCTGGTCTCTCAGAGCACTGTGGATTAAACACTATGGGGCACAGAGGATGCTGCCCTTTGAGAGCAGATCGTGTTCTGAACTCCTGGCGTTCTCAGTCTGGCAGTTTCACCGCACACAGCATGTACCACTGACGAAATGTTAAACTTCTGCTGAAATAGCAAAAAAAACACACACACCATCTATTTTCTCCACGTGAACACATTTAGTATAGTAAAAAAAAGAATAAAAACTCATTGTATACATGTATATTTTCACCACTAGTGATCCTCACTCCTATTACCAACACGAAGGTGTCACCAGAAATGATAACATTTTTAAACAGTTTATTGCTTTAATTAAGAATATTTGTGAGAACCATTGATTGTTGTAAACAATTATGTATTATTAAAAGTTACTAGTGGTGCAACGGATCCGTGTTGATCCGTGATCCGAACGGATCCCTCTCCATGGTTCGGCACGCATGTGATCCGAAGATCCGAAAGAAAAATAAAAGCTCCGCTGAATGGTGCGCGTAGTCAGTCTGTC
>JBBPDB010000146.1:10257771-10274342 GCA_037974465.1 Brachypetersius altus
GGTTACTTTTATAATAGTGACATATGATAGTGGCAACCCTACAGCAAATACAAACAAAAATCAAATTTTCTTTAATATAAAGCTTTTTTTATAACAAAATTTCTTTACAAATCTAAATAAATAAAATGTAATACGGTTTGAAATCTGCAATACGTGAGTTGGCCGTTTCCGATCACTGGCCGATTAATCGGTGCATCCCTAATAATAAGCTGAGTTTTAAATGTAATTTAAGTGTTTTGGGAGCTTATTTGGGGGCATGTTTAAGGGGTTAGACTGAAAAAATAAGCATTTTAGGCAATTTGTTTTAACCACATCACAAATTTACATTTACGCGCGTGCTCTTGGCACGTAACCCCCTGTGATTGTCGGGGTTTACTGTATTATGATCTTGGACCCTGGACTAACAGCTCTGATGTGTTTATGGGTTAGTAAATGTGTGATAGATATATTAGACAGGGCAGCAGATACTAATGCATTTGAACACCTAAGACAAACTCATGTGAGACGTCTCTCTTACCTTGAAGCTGCTTTTCCACCCTCTTCAGCTCTGTTAGAATTGACGATATTTCCTAAATAACATGAAGGCATAATTGTCACCTGATTAGATACATTTCCTAAAATTCTCCAGACTGATGATTCTAATAAAATATCTCAAACTGGTTTTGAAATATGAAATATATATTTTAGCTCCGAATATTTATTACACAAACCTTGTTAGTGGTTTTGAGAAGTGGTATATCAGTTTCTGTACTCAGTTTACTCTCAATGTCGTCCCAGTTCCTGTCCTTGTCTTTAAACAATATCCTTGAAGACAGAAAGAAACAGAAATTAGAGCTTTATTAAAAATGTTCACATTCTCTGATTTGCTGTATGGCAACAAACGACTGACCTGATTTTGCCTGCTGTTTTGTCTACAGACTGACGGATTTTGGAGGACAGTTGAGAGACTGATGTCAACAGCAAACTGTCTAAGACCGCCTACAAGAACACACAAAGGATGTATAGCATTTTAAAATGAATGGTAAATATACTAAAGGGTTTATGAACCAACACTCCTATGCACATTCATTTAAGGGTTCAAATAGTCTACATTAACACTTACACATTCTATGACTGGATCAAAGAATTTATAATGAGAAAACTCAAATGACAGCAAATGAACCTAAAATTAATTACTAAATGGTATTAAACATGAGATCGTCATTCATATTAGAATTATATTAATTACAAGATTATTTATACTAGTTAGGCCAAAATGCATATATACTTCAAAAGTACATTTACTACAGGCAATAGTAAAAGCATAATGTAATTTGATTTAATACACTTATGGTGTAGTATACCTACAACAAACATGCATATGACTGGGCATTATTTCGGTGTGCATATCTAAATTAACAGGTGGTGATCAGATTCATACCGGCCTAACCTCGTCTCGGTTCCATGTGCGTCGCCGCAGTGCAGTCTGGGGGTCCTGACTGTCAGGGGCTCGAGGTCGCAGCTCCACTGATCTCCCGTTTATCTCAGGAGCCTTTGTCTGCACCATGGGGGGGATCTTCCGAAAGTTCAGACTTTCATCGAAGACTCGATCTACCAGCTGCAGTGCACAGTGACAAAGCAGGAGGAAAAAAGGTAAAAGCACAATTAAAGGAAGGATGAAGTGATGAAAAAAAAACCCCGCACAAACCACCTGAACCATAATCATTGTTAAGCCATGACATTTTCCCTATGCCTACACTATTACAGAGGTTTAAAGTATTCATGTGGTCAGCAAGTGTGTCCTTTAAAAAAGTGGGTTTGCTGAAATATTACATAGCATTATAATACATTTAAAAACTACTGATATCAGAATTGTGAAAGTCTGCTTCTCCTCAAAGCAGGTCAGCCACACCTGATAATTAGGCACCGAATAGTCACTATAAATACCAGGCCATGGTTAAGCTAACACATATACACACCTAAAATCACAGTTTATTATATGAATGTTAATTTATAGAACAGTCTCCATGGCTGGAGACTGGCACTACATGTGCAACCTTTTCCAAACATGTTTATTTTAAACATGTATATGTTTAGTTTCTTTAAACAAGCAGATTTCTAAGAGCGGGTGAGGTCTGTAGGAAAGTATGCCGTACCTCCTCCCTGGTGTCGATGGCGGATCCGGGCGTGGTGGCTGCTGTGCTGACTGTGGTGCTTGGCGCTGTGCCTGAGGAGCTGACCGAGTCAATCTCGCCGGCCACATCATGGATCTCCCGCGCCAGGATGGCCAGGTCCTTGGCCAGGTCCTGACTGATCCTGCGCACACAGGGGAATAACCTATTAACCATCAGACGGGTGTCTAGAAACTAGGGGATTTCACATACATGCAAAACATAAAAAAATGCACATCAGGTGGGCCCTACAGCTTAAACGCATGCACACAAATTCAGTGACAAACATAGTGACATTCTTTACGAAACAACACAAACAAACATCATTAGACGCTGTAAATTACTGGCACACTTATGATGTTTTTTGACTTTGCATCATTTTCCTTGGGTGTATTTGGTTTCACAATAAGAAGCACTAAATAGAAGTTGGTGTTCGCTCATTGGTCAGAATTCCATACAATTACAATGGCTTTTAAGGGCAATACTTTTGCAAGCCACTGTATATTCTTGATGGAAGTGTATAAACCCTCCTTTAAATGTATTAAGAAGGAAATTATTGAATGGTTTGGTTCATTTAAATTTAACCAACCAGGTTTGTATCTTACTATACTTTATAACTCAACTGCCATTATTAACAGCAGAAGTGACTAGAATGATATGATCCTTTATCACAGGTCCAGTGTTGAAACAGGCATGTTGTGGTCAGTACAGTGCTATGATAGAGGAACAAACGCTCTGATATTCATTTCCCTCATTGCACCGACATTCAGTGAACTGAACTCGAGTTCATCTGTTAGTGGCCAGAGACCCCTGTTATTTGGTGAAGCCTGATTCTTTATTTAGTGTTGTGTTCACACCTGTCAAAGAGACTGAACTAAAAAAGGTTCCCTCGATCTATACCAAACAATGATGTATAAGTATTATAATAATAATAACAACATATAAAAAAGGATATTCTTAGAAACACCTGCCAAATTTATTGGGACCCCTGATTTAGCACTTTTTTTGCACTCTCCCTCTGTCTGCGCTGAGAGGCTTGCTCATATGTTCAGTGCAGGAATAAAAAGATATTTTTGTAGCCTTGCAAATAATTCTGGGGGGCACTGTTATGTATTAGTTAAACACATACCCAGTCCACTCTGTGGATACAGCAAACAGATGTTCAATTTACAAAAATAACAAAAACAACTTGTCTGCTTGGAAATGTGTGTGTGTGTGTGTGCTTTGAGGATCTTTGTGAATACTGTTAAGTACACACTTTTGCATTTTTTATTCTCCAAAAGTGGCACTTAGAGGGCCAGAGTATAGATGTGTTTGGATTCTGCTGAATCAAGAATGTTCTGCTGTCTACTGAGTGTGATTACTAGGTCAAGTGAAAGAACAGTATAAAGACGGAGAGAGGGGAGACAGGGGGACAGCTGCAGGTGTAAAACATGCCAAAAAAAGAGCAAGAAGATAGGAATGTTTGGAGGGGGAGTGATAGCAGGAGAGAAAGAGAGAGAGAGAGAGGATAGTAAATAAACTGACAAAATGCTGCTGGGTCAGTGCTGCAGCACATTAGCAGGCCACTGTCTCTGTCTCTGTGTCAGACTTTGTGTCTGTACTTCACAAACAGTGCAATGGACAAGGACATCGGTGACTAGACTCTAGTATTTAACTTTAACAGCAGCTAAATATTATTACATAAGTAGGCATTTTATTGTTAAATCTTTAAACAAGTATTTTTATTATTTTTGAACATACTGCACTACTGTTTTGCTGTTGCATTTCGTCCTTTCTAACGAAAGTTGCAATACCTGCTAAGGACACTAGAGGGAGAAGGTGCGAGGCTTGCAATTCCATTTAATGGCACAATTAATCCGGAGCTGCCCGTTAGTAGAATGTACATTGCAATTTACATTGACATACAATGTATAGCAGTATACTTTTGTATAATACTGATATAGACCAGGCATAACACCAGCCTGATGTTCCGTATGCCCCTACATGACACAGAAACAGCTCTGACCTTGAAAGTGTGCTGTGTGTGACGTCAAGAAGATCCTTTAAGTCCTAATAAGTTGTTGACCAGGGTATTGTTGAAACTCCATTCTGTACCAAAGAACTAATTTTTTTTGCCATTTTCCAACATTTACCTAACAGTTACGGAAATAGCTTTATGTAGAAGTTACTGCATATGCAACTGTTTGTGATTGAACACAGATTTGATGAGTACCTGGCAATCTCCTCACTGTGGGCTGTCCAGTCACGGATGTAGTCTTCTTGCTCCCTCATCCTGTGCTTGAGGGCGATGCCCCCAGGGCTAGTTGTGGCTGTGAGTGTACCACTCAGTTTGCTGGTGCGTAGGGCGGTGCCCGGGCGCAGGCGACCATGTTTGGGGGAGTTCCGGTTAGAGCCAAACTCGTCCTCGGAGGTGGAGGCATATTCTGGAGGCACGCGTCTCCATCTGTTTGTGGCTGCAGATAGATGGGAGCTTGCAGTTAGTATGGAAGTTCAGCTGAGATGATATACAGCACAACTATATTTTATCCTTCTATGGACTTCTGTGCCAGCAAATCATATTTCATCTACTGCAAGCAGCTGCATGGGAATATGGGAAATGGGATGTGTGCTAGAAAACAAAACAAACAAGGGGTAAATGTTGAAGAAATGGGGTCAAAAGCCTTAGGGGTTGTCAATAATTGAGCTTTAGACATTTGTCAGTATTTGACACAGACCTTAGAGGTTGTTAGAGGATGAGAAAAACATCAAATTTTGCACCAAAGGCACTAAAGATTGAACCACAGCCTTTTCTGCCACTGATACAAGGTTTGTCATTATTTAATCAACATTGTAATTAGTGGAGTCATCCCCTCCCTTATTGTTATATAAAGCGTTTATTACATAAACTTTGTTTCAACCAGAGGCAGAAAATACAATATCATGTATAAAGAGCTCACATGATTCCAGAGAGCAAAAAAAAACAGCCAAAAGGCAACTAAGTGCCAAGAGTGTCCCAGCAACTCAAACCTGATAAGAACATAAGGGGTCTTGGTCATCACCACAGTACGGTTGAATCTTCCCACTACCAAGTGATAAGATACTCTAATCTCTTTTAAAACATTATAGTAAGTATAATAAAACTTAAGGTATGATCAAACTTGAGGCTTTAGGTGAGTACAGCATACTCATCAGTCTGACCACAATGCTGTTATTATTCATTGCCATCAGGGGGAGCCTATGCGACAGAATCGCAGTGTGGCATTTGATTCTAATTACCTAGTGCTTGCATCAGCATTGTAGCAAATCTGGTGCCTCTTCAAATGTAAACGTTTTCAAATATCTTTATCCTAAACGGAATGGGTGAATTTATTCATTTTGGTGATACTGAAGGCTCCTCATGGTAAGGATCCTAAGTAATTTCCAATACTGTTTATGATGGAAACTAAAAGAGAGCTAAAAAGCTCAAAAGAGCCAAGTCAAATCCACACCAACACAATCCAGAGCTCTTTTTGAGGGTCTGTTGTGAGATTTTATGTTATTTGCATTCTTTTGTTCATTATCATGTTCTTCAGAAATTCAGCTGTGTATTTGACCATGGTCTGACATGCACAGACAGATGCACAATCACAAACACACACACACACACACACACACAATGAAAGGCACACACAGCCCAGAGGTGGTACAGTACCCATGGGCTCCTCGTCTGCTAGGTCATCTTCAGGTTCTGGTGGAGGCATCTCTGCATAAACGTTCTCTTTATACACAACACGTGCATGCAGGGACACCGACACACAAACAGTGAAACGACAATTACAGATGACAGACAATGAAAATAAGGCACATTGAGACAAAAAAAAGCTACATAGTTTTCTCTTTTCTATTCGCTAATGGTGAGAAGGGTGAAAAACCACACAGTGCACAAAATGTGAGATAGTATCAGCGCCACATTTAAGTGATGCCAGTCATTGGCAATGAATGTTGTGATTTTTATAGTACATTTCATACAATGTGCTGCGTTAAGTCCACTAGTAATGCACTCTGTATAACAAAACGTAACACAATACTGAGGTTATCGGCAATATGTTTAGAAAGTATAATGTGGCATAATATATTATTACTGAAGTGATTAAATATCGTCATAAATATAGCAAACCTACTATTAACAATTATTGAAAATAACAATAAAAATAGTCTCCAGTTCCAACTAAATTATTATACGCAGTTTTATGTTTACTTAAATAGAAAAAGTGCAAATATACACAGGTTTAAAGATTCTGAACTTCTGAAAAGCGTAATTTAAGTCACTAATAAAAAAAGGTAAAAAAAAAAAAACCAGTTAGAGATCGTTTCATGTGCAGTGTGTATAATCATTAGTAATCCTGATCCAAAGATTTAATGATGTATTACAAATACCGAGCAGACAGTGGGAAAGTAGCCATGTCCAGTGATGAGTGCCGGGAGCTCACCTGCAGGAGTGCCAGAGACAGGGGGTGCGACTTTGGTCTTGGTGTCTGCTAACTTAGACACGCTGTTGGCTCGCATGCGTGGGGTCAGCTTGCTGTCTGCTGGGTTGGTGGCACGCAAGCCGAGCCGCAGAGCCGTCTCAGCCGACAGCCTTGTCGCTGTGCTGCGGCTAACAGTGGCCTCCGAGTCACTGCGAGCCGAGATGGAGCCCAGTCTGGTGCGTCTGGGCTGGGCCAACATGTCTATTCGGGACGGGGCCTTCCTGCCTGACGGGGGCTTGGAAGTGGAGCTAGTGGTTGACACTTCAGAGGCCACAGACATCCTATCTGCATCTGCGAGGTCAGTGTCCGACGTGTCTCCCAGCCGAGCACGCCGCAGCAGGGAGGCTCTGGTGGGTCGAGGTGTAGGAAGCCCTGCCTGCTGTTGACAATAGCAAAATTTTAGTGCAAGACTAAATAAATGTTTGTTCAGAATAATTATTCGCATTTTCAATGTTAGTATCAGTAATTACTGCATTTTCCCATTTATGATTAATATACGAGGGCATCTCTGTGGTGCCACTGGTTAGCCTTGTCGGCTATTAACTGATGTTAATAGTTAACTGGTGTTGTCTTTTTCCTCTGAAATCAATAAAGTTTTCTGATTTTGATTCATATATCAGCCATTAATATGTCATGAACATGTGAGAACCAAAACTACATCACTCTTGCATGAGAAATTGCAAAGTAGAACGCAAACAGTAGAAAATAAAGGACAGGTTTGCATTTGTTCTTCCCAAGAGAATAAAATAGAGAAACAATAAGAAAAAGAGCATTTAAAACTAAAGACTAATAGATAAACATGGGCACACCTGTTTCGCTACAGTGGAGCTGCTGGGTTGGGCCGTCCTGCTGGTCTTGCTGCTTTTGGCAGCTTTGGAGTCCAGCTTGGACTGCATTAGGTTGTCGGTGGAGGTGAAGGTGCCACGTCCATAGGAGCGGCCAGAGTAGGTCTCTTGGTCGGAGGAGAGAATGTCAGAGATGGGCAGTGAGGATGTCTGCTCATCATCAGTCAGGTCTAGTGAAGGCTGACGGACGCGAGAGGTTGTCTGCGAAGGACGACGGGTATCTGGACGGCTGTCTGGAACCTTGGTTTTGGGCTTCCTCTCCAGACGATCCCGTGCACTCGCTGCACTCTTCCCAGCAGAGCTCAGGTTACTCTTCTCTTTGTGCAGGCTACTGAGAGAGCGGCGCTTCTGTGCACTCTTTCGCTCCGCTTCGCTGACTGCACTGGTCGTGTCTACATCTGACTCTGGGGAAATGGCGCACCCAGGAGGTTGACTAGGGGGCACTGGATCCAGCTTCTTCTCATCACGGAGCTTTGCCTCCAGAAAGGCCATGACAGCCTCTGTGTCCTTCAGCAAGGTGGCTGTGTCCATGCTGCTGGCGGAATCGCTGCGCTCTCGCCCTCCCACCTGCCGGTTGATGCGTGGGATGAGTTCAATAGGAACATTCCTGCTTGGTTTCTCGATGGTAAAACTTCCTTGCCGAACAAGGGGTTTCCCAGTCCGTTCCCCATCGCTCCCTTTGCTCTTGTCTTCAGTGCGCCTCTTACGGGCCTCCTCAGTCTGTTTTTCTGCAGGACGTGTGGAGGGCTTAGAGGAGGATTTCTGCATTCCACCTGTCCCGCCCTGCTGGGAGGTCTTTCCGCTCACAACATCCTTAACAGAAGGTGCGCATTCGCCATCACCTTTGTGCTCGAGGTGGCCCTCTTTTTCCTGGGGCTCCGTGTCCTGCTTCTCGCCGATCTCACGCAGGCCAAGGGTGGAGGTCTTGCCTGGTTTGCTCTTCTCCTCAGTAGGGAGCTGAGGCAGTGTCCTTCTCTTCCGTTCACACTGGCTGGAGGTGGCAGAGCCTGTGCTCTTTATAGAGGCGTCAGCATCTGAAAGAGAAATGTTTGCAAATCACTTCAGAAATATACATATTGCATATTCATATCACAAACAAAGTAATCTGGATCTCATTTGAGGCACTGGCTTTTTTATATATAAGTAAGGAAATAATGCACCAAGTGAAGATAGAAAATAAAGAATGAGAATGCAGATATTTAAAAGAAGGTGGAGGAGAAGCTGGCTATAGTTTGGGCAGATCTGATACTGATGGCCAGTTGGTTCCAGCAGCAGGCAGCATAATGACTTATCTCCATACCACCATGTTTAGTTTCAGCTCTTTTCACCACTAGCTGACTAGCTCCCACAGATCTCTTATTAAACTTACAGAACATTTTAGTGTGCTTGGAGTTATATTAAAGAAACAAGTATGTGCTTTTTTTGCTTTAGCACCTATTCAACCTGACCACTAAACCTCAGAGGTCAAGAAGTATTAGTTCATTTTGCTGTAGTGTTTAAATAAAGGATGTGTACAGGTACTTCAAAACTTGGTAAAGCATCCTAGGTGCGACCATTCAAATAACCAAATCACTAGTATCTGTTACAAAGCAGTGTGTGGGGACAGTCCCTTGCTTAAGTGTACCTTAGTAATGACACTAGCAGTCCTGGGATTTGAACCCATGACCTTCTGACCGCAGGGGCAACTCCCTAAACACTATGCCACCAGCTGCCCCAGTTGTTGTTGAGACGGCAGAGTGAGGTTGTAACTATACTAACTATGCTACTTTAGCCCTAACTCCAAAAAAACAGCTTTTCTTTGTTTTCTTTGGAAGTTTATCCTGTCTGTTATGATGAAGAACTTCCCTGCAAATTTCAAAATCAGTCAGAATGCATATTCCTAAATGAAGTGTAAGTATATTATTTGGTCCGTAGTCATGGTCAATTTTCTTTGCACAAAGCACTCATTCAGAATGTATCTTACACTACTAAATACTATTCTCTTGAGACGTTCTATCCACAGCAGCATGGAATGATATTCATTGACACAAAGCCATATACCTCGTTCTTGATGGACAAAGGTTGTAGGTTCTGCCCCAGAACCCTCAGGATCAGTCCTAGTATTATTAGCAGCTAAACTGGCCCACTGCGAAACCCACTGTGAGCTGCCAACAGCAACAGACTCATCCACACGACCCTGCAAATGAATGCGTCATGTGTTAGGCTCAGTACGAATCAATACACTCCTACTAATGACTCAGGCAGTGTCATGACAAAGACTCTTATTTTGATTGACTAATGCAGGACTTCATTGACTTACTAATACGCTTATGTTTGAGTAAGGTGGTGAAAGACTCATCAGATTATTCAAAATTCATGTGAAACGGTTTCTCAGTTTCTCATAGTCATTATGTACAAGGCATTCCTTTCCAAGAAAGCCCTTAAAAAACCTTCCACGCTCAAATCTCAGGCATATTTTACTGCCTGATAGATGTTGTATATTATTTTGAGGAGAGCTTACTGTGCTTAAATACAAATCCACAAAGATGTAGAACAACGACTGCATGGTTCCATTAATCTTGGTCGTGTGTACGTGTGCCTTGAGGGGAGAGAGCACTCTTCGCTCTTAACTGGGTCAGTCAGTGAGTGGCCTACACTCACTGTGTAACAAGGAAGTGGTCAAATAAGGGAATGCCTGACACAGATTACATGCTACTTGAGTACGCCTTAAAAACAGCCATTCTCATGCAACATAGTACTCCTCTGCCCACCTCTGGATCTGAAGGCACTCCTTAAACAGTTGAGTTTTCACAAAATAGAAAAATTACCATTGTACTATAGCATGTTTATTTGCTATGTGCCCATTTGTAAAAATTGCTCTCTGTACACCAAAATGTGTTCAGTGGGAAACCGCTGCAGGCTGAACCAAATGTGCTGCAGTAATTAGTTTGAAAAATATAAACATCTATCAAACTTGTCAGCTATTCTTTTTCTATTTATTCTTTTTACATTTCAGCAAGTGCAATTTAAAATAACTGCAGCCCCACCCAAAAAAAAAAAAATACTTATATATATATATATATATATATATATATATACACATACATACAGCTGGTTGTAAATTGTCTCACAATAAACAATAAAAATAACAATAAACAAGGCCCGAACCTTTGACCGTACCTCAGCTGTAGAGTTGCAGGTCTTCTTACTCTGCTTAGCTTTCTCAACTCCTTGATGCTGCTTAAGACAACCAGGACTCTGAGAGTTCTCCACTCCGAACACCTACACAGTGCAAGGACCAAAAGCAGAAAGGCATGGGACACTGACACCTGAGTGGCAAACAAGGCTGCAAAGCCAAGGGTCTGCAGAGCACATGTGCAGAAACCTTGGCTCCATGGCAACAGGGAAAGAAAATGAGGCCCAACACAAGTGAGGCATGAAAAGAAGGTGTTAATTAGAGAGGCTGCTTAATGCACACACTTCTAAAAACTCTTGAGGCTTGAAGAAAACCTGAGCTCTTGCTTGCATTAGATCATTTCATTTACTCACACATGTTCACTCAGTTTAATTTCTTGTTTTGGGTAATGGCTGCTCCCTAAATGACTTTTTTTTTCTAATTAAAAGCACCAGTGTAAAGATGCCAGCAAGCAACGGCACAGAGAGGCTATATAACAAATACAAAGCTTTAGAACTCGCTAAAGTGGAAATAAATTACAACAGAACTGCATGGTTAGTCACTGACGGCCATTACAATCCCATCAGATATAGATTCACAGCAGGGGTTGCTCAAATAGTTCACCACTCAGACAGATCTCCAGGCAAAAAACACCATTTCAGAAAGAGTGTGAAAGATTGTGTCAGGAAACTCTGAAGTCTGAGAATTCCAAATCTCAATAAGAGGAATGCAGCTTATATATGTAATAATGATACAAACAGATATAGATCATTCACTGGTCCACATTTAGGCCAGATTACAATAAACACAATGAGTACTGTAACATACACAAGACTTAATTATCTGTAAGCTTGGATCTGTAAGTTTTTGTTCAACACAGGATTTTTTAGTTTTAATATGTGTATATCTCTGCTTCTTAAGGCTTTTAACGAACACTTACAGTTCAGTATCTCTGAGGGTGTTTAGTTTATGCAATTCCCAGAAGAATCAGACAAAACATGCCTAGGGTTTTTCTAAAGGCTAATGCAAGTTTACACTCCACTTATTAGCCTTTGTTAACTGCACTGAGATATTAAGCAATCTCAGCTGAATTTGCCTATTAGCAGGGGTTGACATAAGTGGTACGCAAATATGCAACAAATGCGTACCTAATTTGTGACTTAATTCTGCATGCAACAACCCCAACCTCCCAACCCAACCCCCCGAACCACACCGGGACATATACCCACCCCCCCACGAGACAAACCTGAGAAAAAGTTTCATTTTGGTGCATATTTGTTATTTCATGTCATTAGAGTCCTAGAGCAAAAAAAGTATGTCAACTCCTGCCTATTAGGTTTCTCACACTGTATGACATACTGATATCTGATGATTGAACCAAAGGACCAATGTTGGATAGCTAAAACAATAGTAGTGCCAATCTTGAAGTCTGCATTTTGAGTTGAAAGACAGCTTGAAATTTGCCCTCCTAGTGGGTCTCTCAGCATAAACAACAATACCCTTACAGCTGGTTCAGGACACAACAGCTCCTGGTCTTCAACCAACCCAAAAGGTTATAATTGACCTACATTAGCTACCTATGGCTGCCCAAATGAACTCTTGCCTACAAAGTGACATCTGGGTCATGCTCTTCTGATCCTCCAAGGAACATTGTCTGGCTCTGCCCTCCCTACACCCAAGGCAAACTCAAACCAGACTGGTCTCATTCGTGATTCCCTGCTGATGGAATGAGCAGCCAAAGGTGACCAGAGTAGCTGAAATGCTTGAAAAACCTCCTGAAACATCTGTCTTTCTTGAACGATGCCCTATGTAAAGATTTTAGCAAAGATTTTCCCCTTATTTCTTACACAAGGGCATTGATAAAAGCATCTGGCAAAGTAATGTAATGTTTTGTAAATTTTACAGTAGGGTCTTTTTTACCTTATCGATCATGCGACGGGCCTCTTCCTCCTCAGGGTTGCGATTTTCCAGCTCGATGGTGTAGGTGCCTTTGTCGCTTTGGTCGTCGTCTTGCTTCTGCGACTCATCAGCGGGGCTGGGCTGCCCTGTGCTGACAGAGCTACGCACCAGATTCGGGTCTTCTGACCTCTGCTTCTGCAGCAGGCGTGCTGCTGTGGGGGCTACTGACGCCAGCACTGAAGACACAGTCCTGCTCCCATCCGCTGCCGTGGACGTGACCTTAGGACGAGAGGGTGGAGCCGGACAAAGCCCTTCCCCTGGAACTCCCCCCAAGAGTGGTGCAGTCTGGGAGAAGGAGTACGAGCGACGCTTGCGTGGATTATCCTCATCAAAGAACTCGATCATGAAAGCGGTGCGGCTGGTGGGTCCTGCCTCTGCTCCGTTGGCTTTAGACCTGGCCAGGCCGGCTGCCTTCAGGCGTTCTTCCAGCGCTGCATGGCGTCTGCTGCCGAAGCGCAGGCCTAGGCCGTTCTCGGAGTCACTCTGGGTGCCGTCCTCATGCTTGCTGCCTATGGGAAGAAGAAGAGAAGAAAATAATGAAAACTTTTCATGGCTGAGGCTTCAGAGTGGTATTTAGTTCTGCAGCAAGTTTGGTTCCATGCCTTGTAAAAACATGTGCTAGCCTTCACTCTCCCAGCTAGGCAACATCTAGCTAGAGGATGGAACTGGGAACGATTAAATTGGACCGGGTAAAAACAAAAAACAAGGTAAAAAAAATCAGTTATTTAGCTTTAGAAGTCACAATTGTCACTAAATATAATGAAAGCTATGAGACAGTCTAACCCAGAACCAAACACAAAAACAATGTAACTCCAATGCTAATCAAATGAAACATAAAAGTCATGTTTACAGTTGTGTTTTGTTTTCCGCCATCTTAACACTGAACCAAACAGAAAAAGTCAGAGGTAAAATCTTAAACCTTTGGATACAGAATGTAAATTATTTTACTTTAACTAGATAGTTAGTATATAATGACATCCAAACAGCGTAACAAAAAAACTCTTAGCTTGTAAGTGATAACCAAGCGTTAACAGCAAAAGCACGTTTTTTTTTCTTTCTCAAACACACCTACTAAACCTGGCCCATCAGTGCACGTCCAGCAGGAGAAGAGTGCAGCGGCTGCCAACAAATGCGCAGCCTCCGAAATGCACCTGAGCACAGCTAGAACAAAATCCCCCATAAGAGCCTCATTGTGCAGAGGGCAAGCGGAGAGAGACCAGTGTCTCGAGTTGCAGGGGGGCTGCACACCAGTAATTTAGTACAATCCAAAACTAGCCTTTACAGCTAGAGGGGAAGAAAAGCAAAAAGAAAACTAGAAGCAGAAGGAGGAGGAGGGGGTGCTGATTCTTCAGCTTCAGCAGCTCAGGAAATAGCATGCAGTTAGAGCTGACAGCCCGGCTCTGCGAGGCAGGGAGAGCCACCCCACACTAGACACTAGCCTCGCATGCATCAGCCCGCAGACAAAGGAGCTCTTCTGTGCCACACAGCATGCTCTTTGAAACACCAGAGCTGGTCTCATCGGCAGCGCATGAGTCATCTACTTCAACCAGTGTAATCCCACACAAACAAACAAACTTTACAACACCCACCAATGCTTACAGTGCAAGGATGTACCTGCTTTATACTGGTGCACACATAACAACCGTTACAAAACGATTATAAACATGGACACTTTTTTTGCTTGTGTACACACGTACAGCTATTAGTGAACATTGCAAATAAAGGAATGGAAGGGTACTGTTAAGATTACAGACTCTGATAACAAAACCAACAGTACCAATTCTTATCGGTTCTCTTATTGAGACTGCTCTCCCTAATTTAGTGCGAAACATAAAGACAATGTGAAAGAGTGTAATAAAATAATTAAATAAAAAGAATAATTAAACTGATTTAAAAAATGTGTTATTAGAACTTTTCTGAAGAACTAACAAGCAAAATAGTTTTCTTTGTTTTCTTCATATATAATACTACAGCTGACTGGTCAAATGGTGATTTGCAGAGCCCCCGTCCATCTCTCTGCTCCAGCAGCACATTCTTTACTGTTAATGCAGGTTAATGTAAAAACACTTCTAAAAGTAATTTTCTGCCTTTTCCATTGGTCGTTTTTCATGACATTTTAGCACAATTTAAAGGCTGGCTGGTATGTAGAAATGTAGATAAAGTAAAAAAAAAAATAAAAGAAAAAGTATGATTTTACTAAACCGGAACGATATACAGTCTTCACTCACTGAAACAGACAAAAGGATACAGACACATTCCCACAAAATATGCCCCACAGATTTAGTTCCCTTTCTATACAGCATTAATAATCCCTGGGAAAGACTTCTAATGTTAAATTTATGTACCACTGTTGCTCTAATGAAGAGCTTCTGCTAAATATTCAAAAGCTGAATAACTGCAATACCTGACTTAGCGATGCAAATTTAATCAATGGTTCATTGTTACCAGCATTACACTCTCTGAACATAATACATATTTTGACTCCAAAATGATTAGTTATTAATATTGGTATCAAAGTGCTAATTATCAGCGCAGAATCTTTGTACTGGTGCATTGCCTCTGCTCTATCCCACATTTGTCCCCCTCTGGCTAAGCACTCACCTGAGATCATCAATATTAATTCTGGTCTCAATATCCCTCAATGTGCAGTCTTCTTACCTCCCAGACCTGTTCATCTCACACTACTGTTCATGCATCCAAAAAATCACAATGACAGCTCCAATCTTCAGCTTTCATAAATGAAAAACTCAATCCACAGCGGTTTGTTTAAAAAAACCACTCTCCCACGAGAAACACTGAACCCCGCCTTGTACAGGATTGACTGCAGAAACCAACAGCCCTCATCAATCGCCTGCCCCCACCCACGCACACAGCTCATGCATCTCTGCTCACATCAGCGCTGTCAGCGCTCCCCTAGCCCAGAGGCACATGGTCATCATAAATTAGCACCCATTTAATTCTGAAGACAAACTGAGAAAGGCTCTCCGGTACAAAGCATTGGGCGACAACAGAACGGGATAAAAGAACAATCCTACCCGACAGAAGCATCCCAAATCATCCGCTAATCAGAAAGATCCTGATCTTCTATATATCCTCCTATACATACAAAAATTGAGGGCTTGAGGGCACTAATAATGCGAATCATATGATTCAGCTACTGCGAGAGAAGTGCCTTGACTGCCTTGGTGAGGAAAAGAGTGCTAAACCAAGCTCCAGCGCTAAGCTCTGTCTATGGGTGTTATGAGAGGAGGATTAAAAAAAAGTGCTAGGTAGCAGATAATCCCTTAGAGAGGGAAGCACAGCTGAAAATCTGACATTTCACAGTTGCACACAATTTCTGGGTGAGTTGAACACTTAGAATAAAGGTTTGATAGAGACTGGTATGATTAATGACAATCTCGCTCCAACAGCAATTAGAGAATGCTCAAACAGATGGCACAAATGTGACAAATAAGCAACATTTTTACAAAAATGCATAGAAATGGTTAATACTGAAAACAATTTCATGCTGTTCACATATGACAAATGGACACTTTACACTTTGTACTTTACACTGAATGAGAGCAAGCGTCTGGTATCAATCAAAGAGTATATTTTGTTCTTTTGATTGGATGTCCTATTTAAGTTCCTCTCTTCTGTTTTTAATATTTCTCATCTTTGGTGAAAGAGCAACTGAACACACCCCAAACACATGTTCCAAACAACTTGGACAAAGTACTTCAGGCAGCGTGATGCAAAAGACACACGTGGACTGCATTGCATGGAGTCACTGAGGCAGTTTCCTTTGTTTATATAATACAAGGGGTGCCATACGCACATTACAATTCATTTTGTCCAGTACAACATTTACATTTACCGCATTTAGCTGACGCTCTCATCCAGAGCGACGTACATCGGTGCTTAAGAATTCCGCAACTGTTTCTTACCTGAAAAACAGCTTAAATCTGAGTCAACTATTTAACCGAGATACTGC
>JBBPDB010000146.1:10274442-10306896 GCA_037974465.1 Brachypetersius altus
AGGTCTGAGGAGATGTGGACACCGAGATATTTGAAGGACAGGACCCTCTCCACTGGAGCTCCGTTGATGTTGAGGGGTTTGTAGACTCTCTGCTGACCACCGCCAGCTCCTTGGTCTTGCAAACGACCTTGCTCTGTGCAAAAGCAATATCTTTACATTCATGCCCTTGTGTTTGAGGTCCTACAGATTATAACTGTCTATCATATCAAACAAACAGGCTTGGTTATCTGTCTGACACATGTTTTAATGTAGTGTGGTGTATCTTCAGGGACCATTTTAAGCACAGTTTGCCTTGGTTGTATATGCTATAAAGTAGCTATAATTACCTCCCTCAGTCTTGAGAGCCCCAGATGCTCCACAAATCCTTGTGAAGCTTTGGGCTACCAGGTATAAAAAAATAAATAGTAAGCGTTAATGTAAACTTCAAATGAATGTTTCTTTGTCAGCACAGTTAAAGGGACCGTATCTTATTTTTTATATTTTATTTTTTCCCCTGAAATCCACATAGGCCAAATACAGTTTGAATTACACAGGGCAGCAACCAATTAGCATCAAGGAGAAAAAAATAACTAACTCAGATTGGCTACTTTCATACCTCTGGCCTCTGAGTACATCTGACTGTGACGTCCGGGCCTTGTCCCCCTGCACCCTTGTCCTTGTGCTGGTTGTTTGTTTGAGCAGCGGAGACTCATTCCGTTTAGGTGCATCTGATTGCCTTGCTAACCGCTGCACCCAAACATAAACAACCCAGCACATATACAGCCCAGCATGAGAATGTGGGGGCATGACGGACGTCACAAGAGCAAAAAAAAAAAAATGCAGAGGATATCTGCAGTTTCCTCGAGGTTCAGTGCTCCAAAAAAATTCTGCATTAAAGCAGGGATTACAGTATATATGTTTGTTTGTGTGTGTGTACGTATGTATATATAAAATACTTGAACACAAAGCTCTGTTTTTAGCTTTTCTCCTGGTAATTCAGCCCTACAACAAGGTAGAAAGCATGTCACAGAGCTTTTGCAGAGGAAGACAGTATTCTTATCTGAACTTATATCAGAGCTCACAATATAATGATGCTATAAATACAGCACTTGGTACTTCTTGGCAATTGTTCAGGTTAGACTAATAACTTGATCTGTTATATGTACATTGTTCTTCAAGCCTCAAAACCGTGTGTTTTTTCTCTGTATACCAGGTGACCTCTTTGACCAGGAGAGTGGCTGAGTTAGAAGGACTTCTGGACCGAGGAGAGAGAGAAAAGAATTCCCTTAATACTCAGCTGGAGGAAGCGTTTAAGAAGCTCACTTCACAGGAAGCCGAGAGCAGCAAGGTATGAGACAACTGCAGAGGGCATTGTGAATGTGAGCGGCCTTGACCAGAGAGTGACCTGTAGACTTGGATCTATATATGACCTGTAGACCTATAGAAATGGATTTGTACATGTTTGTTTGTGTCTTGTGTTAACCGAAATGTATAGAGTGAAAGGTTAACACAAGACACGTACCACCACTTGTGTCATTATTACTTATATCTATTCTAAGTACAGTAACATGCTCTCAACCATCATTTGTATTACTAGCAATTCACTTTACTAAGTTACTTATTTATAGCATTAATACACCAGCATTTATGTATATAGCCTAGTGTATTTCATACAGAGTATTTTCTATCTGATTTATTTATACTTTATATTTTATATTGTTTTTATCTCTGTGTCTCTGTGTGTCTCATAACAAAAGCAATTTCCTGGCATCAGTTAAGTTTTCTGATTCTGATCCTGATTGTAAAGTATAAATAACAAGTGAATTTGTAAGGGAGTAGGCACTAGAGGGCGGTAGAGCTACACAGATTGTAAAGTTTCAACTCAGGACTTTTTTTGTGCAGGAGTCTGTAGAGCTGATTAAAGCATCCGCATACTCATTTGATATTTGAACTTGATGTGTAGAATTGTATTTTGGAAAACTGACAAGTTTGTTGCAAAGCGACCATGATGACACATGGAAGTGAGTGTACTGAAGTCCATGGCCCTGTATGTACTAGGCGTGTGGGGAGCTGCGCTACCAGCTGAGCCAGGCCCAGCTTAAGAGAGAAGAGGCAGAGAGGGAGTTAAGGGACACCAGCTCCAAACTGGGCCGGCAGCTCGAGCTGGCAGAACAGGTGAGCGAGACTGCATGGGTTTGTTATGTAATATGAATGATTCAGTACATTCTATAGAATATGGCCTGCTTGCACATATATAGCTTCTGAACCAAATGTATGGTTCTGTAATGCAATTAGTATGTAACTGACTGATATACTAATATTAATGTAATTTCCACAAATTGACCAAATAAAATGCAATATAAAAACAGCATATACCACATGTCAGTCTTTCAGAACAGACACCTCATTAGTAATTACCGTATGTCATTAGTAATGATTAGTATGTTCGCTTTAGTTATCACTTTAGGTATCACTTATACCATGAGGTTGATCAGAACAACACTGCTGTCACTGAGCAAGTTCAGGGTTCAGCTAGATACAGCAGGTGATGTACTCCAGAATCTTGTATGTAATCAGTAAAATTACAGAACCATCAGCTCTAGATTACATGCATGGAATGGTTAGGGCAACCTATACTGCACACACAAAAAAGAAAAATGTTTTTAAAAGTTAAAGAACAAGAAAAGATTACAGCTAATAACATATTTGCTAATGTATTAACCCCTGTGTACTATCAATTCTTTCTTTCTCTGTCCTTCTCTTTCTCTCTCCGGGTTCAGGAAGTGCAGAAGCTGGGTGTGGAGTTGAGCGGCAGCCGGCAGCGTTTGGAGGAGGCCCAGAGGGCGGAGGGCCGAGCACGGGCGGAGGCAGCCGGCTTGGCCGAGGGGCTGAGCCGCGCCCAGCGCCAACTGCACCTCACCAGGTAACCCCCTTAATCCTATTACATGCCACAACACTGCGCCCGTCCACTGGCCCCTGTGCACTGCCAGCAGCCTGGCGGGAAGACCCATGCGCTTTATTAAAACGCCGCCAGCCACCGGCTGCCACCGCCACAGTCCACCGTGCACCAGGGGAACAGGGCTGGAAAGAAGGGGCACACACCATCTCCCTCTATAACGTCACCAGCCCAAGTGCACTGCTGTTGCACAAGTTCAGCGGCACTCTCTGTGTTTTGTCAAGCTTTTATGTCTGTCTGAGGTTAATTATTTACCATCGAAATGTCTGGCTTGCCATTTCTGAATCAGCTTCAGATTTGAAAGAATCCTTGTAATTCTGCGATGTGTTGAAGGGATTTGTGCAAAGTGAGCAAGAGAACAATCATGTTTGTTAGAGAATTGCTTAGCAGGCTACTACTCAGTAGAACAGGGATTCTCAAATGTTTTGCACATGAGAAAGATTTCAACAACATTTCCCAGACTTCCACACATTTATTTATTTTTTTTTAATTCCGTTTGAAATGTTATCATATTTGTTTCACAGGAACACTTTGAGTTTTGTGTTTCTAATTTCATGCTTGTGAATGATTCTTTTGATAGGCATGTATATTCAAAGTTCTTGTAATCAGATATAAGTGCTAGAATCTGGAGACAGACTAGATTTGGATCTTCTTTGTGACTGTTCTCAGTGTCATCAGTAATTTCATTTTAATGCAATTGTTGTACTAAGAAATGAGTTGATTTGTACTAAGAAATGAGAAATTTCTTGTCCTCTTTATTAAATTAGGTGGTCAGTTGTTGCTGTCTAGTGAGAATTAGCATTTAAACTTAAATATTTAAACTTAAAAAATGTTATCAAGCCACAAGAAAGTAGAAGAGTAGGAGTAATAAAAATAATAAAATAATTAATAAAAAAAAAAATAAAACTGTGGACACCCTGACTGTGTCACGGACTTCTGGACTAAGGCAACAGAGAAAGCTTGCACGTTGCTTGTCAGCAGTTCTAAATTGATCTGGCAAACTCTTTTAAAAGAGCTTCTAATTTGTATTTACATTTTCACACAGTTGAATACAGCAAGCAAAACAACTATTTACACTTTCCCTAAATTAGGCTACCTAACAACAAGAAGTCTACATAGCTGGGAGGGATGGGTTCTATCTTTGTATTTCACTGCTGAGCAGAATTTTATTAGGTTTTTTTTTTTTTTACGTTTAACATATTGTGTGGCCGTAAGTGTTTCTGACATCTTGCCAGTTCTGTTTTGGACGTGTTCCTGATGAACTGAAACCTGTGACTCCTTTTAGAAATGACGCTGAGTTATCTCTACAGAAAATGAAAGTTTTTGAATCAGATAGATGTGCATGAAGGTATTTTATTGACGGCGCCTCCACATTAAGTTCTACACTATTCCTGTTTGCTCTCTTACATAGTGATCTAACATTTTTTCTTTTGTAAATTCTACACATGGATGAGTATATCCTCTCCTTATTATCAGTTAAAAGTGCACTGTTGAAAAAAACAAAAATAGAACAAAACAAACAAATTACTGGATGATTTCATACTAAATCAAATTACAAATCTACAAATTGTTTATCTCTACAGCTAGCATGCTTTATTATAGACATAAGAAATGTTTTTTATGGGGTATTGCGACTACAATGCATTTAGTTTAATTCTCCAAGTCTATTCAAAGAATCCTGTTGTTCATGATTACTTAATCTAGAATTAAATTGAGTGTACATCACCACTTTCAGTTCATAATGGGTGTTTTAAATGAATTGAATAACCTTTCATTGCAACAATATATCTGGCTCATCAGGAACTTTCATCAGTCTGCTGTTAGTCATGCTGAAGTCATAATGTGGGCTGATTAGTGTGTCTCTGTACTTATGGACAGGCTGTGTGAGCATCTGCCAGCAGGTATCCTCTCTCTTCTCTCTTTCCTTTGGGAAAGAGAAATGGCAGAGGTGGCAGAGGCTGCAGCACTTTATCTGACACCTCCAGTTGTGGCACTTTAGTATGAGAAGGGTATAAAAGGTATAAAGGGAGTGCAACTAATGGTGCAACATCACCTGTCCAATCACATGCTTATCCAACCTTCTGGTGGATAAAGTAAAGTAAACTGGCCCCTTTTAGTCATGTGTGTACACACCACAGCAAAACGCAATTCTTTCTCATTGAAGTGAAGCAGTGGGCAACCAGTAACGCAGAGTATGGGGATGGTACCATGCTCAACGGAACCTAAGTGGTGCCCCTGGCAGTCCTGGGATTCGAACTTGTGGCCTTCTGATTGCAGGGGCAACACCTATTCACCACCATCCGCTCCTTAATTCCAATAATCAGAGCTTTTCTGCCAGTGCATACTATGTGCACAGTAGACAGTGGAGTAAAAAGATACAGTGTGGGGAATCCAGCTTGAAGAAGTGGTGTTATTAGGAGAAAAGTTGATTAAAAGGTTTAAAAATTAAACTAACTGTGTAAATGAAAAGAACATTTCTTGCCAATGAATAAAAACAAAGAATCTTCACATAATGTCTCTAGACAAACTAAGGTTGTTTTTAGAACTGTGTGTCCAAACCAAGAATCGTTTTTGGAATCTTTTCTGAAGTGTGCGGGAGGGTCTTGGTCCAGACTTGGAAAGCCTTAGGGTGAGTTCCTGTTTGGTTCGATTAACCCGGACCCTGGTGCGATAGCTCTGTTAGTGCCATTTGTCAGAGCTAGCGAGAATGCTGCCATGCAAACCAAACATGCTAATTGAGACCTCCTGAGCAGATCAGTCTCTGTAAACTTTCCAAAAAACTCTGGTGCAGTTTGTTTGAAGTATGAATGCTAAACAGACCAAAGATAGAATGACCATAATTTCACTCCATATCTTCATTCAAATGATTACTATCTGATGATGATTTGGGTTCATCTCTTTCAGTTTAAAAAAAGACTGTAATCTTGTAAATGATATGCACTCATTTGAAACCAAACATTAATTTTGAATTAATGTGCTAAGTGTTTTATAAAATCAGTAATCAGCTTAAAGCTCTGGATTTCATTAGACTTTGTGTTGTGTAAAGTTACAGAAACTCAAGGTTTACTAAATGTAGCTTTTAGAAAATCACAAAACAGATAAAACTACATAGACGTCATTCAGAAAGTACACTGAATATTATTATAATTATTGTTGCCAGATACACTTCATAAAATCTGCCCAGTCTTGGTGTTTCACCTGTATGACTTTCGTTTGCAGTGGTCACCAACCATTTTGAAACTGAGAGCTACTTCATGGGTACTGAGCCATACGAAGGACTACCAGTTTGATAAACTAGGACAGAGTTTACTTAAACTTATCTAAACTTCATGTATAATAAACATATTTTAAATGCTTTTTTTTTAGATATTGTCCTTTTCAAATGTATAGAAATGCAAATGTGATTAAAGAATAGCAAAAGGATAAAATTAAATGATGGATGCTGTTCACTGATGAGTTTTTTTTTTTTTTAGAACTGGTGAGTGTTATTTTTAGAACAGGTCTGCGGGCTACTCATGTGGTCCTTGGGGGCACCATGGTACCTGCTGGAACCACGTTGGTGACCCCTGATTTAGTGGTGACTTGTTAAAGTGTACCATGCATAACATAGAACAAAGTATCATTTTCTGCTTTGTTCCACATGACTGAAACTGAACTAAATAAAATTGCAAAGTCTGAAACGTCTTAAAACTATTTAAACTTCTAAAGCTATTAAACATTTAAAAACCTAAAGAACCCCCACATAAGTATTCTGTTCAAATGCAAGTTTTTTTTGTTTTGTTTTACTTGTTCTTTTTTTCCAAGCAAAGAACCAATGATTTTTCAGGAGTGTGGAAAGGACCAGGTAGTCCCAACACAATCTGCTCCACTCACCCGATTCAACTCATTGAGCAGGTTTAGTGTGTTTGAGCGATTCTGTGCTGGACACTGACCCTCCAGAAACTTAGATGGTCATCCAGTAGCATTGCCCTGAGGAAACCTGCCACTTTTGTATTTTATGGCCTGTGTCTCCAGCTTTCCTTGACCTGGTGTAGCATGTCCACACACTACACCTGGCTTATGGTGACTCACAGAGTGCTATTCTCCTCCCCCATCTCTCCGCTCCGTTCTGCTGCAGTAAAATGAGGAGATGTGGCAGCCTCTGTGGGTTTGGATGGCACGCTGGGTCTTGTCCCTGCGGAGGTAACATGCTTCTTGCAGTATCTGAGAAAGAGCTGCACAGCTGCAGGGGAGGGACAGCATCTGTTCACTAGAGAGAGAGGAGGCCGAGTATTACAGCTCCGTCATATATTGTTTATGAGGCATTATGAAGAACCATGCTGTTCAGGAACCATTAGTGAATAATTCAGGCCATTTGTTTACATTTGGTGAAATCATTTGTACTTGAGGACTGCATGCGCTCACCCAGACTCAGCATCCAGGATTTGTGTTGATTGACAGCCGCATGTGCTATGTTGTAAATATGGTATCAGTCATCGGGACTGCTATTGAGTTTGTTATCTGTATATATGTTTGCGTAATTTTGTTAAATTGTGGAAGTCCAGCATTTTTGTAATAAAACTTACTTCTGGGCCTAATGATAGTATTTAACAGTAACATTGTCATGAATGTTTACTGTTAATTACATCACAAAATGTCACTAGGCTTTATTGAGTGTGCTAGATATCTTGAGTCCCTCTAAAATACTGACCAAAGTATGTTTCTTTACAAATAAGCTTCGGCTTGTTTAACAGGCTTTGGTGCAGTTCAGTGTTGAGACACAGACATGGAACATGTGGTTCCAACAGAAAACAAAATATAATGTCATGAAAATAAAATTTATAGCAGTAGTTCTCTGTGGCCTGAAAAGAGCTGCCTCAGTAGAATGTGGAGGTATCTCTTTGGAGTTCTGTTATACATTTATTGACTTTGGGAACTTTGAAGACCAAGGGCTGTATGTATACATGTCATTTTTAATCTGAATAATTTGAGATTTAAACTGTGTAATGGGGAAAGGGGTTTCAAACAAGCAAACAACCCCTTGCATTTTAAAGACATGTAATACATGTTTTAACTGCCTTTGATTGTTATGAGCAGCTCTACAGTGTAGATTATTATCGAGTGTTCACCTGCGGTTTGTTTGTCCAGCAGGTAATCGATGCAGTAGCTGTGTGGATGGCAGACCACTCTGTCCTTTAAATGCTCTTTACTTGTTTTTGCTCAGGCAACAAAATGCCCTGCTGAAGATCACAGAGGTTAAGCCACTGACTGGCCTGGCCATTGGCAGTGCAGAGCTTTTTATCTGTGTGTGTGTGTGTGTGTGTGTGGATATGCCCTGCCGGGGCAAGCTTTGTGAGCCAGCCACAGTGCACAGATGCAGTAGACATCTGTCCATTCTCTCTCTGTCTTTCTCTTCCTTGGGGCTAAGCTGTGTCTTTCCCAGCTTTTGCTTGCCTTGTACCAACTCCACATGCATACACACACACACACACACACACACACAGATCAGCTGCTGCCCCTGTGAGGGAGCGGCACGTCGACCACCCTGCTGATAGCCCGGAGACCAGTGGTGGCTTTGAAACAGGAACGGCTTCTCTCTACACTGTCCAGAGGAAATGACCGGTGGGCTGGTGTGCGAACTGGGCCTCTGAAGCTCCTCTTTGATTCTCCTCTTTCTCCATCCTCATCTCACAGCCCGAATGATCACAGCTCCCTCAAACGGACACACATGAAGCAGTTGCCTTTTGTTCACTCACTCGCACTTTCTCTCTCTTTTTTTTGTTTTCGGGTACCTCTCCCCAGCCCCCCCAGCGCATGTTTGGGGAGACAGACAGGGCCGGCGGCTCCAGCATCGGATCATCAGCCAGCTGTGCGGTGGGCAGCCCAGGATCCGTCCTAATCCCCCCGCTCTGTTCTCCGCCTTCTGAAGGCTTTCAGCCCAGACTTTATTCCATTTGTTTGTTTGTTTTTTGTTTGCTCGTGCCTTTTTTTCCCCCACCCCACCCCCTTATTACTTACACACCCCCCACTCTCCCAACATTCGGCACACCCCAAAGGGCATAAAGGGAAAAAAAAGAAACAACAAACCAGTGCGAGGCAGAGAGCTGTGTACTTTTGCTGCGGCTCTAGCCATCTGATTCACCACCTCAACAAATTCCCTATGCTACACTGTGTTTGCTGGAGTTTGCCAAGCTTTGGACAGGGACTGAGGCCTTGCCTGTTTCCCTCCCACATCATCCACATGAACCGCAGCATACATTTTAACGACCAAATAACCGAGAAACCAACTCTGGGCTGGCATAAAGATCCAAAGTTCTGATCCAACGATAACCGCGTCACGGTCTGAAAAGAAGAATCTTCGGGCATAAACAAGCGTATCAAACTAGGAAATATTAATGACCACTCTCTAAACTAGAGCAAACCTGGCTCTCTGCACACAGCTAAGCTACATACTGTATCTAGAATGCTGCTCTCTGTTTAGAGCGGGAAAGACACCATTCAGACTTTCTCTATGGTAAATGAATTTATATGTGCTAAAAGCTTGTTTTATGGGAGCAAAAGATGTATGTGAGGCCAGTCTGCTTTATCTGTCTCTGGCTCATGCAGGTTGTGTGAAAAGGAATTATTGAAGAAAGCAAATGACTGTGTCATAAAGGTGGCATTTAATACCTCATTACTGACTATGTGTGGCCTAGCTCAGGCCAACCTCTGCCTTCAAACTCGGTAGTTCAATGTGAACATGAACAGTCTAGATGAGCAGTGCATCCTCCTACGCTAGTGCCTTTCTATTAGGGCAAAGCTTTTGCAGAGAGATGTGCCTCTTCTGCATAAAGCTTTTGTAAAACTGTTTAATTTCATGAACTCTCTCCTTTCAAAAGTCTAGTTGAAGATATTCTGTTCAGAGTGCCTTACAACTAAATGTATGTGTAGTTCATCACGGTTCAGAAATAATCGGGTTGCATGAAAGGGTTTTAAATTATTTAAACGTACAATGTGTAAAGTGCACAGTGTTTGAAGACCTGTAGTGGAAGATGGTGCAAAACGTCTGTCAAAATGCATTTCAACATTTGAACCTCTTGATCGTGAGTCCTCTCGTTCTTTACCTCCTGTGTCATTGACTCGTCCTTCGACAAAGTTGTTGTTCCTAGAGGCCGTAAAGACCCACTGTGGTGTTGGCGTTAAAAAGTCTCTCATCTCACACCAGAATTCCATTAAACTTTTGCATGCCTCTCTGCCTTTCCTCAGCCTCACGTGAGCATGAGGGAGAGTGGGAGGAGGAGAAGAGGGAGGGAGGTGCAGACCACAATCCCCTGAAAGGGCGAGAATCGGAAAATGAATAAAAGAGCGAGCAGATGCAGCTCCACGCCAGAGGGAGGCTGCCGCCGTGCGCAAGGTCTGCCGCCGTGCGCGAGGTTCTGCCACACAACCAAACTTCTGCAGACCAAGTCGGCAGGAGGCACATGTAGCATCCAACAGGGGACAAAAGAACTATGCCTGCACCCACAGCAAAAGTAGTAGTAGGACTAGCAATATTAAAATGAGAAAAATAAATGTTGGGTTGGGATGGGGTCCGCCGGCAGTAGCAAGGAGCCGTGCTAGCGTGGGCGCGGGCGCGGGCACGGGCACTGGCAGGTAGGAGGGCGGTTGCGCGCGGTTCTGGGAGGCAGCCATCTTGTTGGGGGAGCAGATGGCAGTGGGGCTGGGAGAGGAGGGGCTGCTTAGCAGAACTAATCAGACAGTAACGGATGGGGCAGCTGGGACCGCTGCCGGCCAGGCGGGAGAGTGCCGGCGAGCCGCCCACCGAGCGCCATGATGTTGACAGTGGTGTGCCCGTTGGCCTGGGATGAGACCTTGCCACGTCTTCACGCTTTGTCGACAGGGCTGCTGGCCCCCCAGCTTCTCCTCCTCTTCCTCTGTCTCCTCCTCACGTGGCACAGGGCAGGACTTTGCTTTTGTCTTTTGTCTTTGCCAGTCTCATAAAACATGATTACACGTGGTCTTGTCCATGCCTGAAGTTGACCCAAGCCTCTTAAGTGTAGGGATGTAAGATTCCATGCACATATTCTGGGTAACTAGCTTTTACTTGGCTGGTGTTGGTTTGTAAAAAGGCCTATGAAAGGATCGTCTAGAGAAATGTCCCTTAGCAGTAGGGATCTCACTTTTTCTCCTGGTGCACTTTATAAGTAAATTAAGTGTCTTAAGCCTTATTCAAATTGAGCTGTTTTATCAGAGGGACGTCTGTATATTTTTGAAGATGAAGGTCTGCCTCTCAGACCAAGTTAATGGTTGAGAAACCCTTCCAAAGCATGATTTTACAGTTCAGATAGTGCTTAATATGGAAACCTTCACCAGGGGAATAAATAAGCAAGTTTTTTCAAACACATGGTTGCTTTTGCCTGGAAAATCACAGACATGTGTATCAGGACTAAAATTATTCTTCACCACCAAGTTTGGTTAAGACTGTTTTGGTTTACACTGTTAGACTGACAGAGTAGCACCTGTAAATGAGGAAATAACGAGGAGTGACTATTTAATTCCAGCTACTTTGTTTGATGGTGTGGTCCACCAAAATCACGAGTTTTCGCTACTAACAAGTGAAATTTGTCTATGTTTGCTGGTGCATTTTTTTAAACAAGAAATTAACTCTTATATTAAAGTAATGGGTAGGATGATCAGAAACTCATTTGAAGAAGTTTGTACTATGATGGACTGGTAAAGTTTTAATTTGGAAGTTGTACCTGCAAGTACCTGAATGCTTGAATCTGGATTTATTTGGTACTGTTTTACCATTGCGGTGTGAAACCACCATGTCAAATAAAATGAAGTTACATAAAAAACAAATTAGATATAAAAATCAAAATATGTGGATTGGTCCCATAAGTCCAGTATCTGATCCACTGAATAAGGCCAATTGTTTCCTAATTGCTCTGCAGGGTCCCATCCCAAGCCATGCAAAGCTTGGCTATGACACTGACACCTGTTCCTAAGATAAAAATAATAAAAAATACCAAATTACTCCTGCAAATATAAATATATGTGTGTCTTATTGATGTCAATGACTGTCTCTTGCTCATTTTACCCTTGTTCATAGTTGACATATAATCTGTGCTCCCAGTAAACAGTTGTTCCTCAGTAACTGATGTAATAGATTCCCAAGGCAATGGGTATGATTGACAGAACTCATAGTTCCAGTAATCTGGTTACAGAGTTAAGGTTAAAAGTATAATTATTAGAATACATTGATTTAAAGTAAGCCAGTCACATTATAGTGGAAAATTGCCTCAAGAACAGTATTGACCACTCAAATCAATGACATCAGTAGATATAGAAACCTACAAAACATACATTTTAATGCATACAAAGTGTAAATGAATAAGTTGCAGCACAACTCCTTTACTGGAACAAAAAATAAAATTAATCTGTGAACCATGACAGATTGATTTGGCTCAGATAAATATAACAGATCTGTTATTTTGCCCTCTAACAAAATAAAAAAATATTTGAGCTTGTTTGTGTCTATAGCCTTAGACCGGTCCGCCTCCTTTCCAACATTACTTTCACAGAATGACCTTTTGATGACTAGTCTTGATCATTGACATGTTTCCTCAAATGAGAGACCTTTGGAAATGACACTTGGTTTTATATATTGCTACATTACTATGTATATTTTCCCTATACATTGTCTGCTTTCGCCTGCCTCTTGTATTTCAATATTTGTAAGTTATGAAGAGCTGACATTACAGGTGTTTAATGTTTACTAAAAGACATTTTATAATCACATGGCAGAAATTGTTCAAACAGGTTGTTTGTAAATATATGAGAAGTTTTCTATATGCCATTTCCACATACATTTGTTAACTTAGTCATGTATTGCATCCATAAAGACTGTACCAAACTGTGTTTCCTATTTCACTTTGTGCAATTCTTTCATGTATTAGTGGTGATTTCCCTTTTCCTCTTCCATGCATCATGCTTCTCTGCTGGCCTATAAGACCAGATGCAATGCCAGAGGCTATGCCCCTTAACTGAGCAAGACCTCAACTCATTTGCCAGCCATTTACTCCATTATTTAATGCCCCAACCAAGTTCAAGGCAATTACATGTGTGTCGTTCATTTGCGGCCCTGTATTGGGAGCATGTAGTATACACAGGAGAACATGGGCCTGAATCTGATTTCTCTCACACAGTGCCAGTATTCCCCTAATCTGTCAATAACAGAATGCATCATGTTAGAACTGCCTTAGGGCACATATGTAGTCATGACCAAATTTTGTTGGTTGGTAGGTTTTATAAAAATGTTTGGTTTTATGTAGTAGGAATAAAAAGGAAAATAAAAAGTAGTAAAAGTGTTGTTTTTTGCACTGTTACAAATATTATAAATTATAAATACGCTACTAGAACACTTGTACATTGAGACAAATGTCCAAATGTTTTAGTAGAGTATTTATAATCGTTTATTGCTAAAGACGAAATGGCCAAACATGAGCAGTATCTGGCCTTAAGTAAAATTTACTTTAAGGTGTTCATTTTGGTATCTGTTATAGCTACATAATTTGTGTTCTTTTAAACTGCTTGTCATTCCTAGCAAAGACCTTGATGTGGAAGAAAGAGCCACAGAGAAGTTCTGGAGTGCCATGACCCATCTCTCTGTCAGGCCCACTGGTATAGGGCAGAATGTTGCGAGTCCCCAGGCAAAGTGAAGGCAAATCTGTCGGGTGCAACTGTTCTCACTTGGGCCAGCTCTGCCCAGAGAAAGTGGCCTACTTACTGTTTCTGGAAGCTGGGTTGCTCTCCTTCCCGTTTCTCTGTCCATGACACCGTTTTCTTGGTCTCCATAAGTTTTGCTTCAGTATAGACTGTATGTTTAACATCAGAGGCAGACTAAGAACTGATTTTAGATTAGATTTCTGTGTATTTCACTTTTTCAGTGCATCTGGCTTTCGTTCAGTTTTTTTTCTCCAAACTTTACTGTTGATTTTATACACTTATACATCTACCAGTGAAATCATTTGATGCTTTTGAGTCCATGTCTGTTTTGCACTCCTTTCTAAATAGTTGGTTTAAAAAAGCACTGTAGTGCTTTGGGATGGGAAATGAAATTCAGTACTTCTGTGGTGCCACCTGGATAAATATATTATCGAATGTATTAGTATTGTACTAGTTACATTGAATCCTATTGTCTGTTGAATCCATAGTTGTTCACTCTGCTGTTCTAAACATTTGATATCATTAGGGCAAACAGTTATTCAACCTTATAAGTAATGCTGATCTCTAGGCAAGTCTGACCTAGAATTCTAAAAATGCAAAATGTTGCCTTTATCCACATGGAAAGAAAACATCCATGTCTAGATTCTGAAGCAGCAAAGTAATGGCTTTTTGCTCTCCTGATATACAAACTAAAACTAACATCTCTCAGACATGCAGCTCACACTATTTGTTTGTCAGTATGAGCTTAAAGCTTTTGTCAGTAGAGTTAATGTTACCCTTACAAAAAGAACTAAAGCTCTACGTGTTAACCTAAGTAACTATAATGTTAAAATCGCACATCTTTATTTTAAAATCACATATTTGATCAGTTGTTTATCTCTTACAGTTGCTTGGACAGCCTTAAAATAAAAGAACAGAGCTCTAGTTCATCAGAACATCGCAAGACATTTTATAGACTTTGTTCAGAGAAAAATGTATAGCTCGTTCATTACAAGATATTAATACATGTATAATTCAACATTTATTTTATTTCATAACGGTAGTCTACTAGAAAACTTTTAAAGGCCACATTTACATTTGATTGCTTGATTATTTGTTTACTTGAACTATATACCAGCAGTGGACAAAGTTCAGGAAAAAAGTGTAAAAAGAAAAAACCTAAGTGGAAGTAGAAATCAGTCTATGGTTTTACTTGAGTTAAAAACAGATGTACTTAAACATCAAGTAAATAATCAAAAAAATAAAATCATTTGTCATTTCTGTTTCGGCAGCTCTCATGAAAAACTGAGTTAGTAGTTGTTGTCTGCAGACACATGACATTTCATGCTGTTAAATCCATTGTTGTTTGCCATGCTGTCCTTAACGTTTGAATACTTCATACAGCCCAGTTCTTTGTGAGCCATTACTGAGCCCCATCGTCTCGCACACATACGTACAGTACATCAAAGACCCTGTGGCCAGTGGCTCTCATCATGTGGGACGGCTCGCTTTCGCTCGCTCTCTCTATCCCTCTTTCCTGGCCTCTCTCTCTTTCCTCTCCACCACTCTCCAGATGGCAGAAGGAGTCCATCACAAAGCGGGCATCCCCTCACAAAAGCCCATCGCAAGGGAGCGGAGCGGAAGGGCTGGGCACAACCTTCAGCCCCACCAGCCTGACACCCTGTTGGGTTAAAAGCAGCGTTTGTTATGCTCCTCAGTGGCCGCGCTGCTTTTTTCTGCCCGGGTTTGATTCCATACCATGGGTGCGTAGGGCTTTTAGGGTGGTGGTGTTTGGTGATGAAGGCAACGTGGTGAGGTTGATCAGGTGGGGGGTCTGGCGCAGGCCCCACAGGTCGGCCTACAGCTCCAGCCATGTGTCGCATGCCCAAAGCACAAGCATCAGCGCCATCTCTGGCACAGGGTGTTTCATCTAGGAAGAACGCTCTGTCCTCCTTATATTCTCATCTGCTCTACCCTCTCTTTGCACCTTTAGCCACAGTGTTTCAGAGGCTTGTTGAACTTTGTTCTGCACTGTACAATGGCTATGAATGTCATTAGATCATTAGGTTCTTCTAAAAAGTTTGTTCAAATGCGAGTGCTTTTTCTGAGAGTACCAGCCTTCTCCTGGCACTATTCATGTTAATGCTAATATCTCTTAGGCACATACTTCAACATCTTATGTTCTCCAGCTGACATCTTGGAATCCTGTGAGTTTCTTAAAGCGATACATACTTAAAAGGAAAGTTACTTTACAGAATCTTCTCTGCTACGGAGTGCAGCATTAGTAACGTATTTCGTTTGCTGACGGTGGGGGTCTTTGAGCGAGGGAGGGAATTGTTTGTAAATTGGTGGCAACTGCAATTCGTTTTGCCACTGACCTTGAGGGGGCTTTGCGTTTCTTGAAGAAGAAAGCAGAAGCTGGTGGTAAACAAAGTTCACTTCTGACAGATGGATTGAATGACAGAGAGGTTGTGGGTGCCAGAATAGCCCTGGCAGCAGAGGAAATGTTCAATGCGGTCCAACAGGAGAGGAGGTGTGAACAGGTGCGGGGCTGCTGAAGGAAAGGGGACCAGATGGAGGAAGCCAGAGCCAGTTTAGTTAAAGGAAAAAGGGTGGGAGGGAGCAGCAAACGGAGGGAGGGGGGAGCATGCAGAGAGAGAAAGAGAGGATAGATGAAGGAGGGGGATAGTAGGGCTGATAGGAGCAGCATTAGGAGCAGTTAGGATGTAGAGTAAATAGTGTGTGTTTGTGTGTGTGTGAGTGTGAAGCAGACCGGGAGGGGGGCAGGTTGGACTATTTCTCTATCTCTGTGTTTTTCAGAGGGAAGGGGGGAGTGTGTATCAGTGGGAAACGGGAAAGAAGCGTGATTGACGCTAACTGCCGTTCAATAAATGCTGTAAAACATCTGAGGTTTGGGGCATGTGTCAGTGTGTGTGTGTGAGAGAGAGAGTGTGTGTGTGTGTGTGTGTGTGTGGGGATATATTTTTTCACATTTGCTTTGGATAGAGACAAATGTGCCACAGGGATACACATGTAGTTGTACTGGGACATGTCACCAAAAACATTAATTAAATTGTACTGAATTAATAATCCTATTGTATTTTGTAAATTACTAAAATCATTAAGAAAAACATCCTTGGCATTAGGACTGTGTGCTGAATTGGGCAAATTTGTATGGCATTAATTACGTTATTTCAATGTGGCCATCCGTTTTGTGATATACTAATTTAATCACCTAGTGTCTAATAATTACAGCACATACCCATTTGCTAATGCATCTGTGATGGATATCTGTTCCTTCTGGACCCTGATTCTTATGTAGCATGAATACATGAACATGACACCCGACCCCACCCCCCCACCCCCCACAGTCTACACTTTGTCGTCCAGCTCCTCAGCTTGTATTCACTCGTATCTCGACATTAGAAGATGTTAAATATGAGTTTAATCATACGGCACAATAATCAGTTTGTAGGCCTTTCGTGACCAAATAAATATTTAATATTGTGCAGTCGCTTCGGCTAAGTTTTGCTTCCCCACCATGCGGTGCAAGCTGTACTTTGTAAAGTTTTCCCTTGCACATGTATTACCATACAAACGGTGGCAAGTCTGCTTGTGTACTGTTGAGCGCTGATGAAGCCAACCGGCTGACTCCAATTTGTGCACATTTTAGGAACGGTAGCATTTGGTCATTTCTGGCGTGGGATCATGGTGCACCACAGGGTGCTGCAAACTCTGCGCTCGAGCGGTCTGTGGTATTCCAAATCAAATGGGCAACAGCTTGAATAGTGCCCACTTAGGCAGCCCCCGGCCCTCTCCCCTCAGCCGCACCCAGCCACGGAGCCGGTTCGGGCTGCTCCGCACTGCTCCTGAACAGGCGCGTCCGCCCGACCCAGATCCGCCTCTCGACCGCAGGCCATTAGGCCTCGTTCACATCATTACTGCCAGTGAGCAAACACACGCAGAACCACGCACCGACCCGCCGCAGAACACAAGTGCCACAGGGTGTTAAAGGTGGCCTCTGTCTGGTCCAAGTTCACCACACCAAACCTATTCAAGCAGACCCCTTGAAGCAGAGCAGCCATTGCAACGAGTTTTGTGCTTCTAATCAGCCCACGTTCTGTCCTTTTGACCCATACGTGTGTACTTCCTCCACCTGTTATGTGGTTTCGTAAAATTACTGTTTAAAATGCCACAATCTTTAGAATTAAAACAGTGCAGTTTGTAGCTATTATCTGTCCACATTTAGTACCCCACTGTTTTTATTAAATGCTGCTAAACATATTTATATCATTGGCTACAGCATATGGTTATCTGTGAGAAAAACTTTCCCCGATTCCAGGAAACACTTTAGAAGTATGAGGTTCCACAAATATAAATACGGATCCTAAAACAGTCATTTAGGAAGTTTTGCCTGGGAGAAAATAATATTTAATGGTAATATTTGACAAACAGACTGGTTAATATAAGAAATTAAAGGGGGTAAAGCTGACTTTGGTGGTGTGTCTTCTTTCTGATTAGTGAAAATATTTTTTTACTCTGGTAAAATTTCCATACTGTATTTAAAATTGTAAAAAAGAACAGTCATAAGTGTGCATCAAAATTCAGAAACTTATTGGCAGGACACCATACGTTTTTTGAGAGGGCTGCTCTTTTGAGGCCCCTCGTACGTTGTTCATATATTATGTTAAAAACTTTAATCAGTAACTGAAAAACCCAGAGTAGATTTGGCACATAACTGAATTGTTCTTTTGTTGAAATTGCAATTTTGCTTTTTGTGAATGAAAATGGACACACGTTGGAGACAGGGTTATGAATGAGGCAGTGTAGTTTCTTGTAGATTGATTGTAGTTCATCTGCACTTTTCACCAATTTTATACAAGGAATGTCCAAAATGTAGTCTTTTGCTTTGAAATAAAATTAATTTTTTTCTGAGCCAGACAGGGCTGTGCAGAATTAAGGGAGCTTTAAAGTAAATGACCAATACTTTAACTGGACCATAGAAGGTCTTTGACATCTCTGGGCCTTTAAAAGATTTTAGTGTGAAGTGTTCACTCTTGTGCTGCGTGTCCTTGTTGCAGATTGTGCAAAATAGTTTAGCCCCTATCGACCGGCCGCTTTTCATGCATATGTATGCTTCCTGCTCTGCTTAGTGCTAGTTGATTTCAGTGGGCTTCATTATTCGTCAACTAGAGCTTGAGTGAAAAGTTATCTTATTGGGGTAAACGAGACCAATCTTCCTTTGGGATACTTTTTTTGGTATTTTTGGAATATTCTGCACCATTTCGAGTAATTTTCCTATAGAGTAATCTTGATCGCACAACGAAGAACAGTTTGCACTGGTTAAGCTTTGCATACTCTTGACATTCTGTAGCAATAAGATACATAGCATTCCCCCAGTATGTTCTATATCTGTTACATGTCTCAGAAGTGTTTATATACATCAGATTCTGGAATGAAAATGAATGAAACAATCATATGCACACACACACAAACACGTGTACATGTGCATGTGTATAATATATACACATATATGAAGCGGGGTTCAGGTAGGCAGCCTCTTCTATCATGAAAAACCCTCAGACTGTACAGTCAGGCTCATCTCACCTGTTTAGTCCTCAAAGCCATCAGCCCAACAATGGTCCACCTCTCGCTCTCTGGTGTCCAGACACTTGCGCTGTAAAGCTCGCCAGCCAACTTTTCTACCCCCAAAGTGTTCGTCGGAACTTTCTGGCGGTCTGTCTCATGCTAATTGGTCGACAAACACCTCCCCCCTCCCTCCGCCGCCCCCGCACCCCGGCGAGTGGCTGGGCCCCCTGGAAAGCCGCGGTAACAAATGGCTGGCTGCGAGGCCTTTGTGAGCCCCTGCTGAGCGCTGGTGTGGATGGTGTTTTAGGCCGCTGTTCAAGCACAGCGGGGGCCCACCGCTTTCCCCTGCTCTCTCTCTCTCACAGCTCTCGCGGGCGGAGCGCCTTCACACTCCAGACGACAGCAGGCCTGCAGAGACGGTCACTTCTCCAGCTACGTTCCAAACACAGTGTGCGAGAAAAGTTTTGGGCTTCGCTGTTAATTAATGCACTTTGACTTTGTGTGGTTTGTTTCTTGTTTTTTTTTTCTTTTTCTTCTTTTTTCCCGCCTTTCAGCGTCTGTCCTTCTTTGGCCGCAGTTATGTCTTAAAGAGGAGCGCTTAGAAGCTTCGCTGTTGAGGGTTTTGATGACAGTTCCGCAGATCATGATGACACTTAGTATGACTTTATTTTACTAATAAAAGTTGGCATTGTTTGAACAGTTAAGTAACTTAATTGGCTTGTAGTTATAACTCAATAAAAATACATCAAGACTCTTCCACACGTGTTTTGTGGTTTTTTTTGCACTTCATTCATGTGCCTGGTAAATTACTGGGCTTACTCTGCAATGTTTTGTATAGTAACCACTTTGAATTATTCAAGTTATATGAATAATTCAAAGCGGAAGGTATATGAGTAACGTAGGTATTCATAAGAGGGAGGAACTGAAGTGTACACCCACATACAGGCCCTTAGGGTGTAAGGGGTTAAACTGTAGGTTTGTTATGTAGTATACTCCTAAGGCTTCATTGATTTGTTAATGACTATGACACTGATACATAATGTATGCATTTATGCGAGTGAGGACATTATACAGTGTGTGATGCATCTGTTTCTCTCTTTCTCTCTCTCTTTCTCTCTCTCTCTCTCTCTGCAGGCAGGAGAAGGAGGCAGTGGAGCGCTGTTGTGCGGAGGACATGGCTGCTCTGACCTTCCAGGCGCAGCGGCGCGAGTGCGAGCTGACACACACACTCCAGCAAATGGAGGCGCAGCACGAGCATAGTGGTGGGTGTCGGCCGGTGCACTGCCCCTTGCCAAAACAACCGCCTTCCTTCCCCCCCTTCCCCTCCCCCGCTGGCGGCCCGTGCCACGCTGCGCTGGGCGGCATCAGGAACACCTGTAACCTTTGGCTGGCCGAAGGGAGCAGATGCTCAGCACTCTGGAGCGTCAGCGCCACGTATTAGTTAGCGTTTAAAAATGTTGGAGGGGGGAAGAGGGGGGAGATGTGGGCAGCGCTGCCCACTGTCTGTTGATTTCAGAGTGCTGCTCTCACATCTGTTGCACCATCTGGATCAGTGAGTTTATTTACCTGTGTTTCGAGAAACTTGAGGCATGCTGATTGCCAGAACAAAGCGCGGGGAAAACAAAGGGCTTCTTTTTGGCGCGGCTGCGCAGCACACATGTTGTCTAAAGAGGAATGGCATCAGAGGCTCAGCAGGAAGCTCTCTGGGCTTATGGAATTAGTCCTTTAATACCACAGACCACTTCCCTCTCTAAGCATATAATGGCCACTCACACAAGCTAATTATTTTTTCCCTCCCTGCTCCCTCCCCTATTTGCCCTGTCTGTCTTTCCAAAACGAACTGGTTTTTAGTAGTTATTTAAGACAGAATTGCCTCTAGATGATGTCGTTTTTTTCTTCTTCTTCTTTATTTTTTTAAACTCAGTCCCCTGTTTGTTTTGACTCCAGTTTGTTTGCCTTTTTATCTTTGTGTGTGTGTGTGTGTGAGTGTGTGTGTGTGTGTGTTTTGTTTTTTTCCCCCTTTCCTCTGTGGCCTATGCAGGCCCAGCCGTTTTCAAAGCCCAGCAACTCATTAAGATTCCTTTGGTTAACTTTTTCAGCAGCATCAACTTTTTGAGTTGATACGAAACTACAGCCCATCTTTTTCACTCCCTCTTACAGCTCTCTCTCTCTCTCTCTTTCTGTCACTTTGCCTTGATGGAATTCCTGCTCTAAGCATTTGCAATGCATAAACACTTAAAAGTCTTTATTTAAAGAAGCTCTGATTGACATTCTCTAATGAAGTGATATAGTAGATAGTAGGTGATAGATAGTACAAAAATAACACCAAGTCTACCTGGGTTTAACAGTCTCATGTGAATGCTGTTTGCGTGTGTTGAGTCCATAATAATCATTTTAAATGAATGAAGATTTACAACATGTCTTGGTGACTTCTGGGTATACTTTTTGGTTTGTTTTATTATATGTATCGTACAATTACACATTATTACACAAAACAGTGAAACAGGCCTGCCGGTTGCACCCAAATACTTGCCATTCCTTTAAATCAAAGATACAGTTTCAAAATTGCTTTAAAATAGTTTTTTTTTTTTTTTTTAATTTCATTTAGACTCACTCATTTATCCATCCAACCTTCCATTATCTGAACTGCTTCTCCTTACCCAGTGTCATGAGGGATACTGGAGCCTGTTGCAGTGATCATAGACAGGCTACTGGTTAATCACAGAAGACTCAGTCATTTTTTTGATTATTTTCATCTGTGTGTGGCTTTTTATTTGTATTATTCCAGCAGAAGCAGCATAAACACTTTAATGCCACACAAAGTCACCCAGTGAAAACTAGTGAAGGTACTCAACAAGCTGTGCAAGATGCGCCCCATGGGGGCGGTGATTGTATGCTGCATTGGTCGTGTTCCTATTCTGTCTTCCGTCTCTCTTTTATACTACGTGATGAACAGTAATAGAGAAGCATGAAAACAGTGTTTAATTGTTTTCTCACTCAGAGACAATGCGATTATGAAGAGTGAAGAATAATTGAGAATGTGCAAAATTATGGGACATTAAAGAGAAGTTAACCTTTTTCAATTACTTAAGTCATGGGTGTGTTTATGCTCATGCTTGTGAAATTTGAGTACTCCACATTTGAATATCTATTTTTTCTATCAACTAGAATTAGTATCTGTAATGCATTTTTGTTTCATAGCATCCTGAAATAACAGGGAAGATCTCTGAGCTACTTGAATATTTTGATAGGTAGAGGTGATGGTCAGGTGAAATATGATGCCATTGGTTCATGATATTTGCCCTTGCCCACATTTGCATGGTGGTAACTGGTGGAAAATCTGGGGATGAGTCCTATTAGTATTCATTTTGATTAGAGAAGAAAATATTTTCAGGGTTTTAAGGGCACATTTCCTCCTGCATTGTAATGCTGTAGCACTAAGCAGTAACTCAGAGACGACTGGGTTACTGGTATCTGTTATAAATCCAGTGAGGCGACATCAAAAGCAGAAATCCTTCATGATTTGCATGAGGATAGAACAGCAGCGTAGAATAACAGTGATTCCCAAACCACACCACTGAAACGGACATATGCTTGGAACAACAGCATGTAAGGTTTCAAAGACCTATCAAAGCTTTCCATCCTTAGGCGTTCAAAAGGCAGAGTCACTCCTTAAGCAGAAAACAATCAAGGACAACAAGCTCAACGCTGCATGTAGCTCAAACATGAAGCTTGCTCTGAACTCCTTGCAGGATGTGTTTTGTTTTCTCCAAACACAATGAGCGGCATTCATAGCAGTGATTACAGGTACAGAAAGGACGCCTGCGAACATGAGTTACTTTGTTTCTTTGACAGAAAAAAAGATGAACAAAACATGTGTTTTGTTATTTTACGGATATGTTTGGTCTGTTTCTCATACTGTACCTTATTGTCTTGCAGTTACAGAAATGGATGCCTTGCTGAGCTCTCAGAATGGCTTACTAGGAAAGCTGAAGGAGGAGTGTTGCACTCTGGGTTCAAAGTTGGAAGAACTGATCCAGGCTAGCAGGTGAGTAGTGCTGTAGCACTTTAAATGTAACTGCAAGTAGTCATTTTTGTGACTACATTAATAGCTGAGACTAGTTTGGGCAATCAGTTCCATTGTAGCTACACCTGGTAAAGAGACTGAGTTCAGGAGATTGCAAGTTTGGAATGTTACAGCCATCCATGGCTGGGAGTCCGAAGTAATACAATTGGCATTGCTTTCTCTGGATGGGTAGCATTGCCTTCCTCTGCTCTGTCACTCAGTGTGATGCTAGCCAGAATCTTATAGAATCTTGTAATGAATGGCTGTTTAAGGGGATGTAGGGTGTATACTCCTATATGTGATATATATGAATATATGATATATCCCCTGTGACCAAAACTTGGTACCAGATTATGAGCATTGTTGTAAGGATTTCATGTCAGGTACCAATGCTGCATTATTGCTTCTGTACCAATAAACAGTAAGGATAGTAAGCTCAATTCCTGCAGTGAGTGCAGTTCCACAATTCCACTTCTCTTTATATCCTTTGAGGCAATGTTTTGCAGGTGCACCGCTGAACACCTGTGTTACCAATTGGGTGCACCTTAAAGTAGCTCAGATCACTATTTAAAAGGGATGTCTGATAACTTTGGACATATAGCATAGCTTGTTTTGATTGGCCTGAAGTGTTGATCTGCAGCAACCGTAGCATGTTACCATTACCTGTAATTGCTCCAGTTTTTGAGCCATTTCATATTTTCCCCAATTTAAATGTTCACAGATACTTCATAAATCAAAAACTGTGGTCTCTGTAATTATAGTTGCTGATAATGGTAATATGGCACTGTTTTATCATTGTACATAATCTGTCATGACCGCATATGATATCTGCTATTGCATGTTTACGGAATGGTCATGTCAATGCTATGTAGCAAAATCAGTATTGTTTGACGCCAGTGTCAGTATACTGGCGCAGACAGTCTTTTGCCCAGCACAAGCTCTAGGTTTGCCACACAAGTGTCTTCACCTTTTTCTTACCCTATTTTATGCTCATGGTGACCCGTACTATCCTCAGTGGCTTCATATGGCATGGCAGAATGTGCGGATGATATATAGCACTGTAGAGCCGTGTGCAGTTTGTTATCCAGAGCGTGGCATCCTGTCCGTGCCCTCTGCTTCAGCCTGCGCCCCAGTCAGGGATCTGTCACTGTACACTGGCACATGGCAGCCTGTCCTGTGTCCTGGCTCTGCTCTGTGCCCATCACATGCGCCTCTCACCTCAGGCCTCTGGGGTAGTCAGCTGTTAAAACAGCATAAAGCGCATTACTCACATCGCAGACTGCAATCTGCCACGGTCAGCCGGCCCAGCTTGGGAAGGTACAGACCACTTCTGCTCTGCCTGTCCTCTTCCCCATCCCCCTTTTCTACCAGAAACCCATGGAGACAGTCAAGAAGACACCCAGAAACACCTTCTACTCAGTATATCCCTGCATATAATTCATTGCATACTGTATATCTTCAGGCATAATTTAGCAAGCACTGTTTTCTGTCCAAATAAGCAAACTCTTAAGAAAGGAGACAAGATAATGGAAGATAATGGGGGGAAAAAACATTTTAGCTTTGCATGGTGGCAGATGGCAAGATGGCACCCTCTGAAGGTTGTACTGTATGGCACTGTGGTAGAGCTTACATTGTCTTTTTGACCTTACCTGAATATTGATCACTGTCCTTAAATGCATTCTATATGTCACATACAGTATAAATACAGATGTTTCGTGTGTAGATTAGAAAATGTAAAGAGTCAACTACTAAATCAAGAATAGAAAGCATTTCGGCATCAAGTCTATGCACAAGCATGTTTTATTTTTCCAACATGTTCAATTCAGAAGATAAATAATAATTGCAAGTAACGAGTCTTACATGCAGCTGTGCATACTTGTTTGATGACAACCCTGCTTTCCTTCAGTTTTGCCATATGTCTATATACCTAAACTATAAACAGTGTGGAATTTTATTTTGAGCAAAGTCGTTGATGAACCAGTCCAGTTCTGGAAGAAGCTATCCAAAGTAGCAAATGCGATTTTCTATGGTTTTCATTTTGCATGAAATTGGCAAATATAAATAAGTAGCATTTCAGACTACTGCTTTTCATGTTAAACTGACAGTGGTTTCACATAAAGTGTTCATGAGTGATTGAAGTCGATTGATGCAGGTTAAACAGTTGCATGCAAGCGAGGACATAGTGTTGTAATATTAAATAACCTTTACATTTGAGGAAACTTTGCCTAGAAAGTCCTTGAAAAGTCCCTGAATCTGATTATGTGGGAACACTGATTTAAATCCTGCAGTACCTGTACTAGCAATACTTTCATTGTGGCAACTGTTTCAGTTAAACAGGAGAATCCACTCAATCCACCATATTCACACAAATATCCAAGTATGGTTTTAAAAAAGCACCTACTTCTGCAAAGTTTTTACTCATATTTATTTTAAGGCACAAGCGCTGCTTGTGTGGTAAGACCATATGTTATTGTCAGTCAGATCGTCTCATACATCGAGGACTGTAAATCGCTTGTCAGAGGATGTCCTGCCCACTATCCCAGCAGTACACAAAACTCCAGTAGACACAGGAAGCTGTTTGCTTTTCTGCCAGCCCACTGAACGTCTGCTCTTTCACTCTTCCTTCTTTGAGTTTTGTAGAGTACATTGAGTGAATCACTCACTGCTGTCACTGTTGCATCAAAAGTGATCAGATGCCCAGATACTTTAATTTCCAGTCACACAACACTCGTTCATTATGCAAAATCCAGTTCCAACTGGCTTTTACATTATTTAAAACTGATTATGTGAAGCTGTATCAACTAAGGACATTTACACAAGCTCTAGGAATGATCACCTGTTGCTGGTTCTGTCTTCTAGTCCAGTCCTTAACTGGCATGTGGTAATAGATGTGCAGTTGCATATAAATGGACCTGTAATTGCCTACATCCTTTACAATACTGTTTGGTCACTTTGCCTTGTCTTTGGGTGTTATCTTAGTGTGCTTGCATTCATTGTAATTAAATGTTGCATTAAACTGGCCACAAAATATTTGCTGAAATGTAGGATGAAATGTGTAATTATATTATTGGTTATTGGATTGAGATGTGACTAAATATTGACAGGCCCTCAGGACCTTGTTTCAGTAAACATTTAAAAAGCATTATCACAGGTGTACAAATGCTTGAAGTAATGCAGGGTGTGTGTGCGCGCGCGTGTGTGTGTGTGCAGGGTGGAGGTGGAACAGCTGTCCCTAGAGAAACAGCACCTGCAGGAGAGTGTGGAGAAGCTTCGAGGTCGCTGTCAAGAAATGGAGGAGCAGTGTGTACAGCATGGGAGAATGCACCAGCGCATGAAACACAGGTACACACACACACATACACACACAGACATTTTTTAAAAGCCTCTGGATTTGTACATAATTTAGACTCAGAACGAAAGAGCGTCAGTCCCGAATAGAACAACCTCAGTCCTTATGTATATGGGGAGAATATTTAAAAAGAAATTAAATGCTCTGTTTAATACCTTATACTACCACTAGTGAGTTATATCTGATTTCTAAACTACCAGTGCAGTGGATAATTCTTCAATACAGAGGTAAGAATACAGGAGTCTATTATTCTCATTTGATAACAGGTTTTTTTTTTTTTTGTGCTGTTATTACTTTTTTGATAGATATCACCCAACAAAGCACAACCTGTTTTTTTGTGTCACAAACTACCATTTTAAGCAACCAAACATACAGGAGAACAACACTTTTGGTTGGATTTGGTATTTAACAAACAGCCTGTGTATCCAATTAAAATTTACACAAAGAATGTCATTTGACTTGTATGCTTATAAATATAAGCAAATAAGAGTACAAATTCATATGAACAAAATATTAATATTTTTATTTCGCAATTACCAGTCATGGTGAAGGTGGAGAAGGTGAAGTTCTCAGGGACAGCATTATGGAAGAAGTTGGTAAAATATTCCTGTTGGCAAAATAGTTTTGATCATGTGCAATCGTAAAGTCCAAAGAACTGCCTGCCTCCCACAGGTGCCCTTCACAAGATTTCTTTAGGATTTTAAGAACTGAAGATGCAGATATACACATTTGTTCATAATTAAAAACCAAAAGACAATCAGTGTACATTTAACAGAACACAGAACACTTGTTACTTGTTTCACATTTCTGTCATCTTTTATTGTTGCTCTGATTAACAAGGCTTTTTTTGTTTTACTTCTATATAGTAGCCGGTCTTGCACACAAATGCATTTCATTACCTTCAGTTTAAAAGAGATGTGAAATAACCACAGGTTGCATGGCACACAGGTCTCACAGCATGGAGAATCATCTCTCACTAGCAAAGAGGAAGGCAGTGCAGTTCCAAATATGAACATTAGGAATTTTAGATTTCTCCCAAAATAGAACCTCATAGCATGAAAAGCCTGTTATTCTGAAGTCCAAACCATATTTCCACAACAGAACAGAATGCTATGCGGTAGGGAATATCACTCTGACATCAAATACATCTCTCTGTGTGCTACATTTTGTGCGCTTAGTCATAAAAGTGAGAAACATGAAGTGCTTTTTTAGAGAGTGATATGCCAGTGACGGCAGCAGTGTGAGTGTGATGCAGTGGGTCTGGATGCTGGGGTACACTTGGCCTTGCGATGCAGGGTGGCAGGGGCGTCTGGCACACGGTACGAGTCAGCACGTGGGCGCGAGAAGGAGCGTGGGCGTATCCACGGTAACTCCAGCCTGAGCTGAGCTTCTGCTGGGAGCACAACATCCGTCTGCTTGCAGCATAACCCTACATATTGTTCAACACCCACTGCCTTAACCCAGCATCCAGTAAAGCACGAACGATTGAATAAATACTGAAAAATGAGAGAAAGGGAAAGTGAGAGGGACAGAGAGAGAGAGATGGTGGTGGGGGGGGGACAAGTTGAAAGACATTCACACCTGTTTTACTTAAGTATTCTGGCTTACATATAAAGAATTTAGATTCACAGCACATGCACATCTATAAAGTAAAAATGGCAGTCCTGATGTGTGGTGCTAAACCTCTCTACTATAATAACAACACACAATAACATATATACTTTAGCCATGAATACCAAACCTTGTATCTCTTGTTTTTTTTCTCTTTATTTACATATGTATTATTTATTAGTTTAATACATTTTTAAATACTGCTGACCATACTTACCAATGAAAAGAAGTAATGTGAAAGTGTCAAAAAGTTGTCATGGCATCAGTTTACTGATGAAAATTATTTTACTTATCTCTAAAACCCAAAGGGGAAAGCCAGTAGTTTATTTAGAAAGAGATTTAAATGATTAAAAAGATATGTCAAATAAAAACATAGAAACTATTTTTAAAAATACGGTTCAAAAAAGCATGTACCTCAAAATAAAATCCTTATAAAAAAATTGGACAAAAAATCAGCCCAGGTGAGGCTGGGGTTATCTCATCTTCAGGATTTTAACCATTTGGTTTGTATGAGCATGATGCTTGGACAGATTGCTCGGCAAGTTTATGGAAAGTTGTTGCGTGCACTCGTGCTGTGCTTTTCACAGTCAAAACGGAGATAATGCATGCTTACAAAAAATATCATTTAAATGCATTGCCTTTAGTTAATACTCTTCTTTTAGATACACATGAGTAAAAAACATGGATAAACTGTGATGTAATCACAAGAATTTAAGGTGTAGTGTTATACTCCTTTATTACAAGAAACATTACTATAACGTGCTGCTGTGTACGGTGCCTCCCCCCAATACAGTCTGAAGGCTAAGGAACAAACTTTTTATAGCTTACATATTTTTGCATATACTGCATTTTTTAATGAATTATTTTCATAGCCATCACTTAAATTATTATTCTGACTTAAATTATTAGAATTTTCAGTTTCTGGTGTTACACAATGTTACATCTCTATTCTTCTTTCTACTGTAAAACATGTGTCACATAATTGCACATATATTTCCAGTCATTCTGTTTCACCTTGAAGACGAGGGACTGATAAGTGTTAAACTTGTATATAGTGAGATATAGTCAGAAAACTAGTTTGCCATGAAGTACAAAACTCCACAGTTTATTCTGCAGTATAAAAAAGTCTTGTGGGCTCGAAGGGAGGATGTAATGGTTATTAATTTTCAATCTGTGAGCAACAAGTGATGCGAAAGATACAGCATTTAGTTTATTGCGAGGCAAATTAAGCTACTTTGATGGCACCCCGAAAGTGACCACCAGAGGGCAGGGTCAATGCTTAGAGTTTATAGATTTATTTATTTATTTAATTTACACTCTGCCATCTTAAGAGACTGCATGTCAGTCAGATCAGCAGAGGTTACCAAGAATTGATTTTATTGCCAGTGCCGGAAGCGACTATAGAGGCAAAAAGCTTCACCATTCAAATATACTCATATATATACTCAAATATGAGAACAGCACAGTACAGACACATTATTGCTCCTTTCATGCTTTTTTGCACTGAGAGCTGCATCTGTGTATTATAAAATGGTTGATTTAGAAAGACAAAAACCTTAAACGCATGACTGCTGTGGGAAAAAAGTCAAGAAAAACTGTATTAACAGGATTGAACTTGGCTTTTTGTCCCAGGTTAACTGTGCCACGCCACAGTTTTATTGTCATGATTACTATGATTTAATTAGATTTTCTCTTTTTTCCCCCCATATGTTTTCCATTTTTTTCCCAAATGTTCTGCCTAATCAACTGGCTAAGGATAATTGACTGTTGAGACATTAACATTTGATGACTGTGCGTTTAATTGACCTTTTTACCAAAAAAATGTATACATATTACTTTAACAAGACGAGTGTTAAACAGCTTAATGTCATCAAATTATATTGTGTTAATGTGATGTGTATAAAATAGTCTATAGTTGTAACTCCTCCACTGTTGCAATTTTAACTTCTCAATTGTTTACTTGGATTTCTTTATTGCTTTGAATGCAAATGAAGGCTTTTCACACTACTTGGTGTGTTTGGAAATGTCATTGCAGAGATGTGTAGAAGTCAAACTGCAGGCCGTGTTGAGTGAGAGGTCTGTGCCTCCTGCTTGCTCAGCGCAGTGGGTGTCTCTGCTCTGTAGGGTACTTCTCCCTGCTGCCCGTGGGTTAAGGTGTTCGTGTTAATAAGCTGGTGCAAATGGCTCCGGCATACATGCAAATAGCCGGGGCCCCACCTCAGATATTCTTGAACGGGCACACAATCTGTGCTGCGAAGAGCCGCAACAGCATGGCACGCATGCAACATTTGGAAAATCAGCTTGATTTATTTTTACCATTCGAGAGCCAACGCCAAGCAACACAGGGGTTTTCGGCACACAATGTTTCACTCCTGCATGTTATTTATTTATTTCCCTCGCAGTATTTACGTATTTTTTTGCCCGGAGATTGGGGTGAGATACCATAGAAACCCAGCCAGTGAAATATGAAAGGCTTGGTGTGTCGGCCAATGGTTTTTCTTGTGTGTAATAGCAGCGCCTTTATAGAGGACATCAATAACACATATGTGTCTTATTCTATATTTATTTCATAAATGCATTCTGGGCATCAGCTCACTTTATTCTACAATGGTTGGCATTTTCTGGGTAGAAATGGATACTAAAAAGCGTTAGCCTGTATATGAATCAAAAGAGTCATTTCACAACAACTGCTTTTCATTTTTTATACTTGGAACAACATTTTAGTAACTACTAATTTAGTTTTCAGTGTAGCAGTATTGTGCTCTCTTTAATCTAGGAGAGGAAATGATGTATTGCATCCAAAATGTATCTGACTGCATGACATCAGTAATGATAGATGCTCATCGTGTTTGTAATTACATGACTGTGTAATAATTTTTCCCCATTTCTGCTATTTCGTTTGTCATTTTAAAATTAGTGTATAGCATAATTGACACTTCTTTTTGCTCCAGTTACTTAATACTTTAACAAAATACTTAATAGCTCCAGTTACTTAGTAGAAAATAGAAACTTTAACATTATAAATATTTTTGAATTACAAATCAGGAAAGTTTGGTAATTCTTAGTAAGTAATATTGAGAAGTGAGATCAAACTCATTCTCAGCTCTCTTAGTTTAGTTGAGTAAATGTAGGTGTCCTGCAAGTTGTTGATTTTTGTTGCGATTGGACCTACAAATGGCAACGAAACCTTATGCATTGAAGCACTGGCTTCATTAAGCATCTTCATCATTTTTCCACATATGAGCGAGAAAGTTGAGGAAGATGGAGATCATCTCATTTTTGGCAATTCAACCTTTCACATGTCTCACCCACATAGCTTTCAGTCCCTGTGCGCACACGTAGCACAAGCAACCATCTCGCACACACACATACACACAGATCACATCTGCCAGCGTGCTCCTTTACCAATTATCACCCTGTCTCATCAACGTTCCGTATACACACACACGCTAACAGACGCAAACACACTCCTGTCCCTTAAAGGAGTGTGGTAATGTATACGCAGATGTGTGGCTAAATCTACAGGCTTCCGCAAGCCATATGGCGGCATAAAGAAAGATGGTCATGGCGTCTGGATGCGTGTGTAGTGGAGAGCCGGGATGGGGGGCCATGTGCTGCTGTAGCTGGAGCACTGCTGAATAGACTGGGGGAGATGGAGATGGTGTAATGGAACAAATGGGCGGCTGCGTTGGGGCAGGGAACAGGCGCGCCGCTGCCGGGGAGTCGGCAGGGCCCCGGGCGAAAGCTGCTTCATCTGGTTCCCTGCCACCCCCCTAAACCCAACCCCCCCTAACCCCTTACAGCTAACGTGTGTGCGCAGCTAAGAGAGAGAACAAGGACACACATGCACACACATGCTGCCTCTCTTACCATTACGCCAGCAGCAAGAAGGCTCAGTAAACTTTTCACTTGCAAATGAAGTTGGCAAGGAGAAGATAAGATGCAGCATGTGTGATACGGCTTCCACTCGTCGGTGGTTGTTTAGCATCTCCCTGTATGATGAACATGGTCATATCTGTAGGAGATCTCTTTCGTATTTGCAGAAAAAGACATTTGACTTCCAAAGGCTTTTGAAGTGGAATTTTTGTCATTGAGGACCTATGGATCGTACTCTTCTTAGCCTGTTTTCTCAGTGTTTCTTTGTAACAAATACATTTTTCCATCTCTCTCTCTGTCTCTCTGTCTCTCTGTCTCTCTGTCTCTCTGTCTCTCTCTCTCTCTCTCTCTCTCTCTCTCTCT
>JBBPDB010000146.1:10308741-10326554 GCA_037974465.1 Brachypetersius altus
GGGGGTGCAGCTCTGTGGGCTGCAGGAAGAACGCTGTGGAACGCTGGCTGTCCCACTACTGCTTGTGTGCTTGTCGCATCCCAAGGCAAGCTGTAAAATGTTACGCAGCGCATCCACACGCTCCTTGACTAGCACCAGGCCCTTGTTTATGATACCAAAAAGTGCTCACCATGCTCCTTTAAAAGTGCTTTTGTGCAAGCTTTCAGGAATTAACAGCTGAGCATGGTGAAATGTTTTAACTTGGGTGTGTTATGGGGCAGATGGTATTGAATATACAGTTACGCACCTACACACAGCGGTCTGTTATAGAGAGCATATTAGTTTATTACTTCAAGAAGTAATAGTTGTATGAGGATGTCCAGTGTGTTAGTTATTTTTACAAGGAGATGCCAGGACTACCATGACATTCTTGACATGAAGATCAGCAGACAGTACGTTTTTAATATGAAAAAACCTGAGATTTCTACATATCTGAGTCTTTAAGGTGTGAACAATAATTCAGAGTGGTTGAATGTGAAGTTGCCGAAACGTGATTCAGAAATGTTGATGGGAACATTTAAAAGTAGACTTTGTTTTTTTTAAATTACGAGCATGTTTTTGATTCACCACTGTTTCACCATAATTGACGTGATATAAAACTAAACAAGGTATGTTTAGGTTCACTGCAAATAAATAAGAGTCAGTAAAACAACTGGACCCAGTAAACTATTTGGACACACTCACTGCCATTGTAAATAAAACCTGAATCAGTACATTTTTTTACAATTAACCATTTGATCGACCCACTCTGAATGACAGTGTTTACATCACCACAACTTTGGAAGATCAGTTGAGATTGCTTTGCCATTTTGATGTCTCACATAAAGAGATGCATAAGCCAAAGGATAGACATTCACCATTCACTTATACAAGTGACCACTGGCCATGATACCTTCTGAGCTCAGCATCTGAGCTGTTTCTGTTTTCTCCAGGCCCAAACCTCAGCTCCTATTCACTCTGTTGGAAGCGCCAATTTTCATAATCACAGATGGAGCAATACACTCAAGGATATCTTTAGATCTATGTAAATGGCATTTTCTGAAGCTATTTGTTGAATTGCAAAATTACAAGGATGTGTCAGCTCAGCTATGCATCCACAATTACATTATTTTGTTTATGAAAAAAAATCTCCATTTACAGCTAGGCTATATAGCATACACGATGCATGCCAAATCCATCTTTTGCCCCCTGTCATCTATAGCAACCGTCCTGTCTAACAGGTTGGGTGTATAAGCTGTGGAGCCTCCAGTGCTCGCCCTAATGCGTGTGTGGCAGTGCCATGCCTGGCCCAGCCGCACTGGGGTGGGCTTAGGGGGATTGGACTGAGCAGCTGCAGCCGGGCAACCCTTGGACAAGCCAAGATAGCCTGCACACATTCTATAAGAAGTGATCCTGCCTCCACGCCTGCCCTACAGTAGCCCCCACCTCCTCTATCCATCCTGAGGAGTGACCGCATGTATCTTAAGACTCTTTTAAATTTCTGCTTAATTACAATATTATCTCAGTCGGTGGATTTTAATGTGCAGTAAGACAAGTGTACAGATGAAGCACTGATAAAGAGGCATTTTAGGAGTGTGTCATCGCACAACACAAATGTTTATTTTAAAATTACTAATAGATAGAGCTGGACAAAATGAAAATATTTGTCAATATTTTACTAAATTACATTTCGGTTTGTTCTGTTGCCAAAATTCGCTTTCAGACAGCACATCTAAAAATATCAGAAGATTTGCAGCCATGCAATCACCTGAATTTTTTCGGGATGTGTTCAAGAACAGCACTGCTGTTTGTGTCGTTTTCAGATATAAAACATAAATCTTCAGTGGCTTGACAATGGACAATAATAGCGTTTTGGGACAAAATGCATTTAAAATGGTATGTGCTGGAATATGTTGTGTGTATAGAATAATCTGTGTCTTTTTAAATGTGGGTTTTGATAGGTTTTGCAAATAAATATAAAACTTCAAATATAAAACTGAGGTAACAGGCGAGTTGAGCAGCTGGTGTAGCCTCAAACCTATCCATAGCAAAATTCTGTCTGTCATCGTTTATCATTTTTTTCAAGTTTCCTCAGAAATTGATGTGCTGCTTGTTTGGGAAGCATTGGCACTGTGCATAGAAAGTAAAATACATGGCTTTCCTGGAATTGGAACCCATGCTGCAAAAATTATGTTCAACATATTGCTGGTGTTGCCACCCTTGCACCCAAAGACATTGTGAGTTGCACTGTTGTTATCTTTCTTCATGAAACAAAAACACGCTTTGGACCGTTCTTCTCTGTCGTTATTTGTTGACTCGTGAGTATTTGCACTGCACAGCTGTCAGTATAAACACGGTTTTGTGTCATTATGATGATGTCATATCATGATGAAAAGGAATTGATCAAACCAATCAGTAACCTCGCAGACATACGATTCTTACGAACTGTTTCTCAACTTGAACTGGTTTTTGATTCCCATCCCTAGTCATGAAACACTTTTCTATGCATGTTATAATATCATTAGTACTTAAAGAACACTGACCAACTCCCTGCTTACATGGAAAGAGAGCATAATTTGATTTAGTGCCGTGAAGGGTGTGCACAAAAGGCTACAGTATAACATGAGGTTTTTCAAGATGAGTACACATAATAATATTTTTCATGAAGATGGTGTTGTAGCCATATGCAGTGTCCAAGTGCTCCATTGCACAATTTACTGCAATCAGTTAGTATGCTTTTAAAAGGGCATGTTTTGTCATATTCTTTTAATACATAAACTGTCTTTACCTCCTGGAATTAAACAGACTGTTTTTGTTATTATCCCTTAAGATTGCGACAGTCAAGTATTTCATTTCTGATGGGCTGTCCTGTATTGTGCTTGGATCAAAAAAGCAGTCCTGACTAAACCATTCCTGGAAATACATACGATTTTGTGTCATGTTTTGTTTGGCTTTGTTTCAATATATGGACTGCATGTACTAGAGAGTGAATGGTACACTTTGAAATTAAGCAATGCTTAGAATAGATTTACAGTTGCTACAGATTCGGAAAGAGTAGCCTTAACCCATTCTCAGGTAAAATATTGTTATCTCGATAAAATTCTGACTGAAATAGTAGAAGAAGCAGAATAAAAGTAACCTTGCCAAAAGCAGTGAGTAGAAGAACTGGACTCAATTCATCCAGCATCTGCCAGTGTAAGAACTGAAGTTGTTAGTTGTTATTCTTTCCTAACTTGGATCCTTTTGGTCTTAAATAAAATAAAGCTCAAAAGTGAGGTGTGAACAACATCAGCAGATGCTGTCGCAAGAACAATGTAATGAAATTAAACACAAAAAGAGTTTTTAAGAACTGGCTTAAGTGGAACTACGTGAAAAGCGATTACTGTCCTCTTTTTATCATCTTAAACCACCAGGAAAAGTAGAAATCCAGTAACATTTTACTTTCGCACACAGATCGGAGTAAATAGAAGTAGGGACTACCCACCTTTGTTTATCGCTATAATTAGGCCTCTAAATGAGCTCATGTAGCTGTTTGTGATTTGTTTGTTCCATCTACGAGTCTCTTTGGCCTAAGTGGTACGAGCTGAGATGCATAATGCTGTATGTTTTATTCACTTATGCAGACAGGGGGTGTAATTCGGAGCCTTGCCGCTTCTCCCTAATTCACACGGGCAAGGGTAAACAGATGCCTAGCACCACAACATCACCAAACAAAACCACACATCCTGGAGCCATGGCAAAGTCTGCACGGGCCCAGCACGCTCCTGCTTCTCCAGCTCCGACTTCCCTGCGCAGAGACAGGCCAGCATAGCTGCAGGCCACACACACACACACACACACTCTCATTCACTCCGAGAGTAACAGCGCTCAGCATTTTACTATACAAACCAAGAGAGCCTCACATTCTCCCTTGCCACCTGTAAAAAAAAAAAACTCATCTGGAAAAGTACACGCTTTGGACTAGTACTGCTCTCCACTGTAAAATATTTGTGTGTATTTGAGGTTGACTGTATGAGCAAGTGAAATTGGTAATTATGTTAAGTATATTAGATGCAATAACTTTTCAATTTCTTGTTATAAACTCATATCTAGTCCTTGTTCTAGATATGAGTACATAACAAGACTTTGTCTCAGCTTTTAATTTACCAAAAACAAGAGGTTACCCTCGATCACTTTTTTCCCCTGTAACTGCAGCTTACCACCAGTCTATCAACTAGCCCTGACATCACAGACTGGCCCAAACTTGTGACTTAGCTCTCTTTCATGAAATTGATCTCTAGTACATGTCTAGCTATGTATTTTTAGCTCATAACACATATACACGTATATGATATTAAGTTGTTTAAGTGTAAATATTTGAAAGAAATATTCATATTTGTCCTCATTAATCTTATTAATACATTTATTTTTTTTTCATTTATTTAATATATGATGTTTTTATTTTAATGCACTATTATTTGTTTGCCAAATTTGAAAAAAAAAAAAGGGTGGTTCTATTTCAATCAGTATTATCAACTGTGCAGCCATTTACCTTCACTTTATTGATTTTGAAGTCGTTTAGCACGTATGTGATATAGGTACAGATTTCCAATAATATTAAAGTCTGGGAACCATCTCTTAAATTTCTTGAAATAACTCGACGCTCATTTTGTAGATCTTGAATCACATATTTGTAATATATAGCATTTTTTCTTCTTCAGTTTATTCACTTATTGTGGAACATGAGGCCCCTAGCGCTTTGCTGATATTTAGAAGAATCCTGTCTTTCCTGTCTCCACAATTGCTCCACCTCCATGTATAACAGGCTGTTCTTTTATTGAAATGCTCACCTCTGGTCCAGACATACCTTTAGTGATTGTATCCAGAGGTTTTTTTTAAACATCTACACTGCAGACCACACTGCTTTGTGATGAAATTATAAGATTAAGATTATCTTTTTACAATCCTTCAATGTAGAGAATGTTCATGCAAAAATGTTTCTGCATGTTCCTGTGCCAGTCAAACCATCCTGTAGATTCTTGGCGGTGACGTGTGGGTTTTTCAGAAATTTCAAAGATCTTGGTGTTTCAGACTCTTGACTCTTGACCATACAAAAAAACCACAGACGAATCAACTTAAAAGGTGCCCAAAATATTGCAAATTTCATTGTATTTTTTAATACATTAAATTCAGAGAAAAAGCATGCATTAAAATGTGTATAAATGTGTTGTACTGAAGCCTGTTCCATGCACATTAACTTTTCACTTAGACAATCAACAAAACATGTGCTTTGACCAGGGGGGCTGATAAATGACATTGAGTGGCATATAAACATTAAACTGTAAATTGTATCAGTCTTATTTTTTTTCTGTTGAAAACTGTGATGGGGCGCAGCAGCTCCGTTTCCCCCTCAGAGTGTGAGGAGAGGGGTTTACAGAGGCTGAAGCTGTGCTGGCTTCAGTTAGCCTGGGAGCCAGCAGATGGTGTCCTTTCACCAGGGTCAGCGGGGAAGCAGAGATAAGGGGAAGTGTATACCCCACAGTTTCCCCCTCAAACACTCTCTCTTGCTCTCTCACACACACACACGAACGCCCAGCAGTGGGCAGAGGCAGCAGTGGCCAGGCAGGTCCAGCTCAACCCAGCCCCACGCGCTAAGCTGTATTAAAAACCTAATTAAGTTGCGTGCCAGTAAATAGGGGGAGGTTATTGGATTTGCTGCCTTAGCTGCTGGATGGCCTTCTAATTTAATCAGACCCCTGTCGCTCGTCCAGTTTCAGACAGAGCTAAAGGAGTTTACCCTCCTTTTTTCACGTCTTTCTTTGGATTTGTGTTCATATGCCTCTTCACCAAGCAGTCAAGATATGTGCGTGTGTGTGTGTGTGAGGTATGGTGGGGTTTGACCTGCACGTATGAGGGCTGTACAGCGTTTGATGATGCAAATTAAGGGCAGTGTGATTGTGTAATAGGTTAATGTGTTGGGTATGCCTCCAGAGGTGGAGATGTAAAGGTGCTGCTCCCTGTGTGTGTGTGTGTGTGTGTAAGAGAGGGAGAGAGAGAGAGAGAGAGGGGGAATTAGTTGCTGAATTACACAACCTGCTTAAATGTGTTAGTACACTTGACCTCAGGCTCTGCCTTTGGCTGCCATTACTGACTGCATATGTGCAGTAGGAGTTTCACTGTCAGCCTGGCGCAGTGAACCTGCCAATGAGCGTAATGGGAAAATTTACTGAAAACGTCAAGCTGAGAGTATTATTTTATATGACTATAGTTATCATGATGAATTACATGATTGAGTACTTAAAGAATCCTGGCCAACAAACAGAGCATAATTAGTCTTGTTGACAACACTGACTCTTACCAGTTATGATGTATATAATGAAAATTCTTGACGCTTCAGGATAAGTAGAATTTAAAGAGAACTGTTCTAAATAACCAAAGAAAGGTTTGGAAATTAATTGTGTTACCTCAATGTATATATTTTATTTCTTTTAAAGCTTTGATAGAAGGTTTGCTCATGACAACATGTTAAGATTTGTCAGAATTTCAGAGTTTCCTTTTAGGTGTCCTGATGCTTTGAGGTCCCAACAGGAGTAGGGTCTCATAAAAAATTCTGTAGCCCTCTGAATTATACTTCATTTAATGTAGTATAATGGCTATAAGAGGGGTTTTAGAGTTAGTTTTTTAGCATTGGGTCTGTAATCCCCAATCCTAAACCCTGTTGTTTCCATGCTCTATATTGCTACTGAACTGCTGACTTGCACTCCTGATTATTTTGTATTTTTGACAGTGTCTGTATAGCTTTTTTGCAAATGATATTACATATAAGCTAAACACAGCCAAACTGCCATTATAGCAGACAACAAACCTTGTTTGGTCTAATGTAAAATCTGTATTAAAAAAAGAAATACACAGCTTATGTAAAATAAACTCTAGCTCTTAAGTTGTTTTCATACTTCCAAAAAAAGACTTTGGAAGTGGTAGCGTTTACGTAAATGGAATTACCAGTCGAGATGCCACCTGTTATTCCAAACAGCACACATTTATATTTCCACACAAATGCTTTGCCCATATACAGTACGATGGTGGCATTGTCTTCTTGGGTCAAGAATTCTTTCTCTTCTATTTCCAAAAACCAGGTGGTGTACTTATAAAACCGTGGTTGTAGAATTTTTAAATAATTAAATCCTGGCTGTTATCTCAAAACATACATTTTTTTGTATCCATGCCACCTGTCTTCGTCCAAAATCCAATTTTTATCTTCTTTTTTGAGAATTTTAACAGAAGTGAATCCTGTACAGCATATGCAGTTATATATATGTAGGTATGTAGGTGCAGTTCAGCAATTATATATATATATATATTTATATATATATATATTAGTGCTGGGCCGTTAACTGCACCCCTAAATATCGCCGTTAACTGCACCCCTCCCCCGGACAGAGTGAGCTGTGCCTACACTACGCAAGCTATGATGAACGCCGTTAACGTCAAGATTCCAATGAGATTAACAGCGTTAAAAATTATCTATGCCCACCTCTAATATATATATATAAGAAAGTAAGTTAAAGGAGAATTAACTGAAAGTACACCAAAGCTATGTGACCTGAAAGTAGTGGTGTGCTGAATGACAGTGTGCTGTGGTTTTCGGGCTGTGGCACGGCAGAGCTTTCCTGGCGCCAGGCTCTGGAGGTGGGCTGCAGCAGTGGCGCCAGCCCCCCACACAGTAGGCCTTAGCTTGGGACAAGCTGCCCACCACAGCCCCGCTAACAGCTCTGTCCAGCTCGCAGCAGGGGGCCTGAGAGAGAGAGGGAGAGACTGAGAGACTAAGCAGCCTGTTTCAGCTCCAGGAATAAAGCTGGGATATATAAGAGAGAGGGGGATGAAGAAGCGAGAGAAGAATTCCAGTGAAAGGCATATTATTGTCGGGCGAGAGGGACCCAAACTTGGAGCAGTCGCCCACCGCAGCCGGCCTAAGCAGCCTGCTCCAGTTCCCACAGGAGTGAGTGAGGGATAAGTGGAAGGGTGGGGGAGCGGGGAGAAAGAGCGAGGGAGAGAGGGAGAACAGGGCTTGCACAGACGGCAGTGGCCCCAGCCAGCAGGAGCAGGGCATCTGTCTTCCCCCTCAGCAACAGCTAGAGGCCTCCCCTCTCCTCCACTCTCTCTGTCTCTCCCTGGCACACTGCTATGGAGGGGGATCTGGGACAGGCTGGGACGTGGGCTCTGAGGGCAGGCCCACTGTGGGACCAAAGAGTAGTAGCTGAAGAAGTCCAAGACTTTCCACAGATCATTGTCATTTAAAGCAATGGTTTTGCCAAATATTAATTGTACAGTTTTCTCCTACCTTATATGTGGTCAACCAGCCATCATACAAGATGTTTGCTATAGTTTGTCTATTTACTCGTTACACAAACACAAACACACATGTGATCAGAATTAGGCTTTACTGGCACTTCACACAGATGAGTTATGTGCACAGTGTTTGGTGTAAAGTACCGTATTCAGCTGCTTTGTGCAGTGATAACTCTGTGTGTGTGTGTGTGTTTGTACAGACTGCAGCAGCTGGACCAGCATTGTCAGTGCAGCGCTCAGCAGGTGCTGGATCTGCTCAGCAGACAGAAGCAGCTCATACAGGAGAGGCAACTCCTCAGTGAAGAAATGCAGAACCTCCGGATTCAGGTCAGACCTCCACTCCAGTGTTAGTGCTTTTATTAAAACTGCAAAAGGTGCTTCAGAACTATAGACATCAAGAGACCTACCATAAGTTATCTAAGGAGAGATGCATGGGATATTAAATTATTAAATGCATGCTCAAAATGATAAATTAGATTTATTCTAAACATAACATGCATTATATGAAATTATATGCATTTTTTTGGCCACAACACCACCCATCTTTTCAAAGACATATTTTTTACCCCATTAGGTTTTCACTTAATTCACAATAGAAGAATTATTTGCTTTTTTATGAAGTCATCATTATTCTACATCAAATAATAAGATAAAATCCAGTAAGTTACATGATATATAGAAAATTATCCATACCTTTTTGAAAAGCATATCCTAAATTTTCCAGTGCACACTGCACAGGCTTTGGTAACAGCGTTGTACGTTTATAAGTTAAAACAAAGTAATTTTTTCACCAAAAAGACACATGTATCGACCAAAGGATATGAAAAAATAGACAGTTTAAACATATTTATTTGTAATATTTGATGCACACAGTGCTTCGTGACCATTTCTGATAGAACTGAAAAACTGGGGGAATATCTCTCAGCAGCTCATTCTGTATCACAATGGACATGTGGGAGTTTTTTTGAGAAACCCATGTTCAAATCTACAGGAACAGTTTTGCGGCAGTTGGTGCGCATAGAGAAACTGATAACTTCCCGCCCACAGGCCTGTTGTAGGAATTCTCCATAGTGCTGAATGTTCTATGGTAGTCTGGAGTTGAGCAGTATCACAATAAAATTCTATCACAGTCTGCTGATATCTGATGATGTTTAAGTTTGCAGTAATAAGGTAAATTAATCCAACTTTCCTGAGTGCTGCTTCTCTGAATCGCTGCTTGTTTTGACTGGACTGTAAACATTAACAGGAAACACATTTGTCGAAAGAAATATCTTTATACGCCTTGTTTCAAACCACCTGAAGCAAAAACAGTGATGAAATCATTGTTATCCATCAGTACCACTAAAATTAAAAGGTTTGGTGTTGATGTGACAACAATACTGCTGTGGACAATGTCGCCCAGCACTGTGGCTTTATTACTAAATCGCTTACTTCTTGTGTTCCTTTCAGTACTATAGTTTGGAAAAGCGCTGGATTTTACTAGGCTTTGAGCAGTTTGAAAATGACGGAAGTCGATGCAAGCTTCGATCACAAATGGTGGTTGTTTAAATCCAACTGTGCTAATAGCAGCTTTAAACTACTTCCATGTCAGCTTAAATGGGGAGAGAGAGACTGAGGGTGAGAGAGAGAGAGAGCGAGAGAGAGAGAGAGCACAAGCAGCACAGCAGCTGGTAGCCATGGCTGCACATCACGCAAGACTAGGCGCCCACAGATGCTCATCCAGATTGCTGCTAGAGGCGCGTCAGCAACAGACAGTGACTAGCCGCACGCTGACATCCGTAGGAGATTATGGCAAACGGAGCGCCTCTCCACAAAGCGCCTGCACTCACGGCTCCGTTAATACTGCCATGCTGTTGTTTTGTTAGGAGACGAGAGGAGGAGAGCAGGCGTCTCCAACTCTCCGTCCGAGCTTTCCTATAAGAACATCCACATGCTCAGTGGAACGAGTCCTTGGAAGAGTTCAAACTGCTTATGCGAAGAATAGAAGAGACGTTTTGTGTCATGTTTCGTGTGGTTTAGGAGTAGCGAGGGGGATCAATGTTCATAAAACTGCAGAAAAAAGATTGGCTTTGGTTGCTTTTAGACTTTAGGTAGCTATGTGATTTAAGTAGTACTGCAGTGGTCCTGAACCTAATCTTAGTCCACACAGTCATCTTCCTGTACAATATGGGAAAGAGCAGCAAACCCGGAATCGGATCACTTGGTATGGAATGTTTTAGCACCTGCAGAGAGGTTTGAGTTAATGTAAAAATAAAGAGCTGAAATAAAATAAATCAATGAAACATATCATAAAAGGTACCATGTTTTTGCCACAGAATCCCCTTCTCTTACAAATGCAATAGATTTGGTTGTTGGATTCTTTTAATTTGGCAAATTAAGGTACATTTGTGGGATTTGGGAAAGAAAAGCATGTTCTGAAATAGTCCCAGTTTAAGTTAGAGAGAAGTTTGTGGGCTTAGCAATGAATGCACAGTCCCTTTGCTTTGCAACGGCTCATTCTGTCACACTGTCATAACACGAGTAACTGAAATGTTTGCATTTCCTCCATCTCTTCAGTTACCAGCCGAGAGGAGAGATGATTTTCCAACAGTGTGAGGGCGGATCTCCCACTCACACTCTCACGATGAATGTAACCGTCTTTGGAGTTCCTCTGATCACCGCCGGTCTTCTATCGCTGCCCGATTGATCTGATAAACTGCTAAATTTTGCTACGAGTATGAGGTGGGGACATAAGTGAGGTTAGTGCGAGTTTGTGCGTGTGATGGCCGCAGGGGTCCGAGTGACATCACAGTTCATGCTGGGAGCACAGCAGCGATTCTGGCTCTTTGTCACTGACACTGTCACACACACACACCACACCTTCTGCACTCTCTGGATGTTACACAGGGACTTTACACAAGACCACCCTTTACTGTTTCCTTTTTTTTAATGATGATTTTGGTGGTGCCGTTTTATACTTTTTTTTTAATAGAGGTTTGTATTTTCATGATTTGTAAGCATGATTTGCTGTTTTCTAGCTGTTAATAAATTATTCCTAAACTACACAAGTTCTGTACTAAATTTGTCTGGGAACACTGGAATCCAGTAATCAGGAATTACAGTCAGTCACAGTTTGAATCAAAGAAAATGAGCAAAACAGAAGCACCCAAAAAGCGCAGATTGACGTAGTGCTTTATTTAAGCAGTCTGTAAGAAGGAAAATAATGTGCATCCCTATCATATACATTTACATGTAAAAATACTAAGGATGTTCAGTGTACAAAAACAATTTCTTGCAGATCAGCATTTTCACATCCCTGTGGGCCATAGATTCAAGGAAATAAACGTTCTCTTTTAGTCATTAAACATGACAAACCAGTAATACAGTCCGCTCCTGTTTAGGGTCCAGTCCCTTATGCATAAAATTCTTAACCACATGACTAGATCTTAACATGGATCTAATGGCAGAGCTAGCAAGGTCAAGAAGTGTCACAAACTCTAAAGCTACATGGACATAAAATTAATTACAAGTTACCGATATTTTTTTTCCTTTTTTTGTTCTTTTTTTCAGGTTTTGTCTTTGTTTTTAAATAAATACTTTACAATTCATGCTTGTTCATAATACACTACCAGGAGAAAGTCTGTTGGTGACAGTACAAACAGTAGCAGCAAAGAGTACGTTGAGGTGTAAAATATTCATTGTAGACCCTGCAGTAAGTAAGAATGGAACCCATGTGTTTGGATGGCCAGGTGTGTGTATGTGTGGTTCCTCCCTCACACTATTTCACTCCTCCTCCTTCCTCACACAGAGAGAGGGAAGAGCCTACCTCAATCATTCGTTTTGGGGCCAGCGGCACAAGAATGAAGCAACAGACTTGCGCTGTAACCTGTATACTGAGTTTTCTTGTTTGAGCATTCTTTTTTTTTCTTCTTTTCTTCTTTATTTTAATTGTCAGAAAGTCGAACGTTTTTGACAGATGCCGCTGAGGCGGGGTCATCCACCTGGTCGACATTTACCAGAAAGCTCTAAAAAGCGCTCAAAAGGAGGGAAGAGGTGGGGAAAGAGGGTCTTTCTGAATGTCACCAAACCTAACCTTTTTTTTCTTTTCTTTTGTTGTATGTGTCTCCTGGCAGCGTCTCACCACATTCACACCATTACACTTTACAAAGCAAAAATTACATTATTACAAAAAAAAGAAATGTAGCGTGGGCAGGGAATGTGTGCTTTCAAGTACTTGTTTTTCCTTTTTAAAGCAGGGACCTCATTTCATATCTGAACCATAGAAAAAGGGCAATGGGCATGAAAGTGCAGCGATACATAATTCAAAGTTTTGCATTTATGGAATTTTTAAAAAGTGTATGGTTTTTTTTTTTTATTGGTTTTTTTTGGGGGGCCCGGAGTGCCAAAGGCCCTTCCTCAGCTGAAATAAGAGTGCGCTGTATTATCAGTTATGTCCTTTGCATGCAAGATACTGACACACATCATCACCCCTCTCTCTGCTTCTGATTCCTTGCACCATCAGACTCCACATAAGTGCATATTCATATGGAGGAACGGTGTCACAGTAAGTTTCAATCCCAAAGAGGCAATGCAAATACAAAGCCACTTTATAACACAAATTATCTAAATCGGCAGCAGAAAACAGCTGCATTTTACAAAAAAGAAAAAGAAAAAAAAAAGGAAACCTAAACCTTTATTGTCACAATTGATCATTTGGACCTTGAAACACAGGAAAAATAATAATACTTTGATATCATCAAAAGAAGGAATAAACAAGAATGGTGAGCAACATAAGTGACTGAAAAATGCTGAATAATGAACAGCATGAATCTTCCTCATTTACCTCACTTTTTTTCCTCCATCAATAAAAATAAAAGCCATCAGTCTAAATAAAGTGAGAATGTATGAGTTGGAAGACAGAAGCTTTGTGATTGCAGTACCACATTCCTATCAGCTACTCGTCAGCGCGAGTTCAGCATCACAAAAAAATGAGCTGGCGGCTCTCGCGTTCACAGTCAGTGCAGTACATTTTTGCTGACTCACATCGAAGCATTCACTCTTATCTGACATTCGTTCTCAAACCATCAAAGCAACGCACTGCATTTTTCTGAACACATCTTTCTACCATTCATCCGAGCTATAACAGTCCTGCTGCTAGAATCCACATGCACACATACGGTACACCCCGCATCAACGTCTACACTACAGAAAAACTACACAGCAACTTACGCTTCCTCTCCTAATGAACACGACACCATCGCAGACCATTCACGTCACCACACCACTACACTGACAGAGGATCCACTCACGTCCCCTCATAAAGCCATAATATCCCCTCCCCTGTCCCTAAAACAAAATGAAATATATATTGAAGGCCATTCCAGCTTCAAATATATGACATTTGTTTTGGATGGGGGCCAAAATCAGTGCCCGTTTTGGGGGGATAGGGCTAAACTGAGCAAAAGTTGAACTTAAAAAGTATTTGTGCTGACATCCTGTGTATAAAGACCCCACCGGACATCCCACAGACCCAGCGGAAGATCTAGTATACAGCCCACTCAGCACAATCTTTGGAAGCCAACATGACTACAATAAGCTGGACCACATGTTCAAGAGCCTTCTCCATAATTAAAAGAGGGCTAGGTTTTATTGCCAGTCACTGTTAAAGCAGTAGAGCAGCATTTTCATCCTAATCTCTATCTGCCACATGCGTCAATCACCACAGACAACTTAAAAAAAAGAGCAACTGTCAACTGAAAATACACTTACAGAAGCTGATGGGCAGCCTGTTCTGAGTCAGCAGTTTTTCTATTGTTTTAATATAAACCGATGATTGTTTTTGAATGATTGTCTATGGTAATCAGCTTTATGAAGCAGAAGCAGAAGATTAGACTGAAACCCAATGGAGTATTTTTCTAAGGATGAAGGAATCTACCGTGCATTTAAAAGAAATCGAGACACAAAACACCACTGACCAGCACAGCTCACTATGAACCCTAGTGTCGACAGAATGGGCCGGTGTCTCAGACCAATTAAGCCAAAACATGGAATTGAATATTATAATGCTGAAATACCACTGATAACACAGTTTAGACCAAGACTAGGTTTAATCCTTATCCACAAATCTGGCTCTGGGTCATTTTAAGATACTCTCAGTGATCGCTGGTTTATGCACTTCAGAAACAAGCATTAGTCACGTGTATGTGCAACTGTAATCCCACACAGTCAGGTCCCAAAGATATGTAGTCACAATATCAGGAGCTCATCATGCCAGCATTTTACTCTGGGCATTTTCCCGCCAGAGCACTGACTGGTCATTTTACTGGTCTGCCTGATTGAAAGAACGAGCCTTCTCCTTTAATCCCACAATGGAATGGATTAGGTAGATCAGACTGGAGCACAGGAAATCCAAAAGGACTTGTGCCTGAAGTCAGCTGCTGTGAGACTGAACACACTTAAACAAACAAGCATAGCTCATGTTGGGAGAGGATTTTATCATGGCCCCCTAAAAAAAAAAATCCAACAAAGCTCCGCAAGTTCAACAGGTTCTAGTAGGATTCCACATCCAGCTCTTCACCTTAAGTAATACTGCCAAACTCGCTTAAAGTAAACTGCCCATTAGAGGAAGCAACAGAAAAGGCCAGAATGAGCACTGTGTTGGCCAGCCGTGGGAAATTGCCAGAAGAAAACACATTGTTAAGTCTCACTAGACAGAGCTGCTCAGTGCCATGCTCTTGTATTTACATACGCTAGTGAAAGCCACACTTTCCCCACTGCCAGAGCGTAGCAGTGGCTTTTTGTTTGCTGCTGAGAGGACCAGGTTGAGCAGCCCTTTATATGTTAAAACAGCTCACTATGCAGTAAAGGACGATGGAAAATACAAAGGAGCAACAGTGCTACAATGGTGTGAATTGGACTCTTGCAAGTCGTTTTCACTTGTTCAAAAAAAAACCCCACCAAAAACAAAAATAAAGCGAAGGCCTTTTCATCGCCCAATTTACATTCTTAAGCCATTTGTAGGTGCATATTTGTCCAATAAGGAACACCTGGACAACACTCTTTACAACAAGGACAAACAACAGAAAATAAATAAATACAACACCATTATTTAAGTATATTCCCTATAAACTTTAAGTATATTCCACTTCATTAGTTAATGCTGGCTTGACTGAGCCCCAGTGGTTGCATTATTGACTAGTAAGAGGAAAATGATCCTCTGCACTGCAGTCAGAATCTATGCTTGGCTGAACATAATTGGTTGAAACAGTTGCTGATTCTAAATCTGAATTCGGGAATGCTCTTATTACTTAGCCATGAACTGTGGAGCAATCTAGCTTAAGAGTTCCCAGTGTCACTGGTAAAACTCCAGGTGAATAATCAATAATATTTTCACCATCAAATGGAATGACAGAAGATACATCTCAGGGAATGACCTGCAGTTTGTAATGCCTTCCATAAAAAAGCAAATGGAGGAAAGTAATGAAGACCGTATGTGACAAATCGGATTCAGTTTTCTTGTGTGAATTTCTAAGCGTACCTAAAGCAGTTTTTATCCTTTATGCCTATTGAGAGATTTAATGTGGCGTGGCTCAGATTCACAGGACGATTTCAGGCTGGAAAGCCTCACCAATGCCACAGCGAAACACTACAAAATCTGCAACCAGACTGGTGTCTAAGTGTCGGTGACAAAGGGGGCAAACTAAAGGAAAAAAGAAATCAAGCGCTGAGAAAATGAGAGAGCCGCAGCGCTGCTTGAGTTTAACAGCTTCAGTGGCCTCCCCCAAGGGAGCAGGGAGCTGGAATAAAGCTAATCCTGTTAGTGAGTTGAACACAGACATGACCTGTGTAGCCTGAGTGTACTCTTCCTGGCAGTTTAGGAGACAACAGTAGAGCAGGGACATTCTGTTAGACTTTATATCAGATGCAAATATATAGCCAGTTAAATAATAATGCTAATGAGAAATCTCAAGCCACGCTCATTTTATGATCTGAAATGGAAAGGTGTGATGCAGCTTCAGTGCTTTTTCGCTCCCAATAAAGGAGGCATTTCAACATATTGATGCAAAAAAACGAAAACAAAAACAAAAAAAAACAACCAAACAAACACAAAAGAAATCGAAAAGTAAACAAACAGCACAGTTTTTCCCCGAGACAGTCAACCCAAAGGGCTGAAGCTGCCCAGGACATTATTTAAGCAGGCCGACCTCGGGCCAGCCCGACGTGCAAAAGTTCCCATTACCCTAACACTCAACCGTGTCCCTGGCACCCTCGGCCCGGCTTGACAGCGATGAAGGAATCCCCGTGGAGGAGGGGAGCTTTGTAGAAGCTGAAGACGTAGTCCGTTCCAGTGGTAAAGCGTGATGAGGATGAGGCAGTGCTGGCTGTGAGGGGCTTCACTCTCTCCCGCTAGCCGAGTAAGAAAACTGAGGGAAGTGCGGTCGCCGCTCGTTATCCATACAGTCCATTCCATCTTCATCAACTGCATAGGAGAGACACATAGAGCGGCGCTGCATGACATTTATAAAACAGACTTCGTATACGACCATATGTTCCGTGATTCAATAATCTGATCAAATCAAGACGAGAACTTTAGCATTTCATATCAACAGACATAAATAAAATCAACTCCTAATTCAAGTGGCAGACACACATTTTTCAGCAAAATATTTCCCTCCAGGGCAAAAAAAAAAACCAAACAGAAAATCGTGGACATGTAATCAACGTATCCTAGGTCAAGAATTTGATCATGTTAAGCAGTGAATAAAATCTCTTTTAAGTAACTTTCATTTCAAGAGCTTCCAGATTAGAAGTGAGGAAAGTGCGTATGATCTGTGATGTTGTAACATGCTGGTGCAGGAGTATAGCACCACCCACATGCCATCACATGGCCATATAGCTGCAATCCTGTGAATAACTAACACCCACATTAATCAGCGCTTCAAGCCCCAAATCAGCCACAGCAGTGAGTTCATCTGAACTTTTTCATTCTAGTGTGTAAATACAACTTCAATCCTGATGGCCTGCATTTGTCAACAAAGAAAGAGAAAATATGTCAGGGTACGTTGGAGTGTGTGTGTGTGTGTGTGTGTGTGTGTGTGTGTGTCTGTGTGAGAGAGAGAGAGAGAGATAGAGAGAGCGAAGGATGATAAAAAGAAGCACTCACATTTTTCAGGGGGGGTTATTGTAATTGTCTGAGCCGTGAACTCCTCGTCAAAATATCTGGTATCCGTCTCTGACGACACCTGAGGCTTGAAGGGAGGTATCAGCTGAGGAAGGAAGCGCAAGAACAGGAGAGTGATGAAAAACAGAGAACACCTGTTTTGTGCAGGTGTGACTCTGCATGTAGTATGGTAAGCTGGAGGGCCCAATCTTACACCTTCGACTTTTACACAGCACCTGCTCTGCCAGTCATTGTGTTTTTTTTGCCTTTGGGAATTAGTTTTCTCTTTTTTTTTTGGCCAGGGAGGGGTGTGGGGTGTTAACCCCGA
>JBBPDB010000146.1:10326564-10344770 GCA_037974465.1 Brachypetersius altus
CCCCCCCCCCCCCCCCCCCCCCCCCCCCCCCCCCCCCCCCCCCCCCCCCCCCCCCCCACTAACACAGATGAAGTATTAACACATATAAAATGAACTTAAATTAAACTTTGTGATAGACAAATATTGTAACACCACTTTTTTTCCATTTGAAAACAGCAGCTTTCTTCCATTGTTTGAACTTTATTAAAAGGTTAAAACCAAAGTTCACTTCACCTTTTTATCATAAACATCTTGCCAGTCGACTGCAACAAAGAAACTGTGGCGCATTATTTCTTTAGCATCATCTGGACCTCCGCCAAGTCTGTTACAAGAAAAAGAAAAAACGCACTTTAAGAACAGTCATTTGCTGGCTTTCTTTAAAAAACCATAAACTGACGAGCCACTTCGTTAGGTACATTTACTGCCCCTTTTAAATCTGTGGTTCATTTTGAAACATGTTTAGCACAGCAGAGACACTGACATGGTCGTGGCACGTCACTGTGTGTCTGTTGTGTGTGTGTTCTGCAGGGTATGTCACACAAGGCAGAGCTGCTGGAGTCTTAAAACACCTCAGTGTCACTGCTGGGCTGAGAATAGACCACCAGCTAAAATGATCCAGCCAGCAGTGTTCATGTAGAGGATGACTAACACAAACTGTGCAACATCAGATCATCAATACCTTTACATCTGCAGGGTGGACCAACAGGTTAGACATGTCCAATAGGGTGGACAGTAAGAGGACACAGTGTTTAAAAACTTCAGGAGCACTGCCATGTGTGATAGTATGTGTGAGCACACACACACATGCACTCACAAACACACAAACATGCCACTACATGTGAGTGCCACTGCTGTGCTGAGAATTATCCACTCTCAAATTACACCTGCTCTGTAGTGGTCCTGTGGGGGTCCTGTAGGGGTCCTGACCATTGATGAACAGCTAACAAATGAAGCAATGAAAAATATGGCCCACGGTCTGTAATTCTAAATTATAAAGTGCATCTATATGGTTAGTGAAGCTGATAATTTGGACAATAAGTGCTGATACAAGACATGTATTAAATGAAATGGCTTGTTATTGTGTATACAATAGGTGTGTGCATATTCTATTCAGAGCAAAGAACAGATATCTCAAGTGGAATAGACAGTGACAGTGAGCGAGTACCTCTTGTTGGGGTCTTTGATGAGCAGGCCCGACAGCAGAGACTTTGCATCAGCTGAGAGCGTTCTGGGGAATTTAATGTCCTCCATGAGGATGAGCTCAAACAGCTTCTCATGATCCTGATTATAGAAGGGCAACCTGCCACACATCATCTCATACATCACCACTCCCAGACCCCACCAGTCCACGGCTCGACCATAATCATTATCTTCCAGCACCTGATGAGACAAACACACACACACACACACACAATTCAATGTTTGATCTAGAATGTCATTCTTCGTTCTTCTAAATAGATGGCCCCTGACAAACCATCCACTAACAGATGGGCTACAGTCTGTAATAAGATGTTCTTAGAGAGTCTCGCCAGAACAAGACACCAAGTCAGCTTCAACACATTTTGGCTTAGGTCTCCAATGCAACTGTATTGCAGGAATGAAATGCCAGTCCTTCAAAAGAGACTTTCCCGCATATCTGAATGCAGTTGTCACTTGTCTTCTGTTTATATAGAAGTAATATTATGCCACAGATAGAGGAAGGTATAAGTTTCCCTTCACACACTGTAGGAAAGAAATCTCTCGCAGCAAGATGCAAAGTGATTAAAAAAACATTACATATCACACTGAAAACCTGCATTCTGACAAGGCCCATCATTTGGTTATTAGAGCAAATCTGATCCACCACACATTCACAGCTGAGTGATTATTGTTAATGACTGTACAGTGGTAGAAGCTGACGGTAAAGGTGGCAACACTTCACATAGCCGCGCTAAACTCAGCAAGCCTCTGAGGGAGGCCAACAGCCCTGCCATGATAAAAGCTGCTGAAGTGTCCACTGCGTACGTGGCTCAGGTCAGCGGTCATTCTGTCCCAACATGCTGTTCATCTGGAACACGGATGCAGGAGCCCAAAACCCCACACCGCTGGATCAAAGCTGCACTCAAGAAGCACAAGAAGTTGGGGGTTGGGGTGGCAGAGGCAGGTGTAGGACAGAGAGGCTGTTCTTCAGAGGGAGCTTCCTGATTAATATGTTTGACTAATGACAAGACTGGCTGGCTGCAAGCCAGTTAAGCATATGCTGTGAGTCGAGTGATAATGATGTCTCTTCTCTGATCTTTAAGAGCAGGTAGACCCGCGCGAGTCAACATCGGCCTCCGTCTCTAGGCTGATTACGGGAGTAGGACGTGCTCGTGTGCTCTGGCAGTCAATGTGGAGCCACAGCCTTCTGGGCAACATCTGACAAAACAGCTCAACAGTCCAGCTATAATTATGCACAAAACTACATTAAAATTGACAAATCTTTTAAGTGTTGCCACAAAGTGGCATAATATATTCTCAGTAATGTAAAGATACACATATTTTTAGCAGATGCATGTACAGCTAAAGGAAATAATAAACAAAATAAAATGTGCCAGCACAAAAATTGGTCAGAGGCATGAAAACTATTATGACTGCACATACATAGAATAAAGTCATGATTTATCACTTTTGTATGAATTAAAAATGACAGCAGTGCAGGTCCACTACTGCTAAATTCATCTATTGCAAATACTTAAATATTAAAATAATATTGCTTTTACTGAAAAAAACATCTTTCTGAGACGTGACACAATGATCAGTGGCATAATGACGATTAACCAAAATATTTTTTCAGTTCTCTTCTCATGTTCTGAACCCAGAGCAAAAGGGCTACAATCACACATGAGTGGGGGCCTCAGTTTAGGTTATGGATAGTTCAAAGGTTCGAACAAGGTAAATGCTTTAATTTTGAAAGCCTTAATAATTAAATTATATTATAACAATTAAAACCATAACAACAAGCAATAAACAGCATGTTTTCTCATCCAGGCCACTCTGTGTCAGAGTGTCCCCTAAATATTTAAATGTGAATTTAGCTGTCCTGGCTACGTAAAAATAAAGCATCCCCAAAACTGTCTTGCTCTAATGGATTATTGAACTTTCAAAATGGGAAAGGTACTGGTGTTGAACATACAAAAAGTTAGCGTTACTGACCCAGAAATTTCTGTGCATCCTTATTTAAATGTATATGTCAATGAAGAACAAGAAGACTGCTGTGTGTGTGTGTACATGTGCACAAGTGTGTGTGTGTGTGTGTGTGTGTGTGCACGCGCGCAAGTGTGCGTATGCGTGCAGGGAGGGACTGGGCTGTTTGTCCCGGGAGCGTGTGTGAGCAGCTCGGCTGCAGGCAGGGATGCGATTAATACACACAGAGCCAGTTGGGGTCCCCCCTGTTCCAGAGCCGCAGGCGGGGAGGAGGTGGAACAGGCCCCCGCTCGGACAGCCATGTGGCACGGCTGCTGCGCCCAGGACCGGGCCCTTGGCAAGGCCGGCTGCAGAGGGAGCGGACAGAGAGCCTGCGGCTCCACCAGCACAGCTCCCCAGCAGGGCAGTGGAACACACAGCCTCCATCAGCTTATCCCATCTTGGCCGGGCAACGATCTCTTTCACTCACACACACACAAGCACACCGACGTACACACAAGATATACGAAGCAACACAACACCACCCGAACACATGATCATATACATCATATTTTCACTGTTTACTATTACGGATGGGCAATATGGAAAAAACATGATGAGAATTCTAATAAATCATTTAAGTAAATAATCTAATTCATGATATAGATGATGAGTTTAAGCTTTTCTGAAGTTTGGGAACAATTTGCCAATTGCCATTTGCAACCACTTGGGACACATAGACACAAAGTTTATGAAAAACTAATATAACTATATATCAAACAGCTGCTAAAATTTATTTTTAAGATTGAACGGGAAGGAGCAAAAAAATTGGTTAAAAAAAAGGTGTTAAAATAAAGCAATGGCAAACTCAGCTGATCTCAGTCAGTTTTAATGTTCTTGCAGTTAAACCGGTTGTTGGTCTTAATCACGCTGGCAGTTGTTCTAGAAGTACTGATGACACCACTGATATACTTAGAAAGGAAAATCATCTTGTGATTTTCTGAGGTAAATGATCTCATCGTCTGCTCCTACTGGCTATGACCCTTTTCACTGCTTTAGCAATATCTGACATGATCACATGAAAACATTTTTCTTCTGCATGTACCTTTAAGTACATTTTACACTGTAAATCCTACATGCATGCACATGTACATTAAGAGTATTTACACTTTAGGGTCGAGTCCTATGGTCATTTTAACTTGTAATTTCAATGTGACTAAAACTATTTTGTTATTGTTATTACATGCCTCAAGTAATGGTTTAAGCTCATCATTCATCCCTTCTTATTAAAAGATATATTTTAAATAACAAACATGCAGATTAAATAGCCTTTTATAAAGCACAATAAAAGCCAGTGTAATTCTTTTACATTCATTTACACACTTGAAAAGATTTGGTGGAGGCCAAAATGTTTTACTTAGAAAACTATTCCATTTTCACTTTTGTAACCCTAAAAGAAAAATAAATCTTTTTCTACTCATCCTCCACTTTCTCTCCCTCTCTCTTTAATCCCTCACTACTTTGCATCTCTGGAACTTGGCTCGCTGGCTCAGGCTGTGCTCTGTTATTTTTACACCAGTACGGCAGTATAGATTTCCAGGTTTCCCAGCCACCTTCTTCCAACCTCCCCCATCTGCCACCATCTGCCTCTGTTTAGCGTCTACTTTTTTGTGCAATCACATACTCTTGTGAAAAATAACCAACACTCAAATCATCTCCTGGCACAGCGGCCAGGCTGAGCAAAACAAAATGCCGCGCCAAATTGTCTTCTGTACTTTTTCAAGTGGAATCTATACCCCCCCCCCCCCCATCTACCTCTCCCACTGCCGCCCCCTGCCCATTCTCTCTCTCGTCTCCATAAATATGGATTTAGACACTGCATTCTAGGCAACCTGTGTGTGGCTGGATGAGGAGAAAGACCGGAGAGTTCAAACTATTGTCCCAGAGATGCGACAGAAATGCAGCAGATCAGTACGATTCCCTGTGGCAACACTAAACTGAGCACTGTGCATTCCTCTCATTAGTTCAAAGACAAACTTGCAAGCAATAGTGTGTGCAATCCTTAAAGCACAGATTTCAATAACATCAACAGCTTTCAATTCAAAATGAATATTTCATCATAATTCAGCTGGCACTGCATGGAATTCTGAATCACTGGGGAACACTGAACAATGATGTCCAGAGCAAGTTAAGTGAGCTGCTTTATATTGTGTTTGATGTGGTTTCTACCCATATACCCATTTATGTGTGTGTGCATGTGTGTGTGCATGTGTGTGTGTGTGTGTGTGTGTGTGTGTGTGTGTGTGTGTGTGTGTTTGAGCAGCCTCCTGACGTGTGAGTGGACAGTCCTGGACTGCATACACACGCTGACTCACAGCATTGCGGTGGAAATAGATGATTTGTTGTGAAAATGAAGCATCGTTGTTGTCAAATTCCTCCCTACAATTTATAGAAGTAAACAGTCATTTTTTACATTGCCTTTTTAGGCCCTTAAATCAAGCATGTTCCTGATGCCATCATACAGAACCATGTATTTCAAGGCCTATTCACCCCTAGTATGTTTTTTTCCAGATAAAAAAAATAACTGCCATATGTAATGAAGTGTAACCTTTACAACGAATCTAATGGTTTTGTTTTTCAACTCTGGGAACCCAGAAGGAGGTAGAGAGGGGAAAAATGGACATCTCATGCTGTGGTAGCATAGTATTAAAAGACTATGATACACCAGGATTAAAAAAAAAGAAGACTTGGACAGTCACTTTACAATAAAAAGAAATTCCCAGCCTTTCAGCTGTTTTTATTTAACCTCCACGTGCCGTTTACAGTCACAACTCATCTTTTGACAGGACACTTTTTTGCTCTGCCACCAGCAAAATGAGCTGTTCTGACACCATTTGTTTGGATTGGTCAGCCTGATGCATAAAACAGAAAATCAAGCTGGTTCCGATTAAAAATGTGAAAGATGCCACTGATATTCATGTGTTTGTTTTCAAAATGTAAAGTGCTTTTCTTGTCAGTGAAAACAGGACTAAACATGAAGAGACATTTAGCCGCCAACCAGTCCACACCACAATCAACTCAGCTGATTACGGATTTAGTGAAGACAGTTATTAGTGTGAATGTGACTGAATGGTTAGTTAGTTATGACTTTTGCTATTCTGAATGAAAAACAAAACCTACATCAAACCCTTTGGATGTGATGGGAGTGAGTAAACTTATGAGAAATTCCTGAAGCAGGAGGTTGTCCACACAGAGACTCCTATGAAATATCAATATTTACAAAATGCTTTCACCGAAAAGAGACCAGTCACAGCGGTACCCTATAACTATAGCATAAAACATAACAAAAGTAAAGATTTTATTGAGCGTATAACCCCAGTCAAGGGTACAGCATAGTGCTGGGAGGAAAAAATGATTCTTGTAGGTCTCAAAAAGTGGTAGAGTTTTTTGTAGTGTTTGAATTATTTTGCTGTCAGTCAGTGAGGTGGAGGAGGAATATGATCTTGTTACCTCAGGGGCCAGGTATTCTGGTGTTCCACAGAAGGTCTTCATAGTAGCAGCATCAGTGATTCCTTCTTTACAGAGCCCAAAGTCTGTGATTTTAATGTGGCCATCTTTATCAAGCATGAGATTCTCCAACTGAAAACAGAAAAGAAAGAATGGCTATATATTGTCTTTTTTGAACTATGGCATATTCTTTTGTTAAACTTGTTCAGACAGATTAGAGAACATGTTGACGCCTGTATGAATAAACCATTTACTCTAATCTACATTTCATATGCCGTGGCAGGGAAAATGAACTTCCAGCTATTCAACCTTTCAATTTTAATGGTGAAGCCTTTTTTCAAGTTTCTTGGCGCCTCTACCACCGGCTCTGTCCAAGGCTGCAAGCAAAACACTGTGTCATCTTCCACAGCCGCCAGAGTTTGATATCGCCCAAAAAAAGGAGCTTCAAACTCTAGAGCTTTTAATTACATTTTCCATGTCCCGTGCCACATGCTGAAATAAAAGCAGTGCACAGGAACTGAACTGGCTTTCCAAAATGTGTGATTACTTCCCTTTCTCCTTTTTTCTTTATTTTTTATTTATTACATTTTTTTTTGTTTACCTTGAGATCCCGGTACACTATCTTGGCGGAGTGCAGGTAGTCGAGGGCGGAGACGATCTCAGCACCGTAGAAGCGTGTGCGGTCCTCTGAGAACACTCGTTCTCTCGACAAATGGAAAAACAGCTGCAGGATAAACAGCAGGGACAGGATTGCAATAATTACTGATTTATTGGAGGAAATTAACACAACACAAACTGCCTCCCATCGCCATATTGAGATGATAGATGGCGGGGCCCTCGGAGGACGCCCGACGAACCCAGACAGCAGCTGGCGCATCATCCCCGGCTTTCCAGAGAGAGGCCGGCGCGGCCTGTTAAATCAGCATTTTAATCAATACACCAATCTTGTTAAAGGCAGCGCTAGCAAGCTCACGGTCTAACGTCCCATCAAAGTGGCAGGAACGCCCCCTCCCCCACAATCATCTCCTTCATTTTTTTTAGGGAGTATTCCCCACTCTCCTGTCTCTTCCCACAGTCAGATGTCAAGGGTTTCTGTCAAACTGCTTGGCCCTCGTTCTTGCTCAAGCTCGTCTTCTACAAATTACCCAGGAGCCTGGCTGGGAGTCTTTGCTGTTTAATTGCTGTGGGAGGGGGTTGAATATGGCTGTCCAGGGAGCGCTAACGGGCCCACTGATCAGCCGTCGTAAGGAGGGAGCGGAGCGGTGCACTGTGGAATGGAGCAGCGTGGATGAGGACAGGTGTGCCTTCATCAGCGCACTGGCAGCTGTGAATGCGGCAAGGCTGAAAGGGGGACAGACTGTGCTGGGCTGATGGCGTGGAGGTGAGGAGAGCTCTGGCTGGACCAGGCTGGGGGAGCAGGTGACACTACAAGCTGAGGGAATGAGAGTGAGATTGCCGCCTCCCTGATTAAACGGCACCGCTGATGGTGGAATTTCATTTATCAAAATCCGTGCCCCAAAAGACAGTAGCCCCATGCTGTCACTTGTCAGAAACCAGAAACTTTCCTAAGGAGGGACAGATTAGTTTCAGGTTTTTCCAAAAATGTATAGACAAAGATAATTAGTTATGATTTGATAAAAACTTATGAAAGAAAAATTACATTACATTTACATTCCATGTTAATACAGAAAATAAACCCATGTAAGGCGAAACCGAAAAAAAAACTTCTAAGAGTTTAAGGGGACAGTGATATTATTCACACAATAAAATTTACTTAAAAAGCTACAGTGGTGGTGATATGGTAATATGCGTTTGGGGAAGTCCAAGGAAGTGGTTGGAATTGGAGACTGGGCAGAAAAAAGAAAACATCAAAAGAAAAAAGATATTTATTTCGGTCATGATGTCACAAATATGTAATTATCCATATGGGCAGCCCAGGTGCTGATACGCACTGCTCCATGGATAGGCTTCTAAGTTAATTAATGCTGACCTAAAAGCATATAGAGTATAATATAAACAGAGACAACACAAGAACTCCAACCTTCTCTCAGACATCCCCTATACTGACTGTAGCAGTAAAGTCACTGACTGCTTCAAACAGGAACCACAAACCAGTAAACGAGCACCTAACACACATGCACACACACGCACACACACACACAACTGTACACATACCTCCCCTCCGTTGACGTACTCCATCACAAAGCAGAGGCGGTCTTTTGTTTGGAATGAGTACTTCAAAGACTAAAACAGCAGGCAGAGACACAGCATTAGAGAAAGCATCCAACAACTTTGCATATGTTTTTGCATATACAAATATCGAAACGTATGTTGAGAAAGAAAAAATCTTTTTAAACAGTCAGCAGAAAGCAACATTCTTCTCCCAAGAGCAGATTAAAAGAAAAAAACACTCAAGAGCAGACGCTCTGCTCTTTATTGGAGGTCTTGAAGCTAACTTTGAAATCAGGTGAAGGTGGAGAGGAACAGCATCTTGCATCGGTTAAATTGTTTTGTGTTTTTTTTTTTTTTCTCCTCTGAACCTGCTGTGTATCAAATGTGGCACACAACAGCATCTGGAGTGTCAGTGAAATTATCTCTCGCTGGCGACTTCTCAACAGATGTACAGCTACATTTGTGCTGCTAATTTATAACAGTTTATTCTCTGTATTATAATTAGGCTCTTGGGAGAACACAATCACATATTAGATGAGCACTGCAGAGCTTTAGGTTGCCGACAACTACTGTCTGTGTCGGGACTGTATGCTAAGATATTAGGCAGCAGGTGTACTCACAGTTAGGAAAGGGTGTCTAGTGTTTTTCAGCACCCGGCTCTCTGTGAGTGTGTGAGCCACTTCGTCCTACAAGAGCAACAAAAGCACATTGTAGCTTCAGATTTTCTTACCCAGCTCTGAGACATTAAATGAACTACATGTTCTGTAACATTTCAGTGCAGTAGATTATTTGATTTGATGACATTATTTATTTATTTATTTATTTATTTTTTCATTTAAGGTTCTGGAATTCACAAGAAGTTCTTTGAGTCAAAGTTTACATCACTTACTGCATTTTTGACATGTTTTCATGATACAGTTAAAACACTTATGGAAGCACTGGGCACATATTAACATATAGTTTTTTTGTTAAATATTGAGACAAAATCAATGATATTTTATGGAAGTAACATACACTACTTCTTCCACAAATGCAAGACAGCAACTTTGTTTCAGTGACCTGCTGTTTGAGAATAATTCAGCCAAAAGTAGCACAATTTTAAGTGTTACGCTTCACCACATAGATGGGGTTAATTGTAAGAGAACCAGAGGAACCTGCTATGAGTTATTTACATACTTCAACACAGTGCCACGGGCATCAAGCGGTGTTTCACACAATAAAAGAAATATCTGTCTCTCTAAAGTGAAATTTCACAGGTGATGTAGTTATGAAAATACAAGATAATGGCAAAAGCATGTTCTACTTGAATCTGTTAAGTATAACAAAAAGCCTATGTTACATTTTACACCATATTAGGTTGTGCCAGGGCTGTACAACATATGCACCATAATTTAATAACCAAGAAACTAATCTCTCTATAAAATTTTAACTTTCTAAAAAGTTAAATAATGAGGGATTGCAATATATACTACCCCCACAACCAAACTAGTGCAGCTTACCTTCGCTATGATGACCTCCTTCTTCAAAATCTTCATTGCGTAGTACTTGCCACTAGCCTTCTCCCTTACAAGAATGACTTTACCAAAAGTGCCTTTTCCCAGTAGTTTTAAATAGTCAAAGTCATTCATCGTCTGCAGAAAGAATGGGCATGTTTGAATCGTGTGACAGTTTGAGTAAATAAAATGCTTCCAAATATTAGTAAACTAAAACTACTCATGGTCGTTTAAATGTGTCTAATGGTTAAGTGTAAAATACCACATCAGTGCATTTTATTATAAATCCTTAACTTTTCCCCCAAAGCCATCCTCTAGTCCTACTTCTCCTGATGCTCATGTGGGTCACTGAATGTGAGCAGATGGTGTGATGGTACCTTGCGTTTGTGGTGACTGATAGAGATGTCCATCTCCTCCTCTCCGATGTTGTCTATCTGGGACGTGGGACTGCATTGGATCCGCTCTTCTTCCTGTCTTTGGAGTTTATCTGCCACCATCTGGATTGCTTCTGTCCATTCATCCCTTAAAGTACACGCAAATATACACATGCACACAGATTCATAATCAAGGATTGAAAGAAAAGATGTGTCCAAGAAATAGTATTTCTAAGAACACAACAGTTCTGACGATTTGCAAAGGATTTTCTGTGAAAGAGCATGTAAGAATTTGAAATACAAGGGAGGTTTTGGGAAACTATGTACTAAACAAACTTCTGAAAACAACAGACTTCTCTTTCTCATCAAGGCCTTAGCAGCTTAGCTCAGTAACTGATGCCACTTTTTTTTAGGATAATGTAAAATGACTGGGATAGCCACCTCCTCTGTGCAAACAGTGTCTCCCTCCATTGAGTTTTCATCTGTTGTGCAGCACATCTGTTGTGCCGAATCAGCGGTGCATTCACAGTGCTGAGTGTGTGTGTGTGTGTGTGTGTGTGTGTGTGTGTGTGTGTGTTTAATAATGATGAATTCATCTCAAAGTGGCTTGCTGTATGTCACTGTTTCATCAGAGGTTTGTGTTGGTCCATTTTTGGCACTGCCACCACAAAAATGCTGCTGTATTTGCACTGCTGAACATTTTGTACTACAATTAGAAGTATTAACTAATGATATCAAAATGTCAGTTTATTTTTCAATATAACTCAAATCAACCCTTAGCTGTGATACATATAATATAAAAACTGTAACATATTTGAACTACCGCTACTGCATATCTTCTCTTCAAGCAGGCAACTCCTTTATGTTTTATTTTTAACTGTATTTAAATTAAACCACATTTTCTTTTGAAAGCAACTGCCTTTTATTTATTAATATTTTTGTTAATACTTGTAATAACTTTGCAATAATATCTGAACACCTATTATGCACACATCGCAATCTAAGAAGGTGAAATAACTAGCTACACCGCTCCTAATGAGGCTATCGGGCTTTTCTGCTCTTGACTCTGTTCTCAGCAGCCTGAGGCTGAGGAGACCACACCTCAGCTGTAACTATGGTAGCCTAGAGATTAAATCAGATGAAAGAAAACCAAATAGAACTCAAAAGAAAAGAGGAAAACTGCATACTACTCTAAGCAAAAAGAATCTCTGTCTGAAAAACCTCCCACAAGATATTTTAAGCACAGGGACAGCCTGAGGCAGACCAGAGTGCTTCCCCCTGGTGGCTCAGCATCACTTTCAAACCAAACAAGTTAACTGCCTGCAATCTGCATGTAAGAAACGTTCTCAGCGTGACGGGGAACAGAAGCATAGGGAGAGAATCCTGAGTTTGCAGTCACTCTGATACAGTTATGGATACTGACTGCTAAGTATCTGACCAGATGAAGGAGCTCAAATGCACCACAGCGATCAAATAAGAAAAAGGCCATAAGCTTAGAGAAACCCTTGGAGAGATTTTGGGAAACAGTGAGTGTCACTCTGTATCTAGAGAATACTGTAGGAAGCTCTAGAGCCACATACAAATGTGTCTTTTATCTAACATTTCTAACCATAAACTGGCATCATTACAACAGCAGACACCTCTCTCCTTTCTCACATGTGGGCCTACCATTCACACTGTACAAGCTCTGAACTGATCTCACACTTCTATACATCTATACATATTAATCTCCATTTTTATGCATGCAAACCACTACAACAGGATTTCATGACCATGTCTTTCATGTTATGGAAGAAGAAAGAAAACTGTATGTTAAAATAAAACCATATTTATATGCTGCAGTGATTTCTTTTAAAATATTGCTTGGATTGCACTTGTCTCTGCATTTTATCTGAATTAATTATCTGAACATGTACTATGGTACTTTTTACCTCCAGATGAAAGAGGAGGCAAAGGTATTTGGGTCATCTATAAGCTCCACTTTAATATGCATATTTTGTATGTTTACCATTAACATGGGATTTTGTGATGGTATTTGGGTGTTTGGACCTTGTTTAAAGCCATTACATCTACTGAATAAAAATAGCCTCTTACTCCTCTGGATATGACAAACAGCAGTGTCTGAAAATGCTCACGACTAATTTCAAGACAATAACTGGCAAGTTTAAAAGAACTAGACATGTAATTAACCATCTCATGCTAACAACAGTCTATCAGAGAATAAGACCCACACCTGTTAGGAGGTACTGGGAAGTGTGAGAGATTAAATGTGTGTTTCCTGATCTACATCAGTATGAAATTTTACAGTGTGAATAATACTCTATGAATACAGTATTAACTTTGCACCGTTCACATGGCAGCATTAAGTACATTATTAAGTTCGCAGCATTTGCAAGGTTAAAATCTACTTTGCAATGTGATTTTCAGTCAGTTAAAATACTTCACCTGCTATTTCAACAAGAAACTTAGTACAGTCCACTCGCTATCAATGCTGACTGCAAAATTCAAAAGTCAAATTATTAGCAAAACAACCACCACAGCAATCTGCTGCTTATAGCAAATTTCCAGCAGTAGCAGTCAGCACGTGCTTATATACCTCCCAGCCAGCAAGCACACGCTGCTTCTCCTTTCTGTTTGTATTTCTCATGGCTAGTACTCATGGCTCCTGCTGAGAATGGAAGGAACAGCTGGAGGATGCAGGCCAGTGCGTCTTTAACGCTCACTTTTCAAATGATGATAGAATAATCATCCTTTTGAAGTCTGTGTTTTCCACACAAAGCTCTTCTCTGTGAAATGGCAAGCTGTGTTTCTAAGAGCTTACAACTTTTGTTGTAATTACAAACTTTTTTTTTTTGACTCACCTTTCCTCTGGAGTGTCTACATGGAAAGTCCTCTCAATGACTGTGGTCCACTGAAGACATCTGATAATGAATGTGTTGGGCTTTGGTCGTTCTGTTTTCATCAACTGGCATTCTGGAATAAAGAGAAGGAAAGAGAGGAGTGGGGAGATGAAGGTGGAGTGTAAGGTTAAAGCTCATACTGTGCGGTTACTGGAAAATCTAAATTGGGAAAGCTGGCCTACAATGTAGAGCATACTTCATGTGTTTAGGGAGGTCAGTGTGGCCAGCTGCAGACAACTGCAGTGAACTCTGCGTGATAAACAGGGGCGGGGGAGCATGTGGTAAAACAAATGGCTGTTAGCAGAGTGGAGGCTGGGGGACAGGAGGGAGCCACGCCACACGACAGAGAGACGAATGATACAAAGAGAGGGCAAGAGGGAGCTGAAGCGAGTGGAATGTCGAGGGCCGTCACAAACAGCACTTAGGTCTGCCGCGCCAGCTGTTTCTCCATGAGTTGACACTCGTTTCTGCCACTAATGCATCTCTGCTCGTGGGGAGTGAAGGTGATCCCTGAGTCCGGCTCATTGTTACAGCAGCAGGGACAATAACTGGCCGACGGGTGAAGTATGGCCGTCAGTCTGCCATGAGGGCCCTCAGCTGGCCAATTCCAGCCACCTCGAGCAGCGCTGCGCCAAAACACAGTCCCGAAGGTTAATGGCAATGGCACAGAGGTCGCGGAGCCACGTACTACACAGCAACTCCTACCTGGGCAGCAGGAGAAAATTGGAGGCGCCTGCTGCGAGGAAGAAAAACAAGGTCACAGCAGCCGGAATGTGACACCTCAGGAGGAGTCGGAGCAGAGCGAGCTGACAGCATTGTTTGCTTTGCCATGCAGGATCACAGATGACGAGCTTTGCTCGAAGCAAGAGTCGCAGAGCAGAGCGAGCATGCCAATTAAACAGCCGCAGAAGCTGTGACTTCCACCGATCGTGCCATGCTTTAGCGTTTTAAGGCATTCTCTCAAGTCCAAAAAAAGGCTGAGAGGGTGCCAAGCACAGAAAACATCAGGAGACAAACGTGGCAATTGCTTCACTGCAAATTACTACCAACTAGCATCAAAGGACGTTCCAGCATGAAACTTGCATATAAAAACTCTAAATCTTGCATGAATTTTGTAATTTAAAAATTATGTAAACTTCAGAGTGCAAGATGATAAATTAAAGTTTTTGTTCAGCTTTTCATACCATTATTAAATTATTATTGACTAAAAACATTTTTTCTGTCAATTGAAAAAAACTGCTGGGATTCAAATGCAGAATATTGTACTGCAATATATGTGCTGCAATCACAGTTAAAAAAGACTAATTAGTGTATACTGATTGCTGGTCAGCATGTGTGTGTTTGAAGGGGTTGTCGTCGGCGCAGTCCGGAGGCGGGCGGACGAGTGGGCTTAAGTCAGCTCAGACCACTGGGGGGAGAGAGGCATGCCATTTCAGAGAGCACATTAGACTATCAGCCTCCCACAACCACCTGGCCTCCCAGCTTTCTGCAACAGATGTGGCAATCCTCAGCCCCTGCCAAAGCAGCCCGGGCCGGATGTATGGCTACTCCTCTCTCTTCCAGGCTTTAGATTAAAACCTGGCCGTGGCTCCTGACGGATGGAGGGATGGAGAGAGAGCAGTTCGCTCCGCGTGTCTGAGAGCCAGCTTCCAGGGCCGGATACCCAGCATGCCATGCAGGAGCCTGTGCGCAGGCGCACTGCACCACATCTATTTCTAGGCACATGGCAGGGGTTGCATATGCTAGCAGCTCTTTTTCACCAGCTGCCCACATATTAAAGGCACACTGAAAATAAACTTTTACAGAACCATATGATGATTATTTTATCTGACATTAAGTACATACACATGATTATGAAATGATTATGGTATTCCCACAAGAAACTGTTTTTAAACCACAATATATACACAAGATTTATTAAATAGTGTAAAGCCACATTGTCACTCACTGGCAACAGAGAAATTATTGAGAGGGTAGGGTAGGTCTGCATCTTGTGGCTTCTCCTTGTACCCAATAAAGGATCCATCCGTCTTCAACAGAAAGTAGCGAGGTCTCCAATTCTTGATGTACTCACCTGTTAAGAGAAGACAAAACACAGCCATCAAGTAAAAAACCAGCAGACTTCATACTAAAACACACAACCAACAATGAAAAAAAATGTCACTCATTTTACTGTAACTGTACCAAAATGTGGCCACTTATATAACAGCTCAAACGTATTCTTTTTACTTATAGTGAATTTAGGGCCAATACGGATAATAAGAACATAAGAATATGTGTCAAACCTCTAATACTAATTCATATAATTTTATATATATAAACAAACATATAAACAGTGTACTGACCAATATGACTCACAGTAGGGCTGCAAGATATTAGGAAAACATGCGATATGCAATAACGTTGTTGATGGCGATAGCACATGCGGTAAGTAAGTCAAAACTTAGCCTTTATAGTGTTAATGTTTTTCTGCTTTGGATTTGCTGGTAATAAAGACTCCCGATGCTGACTAGCCTATGCACACAAAAAAATGAAATGCAATATTTCCATCCCATTATTTTTAAAGAATTTACTTAAACAGCGCATTCAATGAACCACTGAACATTGTTGAAAAAAATCTGAAAATATTTTTTTAATAGTTATAGCAAGTTCCTAGCCAGAAAAAATAGCAAAAGGAACTATCTATAACAGTAGCACAGAAGATGAAGAAACTGCCCAGTGATTTTTTTGCCCTCTTTTCTGGCACTGGGTGAAGAGTTATGGAAAGAGTTATTGCAGTTCAGTCAGTCTTTCAGGATATGTATATTGCGCATTTTGATATCGGGATGGCGGTAAATTTGTGATATATTGTGCAGTCCTGACTCACAGCATATAATTAAGTGTTTACTTCTTCAAATTACCCCTTATTTTTATTGCCTTTTCAGGTTAATGGCTACAAGTGACAAATCAAAGAAATCAATAAACCTTCACTAAACAAAATACATTACACTTAAGCGCCCCTGCCATCTCATCCACCTATAAGCTGCCCGTTCCATTACCATTTCTGCTAAAAATATGTTTTGCTTCTTTTGGGCAGCTGGTGGAGTAATGGTTAGGGGCTTGTCCCTATAATCAGAAGGTTATGGGTTCAAATCCCTGGACTGCTAGGGGCACCACTGAGGCACAGCAAGGAACCGTCCCCACTCGCTGTTCACTGTCCACTGCTTCCCTCGGTGAATGGGTTAAATGCAGAGAAAAAACTGTGTGGTGTTGTGCGGTGTGGTGTGATGTGGTCAGGCATGACTGTAAGGGGTCACTTTCCTTTACTTTTTGGCCACTAATATTAGGTCACTGCTCAGCTGCATTCCTGTAACATTCTAGCAGCCAATAACCTGTTTTCTAGTGAAAGTAAATATAACACAAGCTGCATTTAAAAACTGCTCTTACACCTACACCAAAATGTCATAGTGTAATTGTGCATGACTTGGCATACTAAATAGAATCTTAAGCAGGTTTTATTGTACAATTGTAAAAAAAAAAAAAAAAAAAAATTTACAACTATAAAAAGGTCAGCCTAAGCTAATGGAATATACTGAAAATGTGTGTATCTTTCATGTTCTCATTTAGCTCACACAGCATGAGCATCAGCCAATTTCAGGATATGCCATAAAAATTTTATTGTTGGGCTCGTCATGATGGCACCTATCGTTCTGTCTGCACAAAAATCTGGAATGAATGTGTTGGTTATTGAGGTTAGTTACTGGCCCTGCTGAAGCTCTGTTACCTTCATGGCAAAAGTTAGATCTGGATCTATTTGAGATATCTTTCATGGTCTTGCATTTTGTTTAAATTGACCAGTATAGTGTGTACTGCGGTGACAAAAATGGGCTGATGATTATTGTCACTTTAGGGTTCTCTATATAGAGTGGAATTTACACAAGTAACTGTTTTACTTGTGAAGAAGTTTTCATTTGCCATTTTGCACCATTCAGCAGACATATTTGTTGCGGATCCTCATACAGTGCGCATTATTTACAGTATTTACAGCCTGCAGAGGTTATTCATCTATAATTGCACAGATGTAGTCACAGATGCATGTAAAGCTTATCCTGTCTTGTTGCCAAAAGAGTGAGACATTTGTTCATTTCTAAGTTTCAGTGTACGGGAATTATGATTATTCCCACATCCTTTTAATTAATGGCCTTCCTATCACTGACCAGGATTACATCATTAACACTACACAAACATGTTTACCACTTCTGAGCCGGTTGTCAGCTCGAGCATCATCTGGCCAAATCTGGGGCCTGGTGTTGGAGTGGACAGAGCTATGGCATGTAATAATGGGTGGGTAGGGGGGGGTAGAAAAAGGACCTTTGGTCCTGGGTGGGTGGCGGTTGCTCAGAGAGTGTCCAGTGTCCAGTCCAGCAACAAACAACAACATCTGCTGAGCAGCTGGTCTGTGTGTATTACCATGCAAAACTTCTGGTGCAACAGCCTGTGCTATCTGATAATCAACAGCAGGATTACAAGGGTGTCAACATCACCATGTACAGGGCCAGGCCTGGTACACACACTCTCTCGTTCTCTCTCACACACACACACACACACACACACACACACACACACACACACACACACACACACACACACACACACAC
>JBBPDB010000146.1:10355900-10367298 GCA_037974465.1 Brachypetersius altus
AGAGAGAGAGAGAGAGAGAGAAAGAGAGAGAGAGAGAGAGAAAGAGAGAGAGAGAGAGAGAGAGATATACAACCTAAGACTCAGCAGTCTCAGTCCAGTGCTACTGTTAAAAGTCTGGGCTACAGTTCTATCCTGACCAAGTACAGCTTTAGTAACCACAGTATAGACATAGAAGGAGGCAAGTATTTAAAACAGAAATTCTGGCTGCCCAGAGAGGAAAGACAGGTCTCATGAAGCTTCATTTTTGCCACTGTGAAAATTTCAATGTTATTATCACCAGATAATTTCACTCACAAAAACAATTTGGGCACAACTTGAACAATAACCTTACTTGGTAAAAGCATCTCTCGTCACATAGTACACAGCCTTGGGGTACTTTCCGGCTAATGGCTTCGACCCTGAGAAGCCATTAGCTGGTCAATTTTTGGTGATATAAAAATGCTAATTACTCAAGAATTATCACTATAAATGTCAAGACTTTATTCCTATCAACCATCACTCCATGTTGGAGGGCAATATTTATACACACATACAAATACTGGAATGATGGACCAGAGACAAGAGAGAGACAGAGAGAGACAGAAAGAGACAGAGAGAGAGACAGAGAGAGAGTCTTTTCTCTTTTCTCTTTGGTGTAAGAGGCAACTTCAGTGAGAGATGTGGCGAGCCTCCAGCCACTGAAACAGCACAGGTGGCTCATTCCACACCCTTTCAGCTAAGACACTCTTTGAAAGCAGTTGCGCACACATATACACACATCCTCACACTCGCTTCACATCAGGGTCACATTCTACATAGTCAGGAGGTTGTGTAAAAGAAACGCCACATTATGTAAAGCTAGGCCTTTTATACACATTTCCCCAGCAGAGATACCATTGATTTAAAGTCATCAGAGTCAATGAACCTGCCCAGTCTACTAACAGTGTTCAGAGCAGAACTTTAATTAATGCACTAAATGACCATGTGACTGCAAGGATAAATTCAGTTTTACCTGCACTGTGCCTGTGATTATATTTGCTCATAGCACAAGATTAATTCATGTGATTATCAGAGGAACCAGCCACGCATTGGAACAGTTAATTGAATGTGGACAATTGCTCTTGTTTAGTTTGTCCGTTTTACAATCCAATATGTCCGTCATTTAGGACCATAAGCGGTTGGGTTCACAAGGTACTCTGCACAACCAGATATAGGCAAATATTGCTGAAATATTCCAAGAAGCTTAGAAACAACAAAAAGTCAGTTGCTGAATCACACCGAAAATCACAAGCCACCACTGTGTGACATTATTGTGTTATCATAGATCCCGTTTACACCTGGACAGTTTATGTGATTTGGATTGTATCCTGTTAAGATTATATCTACAAGCATTTATACTTGATAGTCAAATGCATGTCCAGTCAAGCCAGGCTAAAATCTGACCATATATGTGGCAAATAATATGCAATTCAACTCATATACAACATATGCAAGCCCCTCATATTTTAAACACAGTTGTGCACAACACGGTCTCTGTTTGCAAGAAGACAGCAATTAAGAATAACTAAGGTAATGCAAAGTAAAGTGGCCCCTTACAGTCACATGTGAACACACCTCAGCACGCAGTGTGAACAATGTGAAAATTGTTTCTCTGTATTTAACCTATTAACAAAGTAAAGCAGTGGGCAGCCAACAACGGGGTGGACGCCTGGGGAGCAGTGATACCTTGCTTAGGGTACCTTAGTGTTGCCACTAGCCATCCTGGGATTCAAACCCACTACCTTCTGATCGCAGGGACAACTCCCTAACCACTAGACCACCAGCTGCTCCAATTAATATCCTCCACGTCCAAAGCTGTCTCATACATGTATTCTATACACTCATGCTTACATTCATGACCTTTAGACACTGCTGAAAATGGGTGATAATTACAAGCTACTTATGCCATCAATATTAAGCAAGGGGTTGCAGAGCCTCTTGGCTTGTTGAAAGGACCACAGGCGCATGCAAATTCATGTCCATTTGTGTCCAACTGCTAACCAAAAGAAACCAACTGTTCCTTCTCCTCTCTTATGTCTGCTCTGTGACTGAAACACTGACAAACACTGAAACTCAAACTGGAATTTATACCATGCTTTAGACAGCAAGAGGCCAGGGATTGCTGCATTTCATTCTGACTCAGCTGTTCAGCTAAACACGATTACCTGTGTTTGTTTGTTGTGTTATCTGCACTTGCAGCAGACTAGTATGAAGCAAAACTTATACCTGACGCAGATTAAACTTATATTAATCTAATGTAAAATATAAACCGGGTGGACTGACAGCCAAGATGTCTCTGTGGGTGGACTGTCAGATGGAAACAAGAGGCCATCTGATGACAGGCAGAAGATAACAATATCAAGCAGTGGTAGACAGAAGTGAGTAAACAGCCTCCATAAAGTGGATTAGCGTACACTGGACCTTACTGACAGATCGAGTATGTGTGTGTGCTTGTGTTACAGGACATTGTGAGTCACTTTTGAAGGGGTTTCTTTCCATTATAATCATCCACCTTCAGACTGTGATATCAATCACCAAGACGATCAAAGATCTGTACTTCTTGAGACATCTCACACATCCTAGAATACACACATTTTGCTGTGCTGGATATGCTATAGTGTCTTTATTAATTCATGTCATTTGGGCAGTCTCACAAGATGACTTTACACATGTTACTGTATCCTCTGCACCCTGCATAATGTATACTGGTGGGAGAAATGGACTCCAGGAGTCTGAAGCTAGCAGGACGCTTCTACAAAGATTAGCTTCTGATGTAAAAATACAGTTCAGCAAGTACACCGAATATTATTAAAGAATCCCAAGCGTGTCTTCGGCTGGTACATAGAAAATTGCACACAACAGCCCAGTTCCAGTCCTGATGATGTCCTAAATTTTTAAGTGCTGTGCTGGCCTCGCTTCACATTTCCTTACCAATTTTATCCTGTAAGGGCGATAAATATCCAGTTGTGTACTGTAGTTTGACTTCACATTTTTGCCTGTTTGGCTTTTCTTCCTCAGTCTGGAAGCCCTGTACCTGCATCATTATCATCATCATAGCTAAACTCAATGTTTAAATACAAAAAAAAAACAACACAGTGATGGTACAATTCGCTGTGTATCAACACATATCTGTTATACTGAAAATGATGACAGATTGTGTATCATAAATTTTTTTCAAGCATTATTATTGTCTTTTTTTGTCAAATTTATCCACAAATTTCTCAGTTACAGGGGACTGGCAACACGCTTTTTTTTTTTTTATTTCTAAGTGCCCCCTCGAATTACCTTCAATGAGGACATGCTTGTTGTAGATGTGCTACAAGTCACTCTGCAGTAATGGCTTAATATTTTTATTGCTGTTCCTTTTCACTCATGTCTGAAACTTGTCTCTGTCCTAAATCAAACAATGGCACCCCTGTATTGTCCTGTGGGGTGGAGGAACCTTGCAGGATGGGTATAGAAACACTATTAGTTGTCCTCTCACATAGGAGGGACTTGACAGTAGAGGTCACTCTCTCTCTTCTCATCACAGACATATTTATTCAGTAAGGCATTCATACCTAAAACCCACGTGACCAAGTGATTAGCATTCTCCTCCAAGGATTCTGAGGTGCTCAACAACACCGCATTAGCAGGTCGCACTTCATGTAAACGGTGAGGGTAAAGACAAAAAGCATGCCAACAGCACCATCAGGCAATGTTGTATTTATTTATTACATTTTCTGAAATAGTTTCATGTTTTGGCTACTTTGATGAAATCCTTGGGTTTGTAGTAAACCCTTTCTTGCTACAGCTGCTCAAGAAGCAGTAGTAGGGGGAGGGTGTTAGTGGGACTGGGGCTAAATATAGCCAGGCTCAACTGTGGCAGAGTTCATTAAAAGGGGAATCACAGGGGTGGGGGTAGGGGACAATAGGCCCCAAACACAGAAGCTGAGTAAGGTTGGCTGGAACAACAGGCAGGGCTGAAGATGGCTGGAGCTGCACCATCAGGCCAGTGGTGAACAGGTGCAGTGCTCTCCCAATACTCTTTAGCCCCAGCCCCTTCTCAATGGCCATTATAAGAGAGGGGCAGGGGCCGCCGTTATTATTTATTCAGCAGTGCATCCACTGGGGTAGGCTGGTGCACTGGGAGGCAGCTGCCATTCCAGGGGGGCAGGAGGGGGTTGGGGGGCCATTGTCCAAACTGCCCCAGTCTTGCCCCACCACACTCATACAAACATCCAGAGTGCACTTTGTGAAGCATCACATTCATTTGTGTTGTAATAAACAGAACCCTCTAAGGTGAAAATAATCATTGACTTAAACAAAAAAAAAAAATATCCACAACATTTCTATCCCATACTGGAATTTCTATATTAGTCAGGCTCTACATTCAGTCCAGCAGACACATGCAGCTCTCAGCTGAAGTAAATAAATACACACACAAACAAACCCTTCCTTTAATTATAATGTGCAACACTGCCACCAGCGTGGGTCAGTTTTATTCAAACAGGACCATTCATTGAGCTCAATGGAGCTTGGACAGATATGACACTTGAACTCACAAACTGCTGTCTTACTCTTAAACTGAGCTGCTGTTTTTGACGCGGTGTCTTTCACTTCCTTCAGACTGGCGCCACCTGCACATTACAAGCTGTGCGACTCAAAACAGAGTTTAACTGACAAACCTGGTCTAATAGGCTTCGACATAAAACACCTGAAATTATAAATGTAATTATATTTATGAATCATATCGGCCTCATTTTCACAATAGTTTATTTTGTTTTTTCCCTTCTCCTGAGAAGTTACTATGTTACTATGTTTTGACTCTACATCAGTTTTGGAGCAAAATCTTCGAGCTAATACACTTCCTCTGTCACAGTGAAGTATATCTCTGTATTTTTGGAGGCTCATGTTTTTGCAAAGAGAATTTACATTTAAAATAAAATCAGTACAACTGAAACTACAGAATACAGAATTTGTTTGGGACAGGCAGCAATGCTTTACTTGAGTTGCAGACAGCAAGTACCCTAAAAAACCTAAAGAACTGTGTGGCACAGCCACATCCTTATATTCCTGACCGCTTAATACAATGCTGTTTTAACTCACAAACACATAAAAACCCTGGAAACTGGAAACAACAGAAGCCATTCAGCTTGTCGGTGAGTAATGAAAAATACATGGGATGCTTAAGAGCACTCTTTGTATTTTGCTTCTGTTGTGCTGTGCATTAGGGAGGAAATGGAACTGGCAAATTCAATAAAACAACAGGGGAAAAAACTGAGTCATCAGTTAGCATCCTTGCAATCATTTTTATGGCTGTTGATTAATAAGTTATTACAAAGTCCTCATCTGACCCTGTGAGGCTTTAAGACACGGGTCACAAAAGAAGGAGGTACACACGTACACATTCATTCGAATTTTTCTCATTTACTCCGCAAATCACATAGAAGCACACACTGCCCCCCCCACCCCCACACACACACACAGACACATACATATATATACAGTAATCCCCCGCGTGTAGTGCCATAAAATGCCTATTTTTATAGTGTAAACCCTAAAAGTGCCACTAAATATGCTCCCAGAACACAAAAATCAGATAACTTTATTGCTGTTTATTAAGGGTTGAAATTAGCGGTTAGCATTAACAGCATTCGCGAGCCAAAACAAAAAAAAAAAACCTTGTACACAAAAGAAACGTTGAAATAACTCTTTCTACCCACATGTTTAGACGTTATACGGGGACAAGACACAGATCAGTCATGCTATATGCTGCAGTAAGCTTCTTTTTCTTCTTTTTATGGCAACTTTTCAGTGTACTACCACCACCGCTGCACTGGTGAATATGCAAACGCTGATCTACGTAAAACTGAGGTGTTACTGTATATATGTATACACACACCCACACCCACACACAGTCCTCCTACAGATATAATGAAGCAGTAGCGACAGCAGCCTGGCATTGAGTCTCAAGTTCCAGTCATTATGCTGCACATCTGCACATGTTTATATCTCTCTCTCTCTCTCTCTCTCTCTCTCCTATCCAACTCAAAAGCACTCTTAATACCCAGCTATAGCTGTAACACACACATACACTCTTCTTGATAGCAGATGGCAAGTCAACAATCATCTCCAACAGCAATAGTGCCTCATCACCCAATACGTAGCCTATTAACATACACACACAGACACACAGACACAACCTTCCCCCCCGGTCTCACCCCCCTGCATAGCACCATCGCTTCAGCGACACAATAACTTCTTTGTTCGTCTCCGACAATACAGCTGCATAAGCCATCACAGCCCAAGGGCCTCTCTGCTAAAACACATGTGTGCTAAACACACACTCACACACCCCTCCCAAGCAGGCCTGACAGAAGGGGTGTGTGTTGCAGAGGTGGCAGGGGCTGTTGCACAGCTGTGCACTGAGGCAGATTCACTAAGAGGAGGGGTGTCTGTGTGGGTGTGAGTGCCAGCAAGAAGAGATAAAAGAAGGTCCAGATCATATGAGAGTTCTCTTGTAAACAGCAATAGCATGGGTGCTCTGACTGGTCTGCAGTTATGTAGCACCATACGCATCAAGCTGTGATTCACTGTTTATTCTAATAACTTCCTATCATACCTTTTTACTGGTTAGTTCTTCTGTGGGATCAGACCAGATGTGCGAGCCACTGCTCACCACATTTTAATAATACTTGGATGTCCATGATCCTTTCATTGGTTCACCAGTGACCACATTAGGGCTTTGCCTCTGTGACCAGAAGGATCAGAAGTTTATGGGTTTGAATCCCTAGACAGGCAGCGACCTCTGAGGTACCCCTGAGCAAGGTACCATCAACACATTGCTCCCCGTGCGCTGTGTTCCTGCTTCACCACCATTTCACTTGGTAAATGGGTCAAACACAGAGAACACAGAGAAAGAATTTTACATATGACAAAAATGTCACTTTACTTTAAGTAGGCATTAATCACTACATACCAGAAACACCCTACAATATGTCATTTTGGATATGCTCTGATCCAGTCATATAACTATTACAAAATTTAATGTTTGCAGATCTTTTATCCCCATAGACTAAAACTTCATTGATTCTGAACTCTGGGCAGAGGCGAATCAAAATGCACTTGCTAAATGGATTCAAACGGGCAAGGATGTTGTCACATTCATATATGTAGATTTATCATTTAATTTTTAAATCTGATACAATTACATGGCAACTGTAATCTGAAACTCTAATCACACTCACATTGTGAGTCACGACATTGACTATGTATTTCTTCCTATGTGTACGTGTTTTCATATCATGTGATGAAAACAAGTTATTACTGAACTGAATAATTGTTTACATTTTTTTTATTTGATTTTGACAATTCCAACACTTATTTTCCATTTAGTCCAATAACTTCAGCTCATGGGAAATGTTTTCTTTTTAATTGTAGTTTGAGTTTTAAGATATGATTGTTGGTATCAAAGTCAAAATTCTGGTCCTGCGGCGACCCTAGTAATGACTCATCATTTGTCATTCGTAATGCATTGGTGTTTACAGTACAGGGTCTATTCCTGCCAGCTCACCTGTGCTTCTAAACTAAACATCATAGACACTGAAATGGCCATTTCTCTACATGCAGTGCCTTCCTCGTCCTCTCCATCCTGCTGCAGCGGTGAGTTGTTGTGAGCTCCCAGCATGCTGCGATGCTGCCGTGCTGAGGTGTTGATGGATGTGCCATTGGGGTGAGGAGGAAAGGACACGAGGTTAGCATGTGAGTTCTGGCTGCTGCATATTTCCATACACACACACACACACAGCCAGTGCCACGGCCACGTCCCAAACCGCCGCCTGCTCCCTGTACAAGTGCACTGTGTATGACACTGCTGCACAGAGTAAATTCTAATCAAAAAGATGCTGATGTAGCTCTTGAGCACAAAGAACTGGGCACAGCGACTATTTAAACATTACAGTGAATAATACAATTTTTCAGAACATGAAACTCTCAAGGACCCTCAAGGGTTCCTGATACAATCTAGCTGTGTTTAGTTTGTATACTATTGCACTGAATGATCTTTAACTAAGGGATGCTAGGGATCATTTAAAGCTCTTTCCTATGTTTATTTACTTCTTTTAGGCAACTATTTGCTGCAGGCCAGTCAGCAAACAGCCAAATAAAAGTATTTCTTTGCCCTTGAAATCCTCTTTCTGTGGCTAAGCTGATGTAATCTGGACGTTCAGTGGTCTGTATGGAGGGATTTAAGGAATGATGGCTACTTTATACGAGTTGAGATTGGTGACAGGGATCGCTGCCATTCTCTTAGGGCAGTGCTTAAAAAAATGCACACTTATCATATTCAACAAATCTGTTCTCATTCAAAATGCTATTACAGTAATTAATTTCATTTAAAATCATTTTACATGGGTAATTATTTGAATTCAGACCAATGACCTGAGGCCTACGAGCCCTTATCTTCAGCACAAGCTTAAGTTGAATTCAAGAGAGGAAAAAGATTACGTGGACTCATTTGGACTAGTGAAGCCATATTGATCCACATGCAATTGTTTAAGCACCAGCAGGGGTGCTCATATGGATGTAGAGAAAATATCATTTGCTGATCAATGGGGAATTTCAGTTATTATCTTGTCCCTGTTCCTGGAATTATAGATAATTATAACATTATTTAGCTCCCTACCTTTGCTCACTAACCTGCATTTATTCATAAATGCAGATTCCCAATCCCAAATTCGGTTACCACTAGAAGTGTCACTGGTAAGGCTGCCCCAAAAAGACCTTGATTATTATGTTGTATTATGTATTATGTTGATTTTCAATTTTATATTTAGCACTCAAAAGCTAATTTTCAGGAAAGGCCATGATTGTTACTATGTAAAAAATGTTCAATATATAAGTAAAGTGGCTCTTATAGTCACACACCAAAGCACAGCACTCTGTGGGAACAAAGTGAATGGGTTAAATGCAGAGAGGAAATCTCCCAAAGGGAAGCAGTGAGCAGCCAGCGACGGGGCACCAGGTGTGGGGATGGTATCTTGCTCAAGGTTACCACAAAGGTGCCACTAGCAGTCCTGGGCTTCGAACCTACAACCTTCCCAACACAAGGGCAACTTTCTGACTTCCAGGCCAACAACTAAATTAAAGTTGGTGGGGCTTAGTTTATTTTATGAACACACTTTAAATTATGAGTATTATAAAACTTTTAGGGATCATTTCAAAAATGAGCATTTGAGCACTGTACAATGCTTACAATTTTGTCTGAACAATTAGATTCAGAAGTGCATCTGCTACATCATGTTAGACATCTGAATAAAATCATGTGTGAAACAAAACAGTAATTCTTACTGAACGTTTAAAATATCAAAAGACAGTTATTGGTTTCCATACTGGCTGCAACAAGGAGTGTTAATGATTGTTTAGCATATCGCTACTGGTCAGGATTAGCACCATGCAGCTGGATGAAGCATCTGTAGCTGAGGAACACACCAGTGTCTGCCAACACACATGCCGCAGCCTGCCATAAGCCAGAACACCACTGCTCCGTTTCAAATGGAGCATCTCTTTTAAGACTGCCTTAAGATGTTGTTTAAGGCATGTCGGCAGGCCGAACGCTGTCAGCTGCACATACTCTTTGGAGCTTCCAGTGTGAGCTGGAGCCAGGGCAGCTTATCTGGTAATTTATGGCTGCGCACAGGCGGCTTGCTGTCTCAAAGAGCAGGCCAGTCATTAGGCTGCGAAGCGGCTGCCTCCACCTTAGCCGCGCGCTGGACGGCCCCCCTATTAGGAACAGCAGTAATGAGGGGGATGAACGCCGCTAATTTGAAAACTTGGACACAGCCAGCAGACCATATGGCAAGCATTTATCCCTTCTGAAAGCCATGCTAACCGTCACTTACATGATTAGGACAAGATTCTACAGTGGTTGAGCCCCCCACCTCTCTCTTTCCCCCCTATCTTTGTTACCAAGTCACACATTAATAACTGTTTTTAACAGACTGGTAAAAGCTTATTAATTGCTCACTGTGTTTAGACCTGAGTGTAGTATTGGTTTAGACTTAAAAAAAAAAATTCCAAATATATTATAGACTCATAGCCTCCATTCTTACAGTTACTAATTGTTACTCTCATGTTCTGGAGCTCTATACTGCTTCTTTTAAAATCCCACCAAAGTAAAGCTTACATAATATTAAATAATCTACGCATATTAACAAGGTCTCTATAATAGGCTACCTATCATAGCAATTTGGCTGTATAGTAGGTACATTTGGATTTGGACTATATATACCAGGCTGCATAATCCTCTAGCCAGCCAGGGACAGGATATGAACAGGGAAAGTCCTGTGTGCCCTGTGTGGTGTATAAGTAAGGGGTGGAGTTCAAGCACAGATGCAAAATAGATGTTCTAGCTGAGAGTGTGTATTGTGCCCTCTAGCACAGACTACTTACTGAGGAGCAAACAGCTGCATATTACGTTGCATTTTGTGTCGCAAACTGGATGCTGACCTGTTTCATGGGCATTTTACAGGTCCACAAGCTACAGAATCAATCTTTAACAAACCAGTTTTCCTGAAGGAGGCAAAAACACAATTCCATTCATAATGAAAAGTTCATTAAATAAAGGGCACATTTTTAAGGAAAGGCTGAGGTTTTCATGTAACAGCGAGCATAGAGTTACTAAAAATTGTTTGTGACAGGAAAATCACAACTTTGGCAATAAAAATCTGAAAAAAGCCAGAGAATCACATTCTTTATGTATGAGAACTACATTAAACATCCAAAAATCCTGTTCACACACTAAACCAAAAGATAAGACCACAGAACTCGGTGATCCCAATTTAATAGTATATGTCTCAAAAATGAGAAAAGTATGACATCAGAAATTAAATGTCATCCTCATTCAACTGTCATCTGGTACAACAGCACTTCAGTTCTGAACAAATAACTCCAACCTGAAAAGTGATGGTGCAGAGTCATAGAGATCTGCAGTGTAGAGTGTGTGTGTGTGTGTGTGTGTGTGTGTGTGTGTGCGTGTGTGTGGTCAGAGTGACCACACAGCTCGCTCTGTTCTGAGTGTTTGATGGGAAAAGAGTGTGCCTGACTGAGTGCTTAGCTGGCGTATGAACGCGTGGACATGTGGAAAAATGAGTTTTTTCATTTCCTTTTTAACGAACTTTCTAATAAGCCTTTCAGAGCACTACTTAAATTATCTACACATTTTCTACATCTTCTTTTCTCATGCAACATAAGTATAGGCAATCTAAACTATACTTGGGTCAGTTGGGTGGCCTAGTGGTTAAGGCATCTGCCCTGCGACCCCAATCCCCAAGACCGCTAGGCACCTCTGAGGTACCCTGAGCAAGGTACCGTCCCCACACACTGCTCCCCGGGCGCCGTG
>JBBPDB010000146.1:10376038-10399185 GCA_037974465.1 Brachypetersius altus
GAAGTAAAAAGTACGATATTTGTCTTTCAAATGTAGTGAAGTGAAAGTCATAAGTTTCCAAAAAAAAATACTACTCAAGTGAAGTACAGATACTCAAAAACTCTACTTAAGTACAGTACTCAAGTAAATCTACTTAGTTACTGTCCACCTCTGCCTAAATCAACCATTTGTCGGCTCTTCAAGAACGAGAGAGGTTCAGTTGCCGGGATTGGGGTACCACCGGTGCAGAGCTTGCTCAGATGTGGCAGCAGACAGGTGTGAGTGGACATACAATGAGGCTACAACTTTTGGAGGATGGACTGGTGTCAAGAAGGAAAAAAGCAAAGAAAGGACAGACTGATATTCTGCAAAAAGTAAAGGGGTTGGTCTTCTGAGGATGGGGTAAAGTCACTTTCTCTGATGAAGCCCATTTCCTATTGTAAAAATGATTGTCCAGAGAAGAAAAGCTAAGTGCTACCATCAGTCCTGCGTCATGCCAACAGTAACATATCCTGAGATCATTCATGTGTGGGGTTGCAACTCATGGAAAGGAGTGGTCTCACTCACAACTTTGCCCAAGAATACAGCTATGAATACAGAATGGTACAAAAACATTATCCAACAGCAACTTCTCCCAAGAACCGTTTGGTGAACCTAGTGGGGTGGTGGCTTAGTGGGTAGGATACTTGCCTCAGAACCAAGAGGTCATGGGTTCAAATCCTACCTTCAGCACCACTGAGCAAGACCTTTAACCTGGAGTTGCTGTAGTTAGGGAATGGAAGTTGTTTTAGATAAAAGCATCTGATAAATGCTGTAAATGTGAACAGTGTCTTTTCCAGCATGATGGAGCATCATGCCATACGGCAACAGTGATAACTAAGTGATAACTAAAACAGCATCGATTATGAAAGAATGGGTTTCCTTAGTCAGGATCCAACTTAGAAGTTGACAGCATGCCTGGGTGAATTGCAGAGGTCTTGGAAAGGAAGAGCCAACACTGCAGATACTCACTCTTTGCATAAAGTTGATGTAGTCGTCAATAAAAGACTCATGAAATGCTTGCATTTACACTTCCGTACAAAATAGAAACATCTGACTTAAAAACCATAAAAACACTGAAGCTGCAAGCTTTGAGAAAACCAATATTATTTTCACCCTCAAAACTTTTGGCCTCGACTGTACGAGTATAAAGTAGCTTATAGAACTTTGCCGCAACCTTCTATGCATGGCTCTGTTTTGTGAGATTGCAAATTCAATCCCCAGCAATGCCCATGTGGCTGGGAGTCCAAGAAAGCCGAATTGGTCCTGCTCTCTCTGAAATGGCCTTTCTCCTTCCCTCTACCATTTTTGATGGCAGGCAATGCTTACGTCCAGAAAAAAATAATCCAGGCTTTTAGAGAAAGGCATCAGAACACACAGTGCATTAGGGCAACCCGATCTCACGATTTTTCATGCAGCTATCACAAATTAATCAAAATATGTGCTGCAATCATGATTTAGGGCTTTTTTCGTGCTAGGACAACGCTTAACTACCCTGTCTGTATTTTAATGCGTAGTGTGTAATTTTGCTAGTATCAGCCCTAACTGGTAACTCTTAAGGTTATGTTAGGGTTTAGGTAAGGGTTAGGGTTTAGGTTAGGGTTAAGAAAAAATGTGTTCAATTTATTATTAACTTTCATTTTGAAATTTAGTTTAGCACAGGCCCACTATTTTCCTATTTTAAATGATCCATCTCAGTTTCTTTCAATATCAGGTTCCATCACTAGGTGAGTATGTTTAGGGTCTGATAACAGAATGCACAAGAGAAGACTCTGCACGGACCCTTCCTGAGATTCTACACTCAGGAAGAGACGAAAATCTCTTCTGTGTTTTAAAATGTTTATAAAACATTACAAGAGAACAGAGATGATGTAAGAAATAGTGCGTTTCTGGTGGGTTGGGGTGTCTCTGCATTGAATTATTTAAAAAAAAAAAAAACAGATGCCAAACACTGTCCAAGTCACACAGTGAAACAGATAGAGCCGTTTCTCACTTCCGCCCATTAGCTCCTCTTGAGGGGAGGTACAGGCTTGAGGGCTGGCAGCCATACAGTGAACCCATCCAGGGTCAGCAGGAGACCAGTGGACAAAGCCAGCCAGGCATGACCCAGAAGTCAGAAAGAAGGATCCAATAAAGCCCCACAAGCTAAAGTCAGGGGAACAGATCCAGAGAAAACAGAACCTTTTCCACCCTGAGGTCCTTCACTGAAGCCAGGAATGACTGGGCTTCTGTTCAGTCATGGCTGGAACATGGATTTAATTGCAGGCAAATCCTTATGGGTAGGTCTGGGCACTCAGCACATATCTTGGCAGCATACCCAGACAGTTGAATCCCAGGTTCCTATTCCTAAATAAATAAATGTGTCAGAAAGGGGTCTTTGGAACAAGGACACAGAAGTGATTCCATAAGAAATCAGTTTATGGTTCTTCAAAGAATTAGTTTCTAAACATGATTAGCAAATATGAAAAATAATGTAAAGGTTCCACACCAGTTTATTTCTTTTGTAAAAAATCAATTATGTACCTTTATTTTGGTACAGAAGTGTCTTTTAGATAATATGGTAAACCTCATAAAAAATTACAAAACAAAACAAGTTTTTTTTCCAGTTTCACCTTTAAATGGTGAATGTCTCTTTTTAATTGAAGGGCAGAACTTCACATTAGGTGTTACAAGCAATCCTGGCATATTTTGACTGGAACTAATGCCTCTGACACAAATGAGAAGGAGGAAGAAAAAGAAAGGAGATAAGCTGAGCCAGCATAAAACCCCTAAAGACTTCAAATGAGAAAATGCTCTAATCTACGCTTCAGAGGGAAGTTCTAAAGAGGAACCCTAAACTGACCGGTGCTCTTTGGAGTGTGTTTCTCTAGACAAGTGAACTAATCAGTGAAGGAATCGTGCCAATATTTAGGTAGCCATCAAATCCTAATCTACACTTTTCAGGAACACTTTTCAGGAACAAAGGCTTCACTCAGTGTAGATCGGGGTCATGGAGGGTACACTTCAAGCAGACTGCACGGGCTGACAAAACAGTTTGACTAAAACAACCAAACAAAACGATGTGCATGTCTCCTGCCAGTCACTCTGGAAAGGCTATTTTTTCATTACAACGATCTCCAACCATCCTCACAAGCCTCAGACATAAGACTGCCACTGGCAGGAACAGCCAAGTCTTTTTTTTGTAATAGAGTGCCACTGGCAAGGAGTTAAGGGGGGGGTAAGGGAGGGGGAGGGCTGCGTACGCCATGTTTGTGTGCTCTCTGTACTGGGTTCCTGCAGGCCCAGCAAGAAGGTGGATTTGTCTGCATGTTTCAGAAAATCTGAAGAGTTAAGGCTGATCCAAAGGTACAGAAAGGACAAGAGAAAGAAAGAAAGAAAGAAAGAAAGAAAGAAAGAAAGAAAGGAAGGAAGAAAGATGGTATTATGTTGTGCCATGCTCTGGGAGTGAGGTGAGGCACAAATGCAAGTTCACTTTTGATGGAATTTATTACAAAAACGCACAAAACAAACAGGCACGGGGGCCTTAAACACAAAACATACATAAAACAGAGGAGACATATGGAACGGGTAACACGGTCGACCAGCACTGAATACAAAACCCTTGAAAAACTAAAATACATAACAGATTGGGCATAAACCATTGAACACAATCACTGAAGTAAAACACAGCTGACAGAGCGACTCAAGACACAAAAACATACACCTTTCAAACTAAAAGTCTTTTAGTTTACTTAGTTTACTCATGTATCGCTATCTTTCTGTTTCTTTCTACCGTCTTTCACCAGTTTTCCTCGCCTCTAACTCTCTCATCTGTCTTCCCCTCAGTGTAAAATCGCAACATTCACCGCCTGGAACCCACACACGTGATTGGCTGAGTGGCGTTACGTGGGATGGCTTAACTAGCATCTAATTGGTCCGTGCGCTCCCTCAGCCGCTAAACCACTACCGGAAAGACCATAAAAGCTGTGCCGGTTAAAAAAGACACGCTGTGTCAGGTTTTAAATTATAACGCTCTGTTTTGGCTATAGGTCCGTATGGGACAGCTTCTGGGTCTGGACCCGGACCGCGGTCCGCACGTTAGTGACCTCTGCTGTATAACAACCTGCACATAATTCAGTTTGTTTGAGGCTACCAGGTGATTCCAAAGGTGCTGGGTATCACTGGGTGTTCCCTTACATTGTGGTTCCTACATATATAAGGATGTGGTATGCAGTGAAACAATCAAAGTCAAATATAAAGCTTAGGAAGTGCACTAAGAATCACAAAGGGTATGAAACGATGGCCGATCAAAGAAAGAAAAATATTCAATATTCAACATTCACCAAATATATTTATAATCATAAAGAGAAACTATGAAGCAGTCTTGGGCCATCCCATTATAACCTAAAAAAGACCAATAGCACAACAAGTAAAATGTTAATATACCAGAAAAGAGTTGCATTTCCATGAGAATATGCATGAGTGATTGCATGGTTTGGAGACCACACTGTAAGCCTCCTACACCAAGCGTACAAAACCCAGGGATCATCTTAGATTAATTAATAATCTTTTCTAAACATGCAGATTCCTTATTTCTAACATCAGAAGAAAATCAGACACTATAAATGGTCCAGTTTCTTCTTTCCTATCAGCAATAATTAGACTATGGGTCACAGCACGCCCTTCTAGAGCATTAGGCATTACCCGGCTTGACCCCTTTTCAAAAGCTGAAGATGTGCTTCAAGACATTTCTTGGTTTTAACACCTAAGAGGTGGAATCAACCTCCCCTGACCATTAGAACCACTGAGTCTCTCGCTGTCTTCAGATCATGACTGAGAACCCACCTCTTCACTGAGCACTTAGGATAACATGCACCAAGCCTTTACTGACACATTTCATGAATAACTGGGGAACACTTTATAATAAGAATCATTTTAAAGCATTTATAAAAGATTTATAATCAGGTTGTTAAACAAATATTTTAAAAATGACTGTATTGGTACCATGTGACTGTAACATGCTTCGTAGCATGCTTATGAGTCAATGCATCCCGAAAGTCCCATTTTGCCACCTATTTTAACGGTCAGGGGCCGTTAGGGACACCGTTTTCCTTTTTGTTTGGTTCTGTGCCTGTTCTGTCTTGTCTGTTCTCTGGGTCTTTGTTGGGTTTTGGGACTTTTGTTATGACATGTGTTCCTGTGTTCTGCCTGACACTTGTATCCAGTCTGTTTTATATTCTGATTCCTGGAGGCCATCGCGCCTGTTTATGTTCTCCTGTTTTTTGCTTTTGTTATGAATAAACATACCTGCATGGATTCTCGGCTGTCTGCCCGTTCCTGCTTCCCACCAACAAGTTCAGAGTGCTGGCCTCATGGCGAGCACTGACACCTATCCCATTTTTACAGTGTAAACCCTAAATATGCAACCAAATATGCTCCCAGAACACTTTCATTTTAAACTCAGTTTAATGTATTGCCCTTAAATAAAATGCAAAGGTAAATAAATAATCAGAATCAGAAAACTGGACTGTGGCGGTAATACAGTTCGGTTCTCAGAAAAAAAATCAGCGTATACTGCTCCGCACAAAACTGAGGGGTTACTGCGCCACCGTATTATTAACCTCCCTCACTGTGGTTCTAATAAGGAGAGTCAACTAGAGCCCTGTGATAATTTAGCTCAGTCAAGATACGTCCCATTTGTTTTCTGCCTGAGAGCCTTTTTGCCTGCTGAGCGCACTGCAAGACTGCAAGAGCAGAAATGAAAGTGAAGAATTCACCCCCAGACGTTAAGAGCCATAAAAAGCTCCGGCCCATTGCACGGATAATTCAAGGACAAGATTCTGCTGTGATTGCTTCAGTCTGACACTGTAAGGGAGCAGAAGATGACTAGTTATTTCAGTATAGGACCACTGATATCTTGACTTGTCTGTGAATAGCACCTGTCAGATTAAAAGGGTTAGTTGATCAGATGAAAGGCGGAGAAGTGGAGTTAGTGCCGACATGTTGATACTCCATTTGCCTGTTCTCTTCCAGGCATTCATTTCAGTATGTTATCATGGATATACCTCTCTGCAGGAAATGGAAGTGCCATCCTACTCTCTGAGAGCACCACCATTGCATGAGTCCCATTTACAGATGACTGTGCCATCACCTGGAATCGAACTCACAATGTACGTTTTTATAATAAAATGTGTTTTTCTTAGAAGACAGGTTTGTTTTCCAAACTGAATTGGGTCCAATGATTCACATCAAACCATAGTTCACATGTGTATCAGAAGAACTGGCATATATCTATCACCTCCAGACACTGCTTAAGTTAAGGCATCAACAAGAGAGAACATTTACTATGAAAGAACTCATTATAGAGATTACACTGGGTAACAATTGTTGATGTTTCTTAGTTGCTGATTCAGTTTTTTCCTCCTTTCAGTGGTTCTACAGATAAACTAAATTGCATGTATATTATAAGGTTGTTGTAATACTACTATTATTTTCATATTAGTCTCACTGATGCATGAGAGTCGGCAACCCTGTTATCTACATGTATAGCAAACAAACATGTTAATATGCAAAAAGTTATACAAAAAGACCATGTCAGCCGAGCTGCCAAGTTTAGTTTTTTCGACAAAATGTCGTTTCTAACTAAACCCTTAAAGCTACATGAAAATAAACGTTACCACCGGAATCAGCGTGCCGAGGTTGTAGAAGAAACACTATAAAATGGAATGAAGCAAATTTTTGTCGCCTGGCATTATAGTGCCATTACAGTGTATTTATTCAAATGTGAACTGGCTTTCAGGTTTGTTGCTCTACAGTATAAGTCAACCTGCGCTGCTCACAGATGTTGCTGCTCTTTTGCCCTCTTAGCACTCTGTGTATTTTGTTCTGTCTGCACACATGCAGTCTTGTGGTTGTGTCTTTGCTCTTGTGTTGCACCGTGGTCCTGGAAGAACATTGTTTCACTTCACTGTGTACTTTGTATATGGCTGAAATGTTAAAAATAAACTTGCTTAACTTGATTTACCCTTTTGACTCAGACAGTAGTCTGTAGGTGCTGACAGCAGTAATGCCTGAGGAAAAGTCTCTCTTATCATGGGTCTGCAACAGGTGTGCAAGCACTCACCAGAAAAGCTGTACCGAATAAGCAGTAAGACAATTCTTACTTTTCTTGCATCATGTTTGGTGCTCGGGGAGTGAGGGGAGGCGCAAGAGGGCAGGTTCCATAGATGGAATTTATTTTACTAACCGACACAGACTCTACATAACAAAACAAAAAGACACAAGAGGCTAACAGAAGTAAAACTAACAGCAGACACATAAGGAGGGGACCACATGCAGGAAATGTACAGGGTCTATGTGAGGGTTGACCAGCACCTGAAGCAAAAACTCATAGAACTTAAATACAAAACCCACTCAAACAAGAACCAATCATAATACACATCACTTAAATGAAAACACCTGACACAGAGACTAGAGACACAAACATACACGGACATCAAAATAAGAGTCCCCGAACTTAAACCCCATTTGCGACCTCTAGTGGCCGCTCTGTGGACGTCACAACTTGCACAGGCCAAAGCTAGACTTCCTTTACTAACAATTATGTCCAGGATGCTTAGGACCTGGATATGAAGACCCTGAGACCCTGAAACCTTTACACTTGTTCAGTCAAGTTTCTACAGGCTCAGCTTTCCTCACCAAGACTGTCATCAGTACTGGATGCACTCTAAGGTCCTTTCACTAAGTGTATGAAGGCTCTCAGTGTGTGATATCCAATAACCAGGTTGAGCTCCTAGAGGCAGCATTCAAAATTACGAAATCTGTTTTGAGACTGATCTGTTTAACCTACACTGGAGAAAGAAACCAGTGTTTTGCCAGAGATGTACAGGATGCCAAACTTGTCAGATTATAAACAAAGCTGCACAATGTGAGAACGGACAGTGTATGAGGAGTGTATGCTCCAGCTTGCTTTAGCTTTATCTGAGTTTAAGGGAACACTGTTCCGGGGCTCTGTGTGAGTCTGTTCTAGAATAAATATCCTCACTCTACACGCAACATATATTTATATATAGCTTGTCGAGCTTGTACTCTACTGAAGAGAAACAGAGAGCAGAAGAGAGCTGTTTCTACTCAAGATGTCCTTTGGTTACAAAAAAGCATAATCTTTCATGGAAAAAATCTGTCAAATGTACTCCTTCCATTCTGCCTTTCTTCAAGTTCTCAAGCTTTTTATATAAAAGCAGCAAAAAGGCTGACTGAGGGGTGTTCCTCTGTTCACTTATTTAGATGACTGGCTTTTAAGTGCTGAGCCAGGCAGGTAGCACTATTCACACATATTCAACTGTTCATGAAGCATCAGGGTGCAACGGATTTCCATATGAATGCAGTCAAAAAGTTTTTACTCCCACTCAGTTCATTTCTTTCATAGGGTTAGCTCTACATTAAACCTTGGGCTTATATGTCTGCAGACACATACCGACAGACAGAAATGTACTGTATGTACCAACAAAGGCTGGTGTATTAAAATAAGAGCTTCTGATGACTATATACAATAAACACTCTTATGGATTCAGTCTAACCCCCAATTTTCAACATTTATCTCAGTTTATTTAGTATTAGTAAGCTGTGCCTTGTCTAAACATGTGGGTAGAGAGAGGTATATTAACATTTCGAGTCTTTGCATGCTGCTAATGCTAACCGCTAATGCTAATGTTTGTTTAAGCAATAAAGTTTTCTGATTCTGTTTAAAATGAAATTAAAGTGTCCTGGGAGCATATTTAGGGTTTACACTATAAGAGTAGGCATTTGTTTTTACCAAAACACAACAACACGGTTTTCCACTCCATGCAGTTGCTCTTGGAACGCAACCCCCGCGAGAAACGTGGGATTACTGTACTCAAGAAAAGCATCTCACTCTTCTGCAGTGTATTTCTGATGAGTTGTGGGTACAGTTCAATATAGGGTCCAGAAACTGGAGGGAAAACCTACAATCCAGGAAATGGTGACGATTAGCAGTTGTAATCATTCAAAATCATTAATCAGTAATCATTCAAAAAGTAGTCGTCACTATCCATTTGAGAAAAAAGGTGTTCTAGACATCAGGGAAAAGTGTCTTGGTAGTAGCTTGCTAATAGGGTTTCTCTGCAGATTAAATTCTTTCACTATGTTTGGCCTCAGGGCTCCTACCCACATGAGTACACAGACCGCCTGATGTAAACTGCACTCTAAAATCACAGCAGCTCTCTGAATCTGCATATACCACATCTTGAAACAGCAAATGCTGTGACAGATATTTCTCCAACCTATTACTGCCATCCATTTCTGGATAAAACATAAAGCCAAATATACAACATTCAAACACACACACACACACACACACACACACACACACACACACACACACACACTATTTTCAGCTGTCAGCTACTATTTGGTTGTGCCTCGTGACAGAAACCATAATAAAAAACAGCCCTAACCCTGCTTATCACAAACCATACTGCTGTGATTAGCCATCCTTCAAAAGAGCTCCCTAAGGGTAAGAAAAACCCACTGGCTTATGACATCGATTTAATAACTACTTCTGCATTAAAAGTTATTTACTTTTCGAGAGAATCTTCAATGCTGAATATTAATTTTCAGCATTATAAGAGAACCTCACAACAAACTGGCCTGATGCATATTTGATCTTTTTTTCCCCTTTACCTTATTTATTTACTTTTTTGTTCCAAGTGGTACCCACACCTAGTCCACTTCATCCTTCGATACATAGTGTGAGCCCGGTATTGCCATCAGGATATACAATGTAATCAAAATACGTGCTGCAGTCATGATTTAGGGCTTCCTTCGTGCTAGAACAACGCTTTACTGCTCTATGTATTTTAATGCGCACTGCATAACATCGCCAGTATCAGCACTAACTGGTGACTGAGGGACAGTAGGAGAGAAATAATGAGTTAGGGTTATTTTTTTTGTTAGCAAAGCGGTTGAAACAGGTTGAAATGTTGTGAGACGGGGAAAGTCCCTAACCCTAAACCTAACCCTAACCCTAAACCTAACCCTAACCTTAACCTTAATCTTAACCTTAACCCTTACTTTAACCTTAACACTACCTCCCTAACCCTAACTGTGAGACACTACCTCCCTAATCTGAACCCTAACCCTAACCTTAACATTAACCCTAACCCTGACCTCAACACTACCTCCCTAACCTTAGCCTTAACAGTCACTAGTTAGCGTTGATACTGGCGATGTTACGCAGTGTCCAATAGAATAAAGGGTAGTGAAGCGTTGTCCTAACATGTAAAAAGCACGTAATTTGATTACATTGTATATCCTGATGGCTATGTGTAAAGTCATGAGACGGGGTTGGGTCTTCATAATACTCTGACAGGAGAAGATGTATGGTTTGTATGTTTTGCAATTAGTTCTTCTCTGTTGATCTGAAGAAGATAAAGACGTACGGCATGCTGCTGCCGCCCCTAATTAAAATTTGTTACTACAGAAATGCATGGACTGTTGTTGGTGTGCTTCTCACAACGGCAAAAAAAACCCCCTCTGAAGCCACGTTATCCTCCAACTTTGTCAACAAAAATGATTATCAATGTGTGGGATAGTGTTCTGGGGCTGGGCGACACCTTTTACATATTAAGGGTTCAGAACCAAGTGAAAGTGGGACTGAGAACTGATGTGTGAACATAAGATTCGAAGACTGTCAGACGGACACAGAGATCTGATGCAGTAACACATGAGAATATTTTGCAGAGACTAGCTGGTCCTCACACACACACACACACACACACACACATACACACACACAGATGGTCTTCACAGATGTGTTCCTAATACAGTTCTGCACATCAGAAATCCTGCCATTAGGCTCCCCATGCAAGCAGTGAGCAGACGTGCCGCTACGAGGGCAGGCCCTGCTGTCATATATGGAGGAGAGCTGGGGGTACAGGCGAGCTATGAGGAGAGCACAAGCTGAAATGAACAAACAGAGGATTCTGGGTGGGGCATGTGTCATTAATGTGTGTGTCTACCCAAGGTGCAAACACCCACATAGTTTCACCGCAGCACCTGCTGAAGGTCAGCTAATAGAGTGCAGACATCGAGGGCTGTGAGTGTTATGACTGGGTGAGTGCAAGCCCAAGCGTGTTTACATAGCAAAATATTAGAGCCATCCAGGATGCCAACCTTTCCTCTGAGCCCAGTGACCACTGGAGCACACAGTGGCCAGACCTGATTAATTAAAGAGCCCCTGAGGTCAGTCAGACGCGAAGAACCATACCATTTGTCATCAGCTCAGAGTAATGGAGCGTGGCAGAGAGGAGAGGCTCTCATTAAGAGTGATAAACTCAGCCGTCCCCTTCAAGGCCTCTCCACTCTCCCAACAAAGGGCAGGGTGACACAAACCTCAACCCAGACTATCCACTCAGCAAGGACCCAGTCCTCAGTGACGCCGCAGAGTTAAGATTACTCTCTAATCCCATAAATCGCTTTAATATACTCGTATTCTTCAGAAAGGTGTTATTTGCTCTCAAAGTGGTTATTTTTACACAAACTGAAAATAATCTGCTGGGGGGTTTTTTTGCCATGAGCTACCATTTAAAGGTGCATAGAATAATTCAGAATAATTGAAATGTCATCCAAAACAAGCTGCTAATCTCCTGTGACCTCAATTTATGCTCACACATGTCCAGGTTTTGTGGCAAATCTACCACTCTGTTATTATTTTACAGCTCCTAAATGACACGTTTCTGTTACTTCAGTGGACAAGACGCACAAGATGGCGCCAGGTTTTGTGGCACCCCATCTCTCTGTTTGCTGGCTCAGTTGAGACTCGTTTCAAGAATTAAAAATCTCATAGTCGCATTTAGATTAAGTTATCCATGCCCTCGCGGTTGGAATATTGCGGTGCTCTTGACGCAGGCATTAATCAGTCCTCTTTATTGCAGAATGCTGCACCAAGGTTATTGACTGGCACTAAAAAAGGGAACATATTAAAGCTGTGTTAGCAACTCTTCTCTAGCTCCCAGTTTAAGATTTTACACTTTATTTTTGAAGCGCTGAAAGGCAAGGCCCCTTTACATTGCAGAACTCCAGCTAAAGTCTACCTCCTGAGACCTTCAGTCTGCAGGGCTTTGTTTGTCGACTGAAATTCAGGGGTTATCAAGCTTTTGCTGTTACGATACCATGCCTATGGAACTTCTGGCTGCCGAGTATTAGATTCTCGCCATCTGTCTTTAAAAAATGGCTCAATATGTACTTTTCCACGCCTTTGAATGAATTTAGCTGTTAAGTGTTACTGATTTTATTAGTATAGCAATAAAAACGTTTTTTTAACGCTTTTATGTTGAAAGTACAATTTTTTTGTGCTCGACCACTTAACCTCACTCTGATAGGCTACTGAACACAGACTGATTCTGCTGCTCCCTGATGAACAAAATGTTTTTGCTTTAATAAAGTACAAATTGATCTTCTGAGGCATCTAAACATAAGTTCAAACTCTGATTTAGTGGTATGTGACAATGGCCTGTAATTGTTTATGAGTGTGACTGCTGCTACAATGCTTGTAACCAAAAAGGAACTGTATTTAATGGCTTCATTTCTTAGCTTACATACCTTACTAGGGCAGGTTATGGTTCATAAATACCTGCGAATCTAGTTCATTGAGTCTGTCCGAAATCGTGCACTTGCGCACTTTTAGTGCGTGATTTTAGTGCGTAGTGCGCTCACACTGAAAACTAAGCTAAAACTCAGTGCACTGAAAGTACCCGGATGCTGCACTGAAATCGGCCAGAAAACACAGTGCAGAACGATGCACACTATGCACTAAACGGGCGCCATTTTGACCACGTAGCCGAGGGGGCGGGACTTTTAACGTGTTTTCGAGTTGGATAGTGGCGGCAAACAGTAAAATACAAGCTGAAGCGGAGGCCGCGTTAGTATAAATGTAAGTAACGTTAATAAAATTATTTTACTGATGTACACTGCGGTAAAACTGGCAGATATTTTAGTGGCTGAAGAATCTCAAGCAAATGTTTGTCCGTCACTTCCGCTAAGTGCAAAAAGTGTTCTGTTTAGAACAGCACTGACCCATAACAGTACGCACTACAGAAGGCTGTGTGCAGTGCGCACAACGCACTAAATCTCAGTGCACTGACGTTAGTGTGCGATTTCGAACACACCTACTGTTTGCATGCTGCTAATGCTAGCGGCTAATGCCACGACTTGTACACAAAAGAAACATTGAAATAACTTTCTATACTCTCTCCACTCTATGTTTAGACAGGGCACAGCTTACTAATACTAAATAAACTGGGAACTGAGAACATTGGGTGGGGTTTAAACACTACAATACGAGGACAAGACACAGAGCAGACACGCAGGCTTCTTTGTCTTCTTCTTTTTATGGTGGGTGACAACTTTTCAGTGTAATACTGCCACCGCTGGGTACACTTGCCTAGACTAAAAAGAGTATGGACATTACTAAGACTAATAAAAACTAAAATGACAGCTTGGTGCAATGACTAGACTAAAACTAAAACTAAGACACTACTGAAGAATACACAGCAAGCAATCTAAGACCAGTCAGCATGTGACATAGCAAATGAATCACGCATTCTGTTAATCATTTCATTTTGTTGTTTTACCCTTCTTTACCAAAGGGTGCAAATAATTTATAGCGCTGGTTATACTTTAAGCATTGTTTCAGAGGAACAAGTCTGTGTCAGATGGTGGCAGTTCTTCTTCCTGAGCTGAAGATGGTGCTGTGGGGCACCAGCTTCCTGAATCACGCTGGAAGAGCCCATTAGCACTAGGTCCGCTCCTTTAATGGAAGTTTAACAGATGTGTTCAGTGTAAAAAGCAGTGCCATAGCAACATCAATGTGAAAGATGTTCTCTCAGTTCTCCCCACTTCCTTTTATGTGCTCTCTACTGTGTCATGGGGCTGCTCTATGCATTTATGCTGCGAACATTTATAGAATTTACAGCACATAGATGCTTGGGCAATTGTGGACTACAGTATTCATGGCACTCCACCAACCATAATATCCCCACTGGCTTTGTTGCTGGAGGTGTGATGGGAAGCGTTAAGGTTGGTGGACAATGAAAAGATCCTTGTGTTCAAGCCATAAACATCAATCTGGACTTGTGTGACATTGACCATGCAGATAAGAGGGTCCTCCTCACATGCTTGTGGAGCAAGCAGAATTAAGACATTCAAAAGTGCACAGTGTCAACACCAAAACGGTCTGATTGTTCACAACAGTTCATTGTTGTCCTTGACACTATAGTACATCGTCATAGCCTAATAGTGGAGTTGTCTTGTTGAAAACAGGAAATCACGATAAAGGCACATAAAAGAATTGTTTGTTTTGTGGTGTTAGTGGCACCATAGACTTCCTCATTTGCATACGAATAACAAAACCCTTTCTCAGAACACAAAGGCAGTTGTCTTTTTTTTTTTGATGGGGGGTTAGGGGGGGGTTAAGGGGGCATGGTTGGAAGTGGTGGTTATGGTGGGGGAGTGCGGGGTAGTCATGCAAGGAAGACCTCTGCTTTTGAGCAAAACAACCAACGTCTTTGTTTAATCCAAAAGAGACGCTAAGCCTTGTGCCGCGCCTGTTTCGAATAGCAATTAGCAAGAACTTGCCTGGCTCTTTAGACTAGCCTGAGACACTAGAGGTCACAGCAGGGCTAGAGATTGGCTGGGTCCTGGCTCGCCCTCAGACGGGCCAGAGATCACATGTGCAGCGAGTACACCCCTTCCTCAAAGCGGCAGAGAGTCCTTACAAATAACCACTTCTCAATGTGCTACTTCCGCCCTGAAATGTCAGCTTCCTCTCTGCTGCCTGTCACATTCGGTTGTCTGTTGCAAAAACTAAATGTGTTAGAGTCCTCGCCAGTGCCACAATGAGTGCAAGCGCAAAATTGGCTTTTACAGCAGTCAGTGTACACACATACACAGCTGCACCCATTCCAGAAGCAATACAGCTTCATTTCAGCTGAACAGCCCACCCGCATCCATCTCCTCCGGCTGTAACTGCCAATGGCGGGTCTGAAACTGAGCAGTAATCTGTTGCATAATACACTGTTCTTTAACTAACCAAACATGAACTTGGACACCAGATGGGAGCTTATGGGTGTTTGGGGTTTTATCTACAAGTAACAACCACTGGCTTAGGCCACGTGCCATACTGGAAAATTGTGTAGGTAGAGCTTTTAGGCTGAATCTTTTTAAGGACTTAATCTTGTCAGAAGGCTCAGGTACAATCTATTTATAGATGACTCTTCCTAGCCCGATCTCAGTTATGACATCACAGTCGTCTTCCTTTACCTTACCCGGGTCAGCTGAATTATGCTGGATAGTTCAATTATGCTACATTCAGCACATCTTTGCAATTTTGACATTTCTCTAGTATATATACTGAGCTATATAAGCAATGGATCTATCAAAAATCCTGTTTGAACTGTCCATATCGCAAAACACTCAAACACAAGCAAAGGAGTCTGGGTTGTCGGAGTTGTTTTTGTTGTTGCTACTTAAGTCTAGCTTCCTCCAATAAGCTCCTGAAAGGGTGTCCCCTGGCAGTTACACTTCCTGAGATCCTAAGAGTAAGCAAGTGAGGTTTTGTGGTTTCCCAGAGTGGGCCTATGGATCTGGACCAAAAGAGGCTCGGCTGACAGGAAATAGGGAACAAAGCCATGTCCAGAGTTTTTTTCTCTTCCCCGAGGCAATGTGTCAACATGGTGGCACCTACAATGTCACACTAATTTAAAAACCAACCCTGCCCAGTCGAATGGATAACAACACAGGCCCCAAACACCAAAATCATTTAACCATTTAGACAAGAGCCCCTTTCATACACTTTTACCCAGTTATTTAAGGGTAATTAAACAAGAAGGGGTTAAGTGTGAATGCCAGCTGGAGTTAAAATCCCCAAAAAGTTAATACAGCAGTTTACCCGCACAAGACTTAGCACAATACCTAGGAAATCACCAAGACTGCTCATGTGTGAAAATAAGCCAAAGCAATGTCGGGAAATACAGTGACGCTAGACCACAGCCGGCAAAGCTGAATATTTTTTCTGAAGATTTAGTTTTATAGCTGACTTTTCCAGTTTTGAGAGGGATATTTTCTGAAGAAATCTCCCCTGCAGCTTGGTCGGCAAAGTAAAATGTTTGTCACCTTTGTTTTATAGGGTTGAGATTTCAGTTTTTCTAAACAAAAAAATAGTCACAGGAGCATATTTAGTCATTTATGCGAACACCACCTCCTGTTTAATGCAATTTTGGTGGGCAATATGAACATCCTAAAATACTGTTCAAGAGTGGCATGTGTGAATTCTAAACATCTGCGAACACAAATATTATCCCATGTTCTATGTGTGAAAAGTGCTCAGCAGGATGTGTCTACTTTCACGAATTTGTCTACCTTCAAGTTTTCTAGAAGCCACATTTATTCATTCAAGAGATTCATTCACCGTTGTACGCATAAACTGTATTGTACATTACATGAGGTCTGTTCAAGCGTTACAGATAATTACAAATCATATCAGGCACTGTATTCATTAGCACAATATTTACATCCACTGAAGATGTCTTTGAATTAGAGGAAAGAGATAAGGATGCACTAAACTGATAGCCAGTGCTATTTTTCTATGTGCATATCCACTGTTGCTCATGCTTAAAAACTACCTGGATTACCATTATGGTATTATGTCATATTATAATGTATATTGTAATATTTCTGTGAGGTTACCAATGCACTAGAAAGAACAAATTGCAGGCATTTAGCACAGCAGCTCAGTGTAACCTAAACTTACTGCTCTGCGGGAAACATGGGTCAAATTTAAACATCTGACTACGTTTTATTTAAAGCAATTATTTGTTAACACATTTACTATTGTGCCTTCCTAGAAAGAAAACTACTTAAGTATAATCTTGAGTTTACAACAGAGCTGCTACCTAGCCATATTGTTGCTTTTACCCTGCCTTTTATAATGTGCAGTAAGGAAGGACATCTGGCAACCTGAATGAGGCCACGGAATAATGATAACTCTTTTCAAAATCCTTAGCCTTCATGTGGCTGCTGTGTGTATACAGGGCTTTTCACCACACTGGATGGTTTCTTGGATTCTAACATTTAACACTTCTAGTAACATCCCCTGACCAATCATAATCATGTATCAACAAAAAATGTTTTGTTGGGAGGCATGGTTAAGTGTTTTATATTGGATACTGGATTATATTGAAACAGATTATTTGTGACATTAGGTGATTCTTCAAGAAACCTCCTTGAGCACAAAGTACCTTAACAATTCACGAGTCCAACTGCGTACTTTGTGAATACACACACTTCAAGAGAACAATGCGGCCCAAGCCTGCTCAGAGAACAGGCATCTCCTTGGCAACATCAGGACGTACATAATGCAGTAGAATTCTGGGCACTTAATGCACGCACTTGGCACATGAGCTGTCTGGGAGCAGATGCGCAGTGGAGCACGCAGATAGGGGTTAACCTCATCCCAGACACACTGTACAGAAGTGGAGGAGGCCCAAGTGGGCCTAATCCTTGCCGCAGCCCAGCTTTTTGTCTGCTATCCATTATTATTGATATGGCCCCATCGCTTAGTGCCATCTGTAGGCTTTATGCACCCGGCTGCACGCTTTGTTCCAGGAGGGGCTCGTGTACAAAGGAGGTCCGCTCGCAAGCAGCAGCTTGGCCCCTTCGGCACTAAGGGGAGCTGTCCCCCTTCGCCACTTGGGGCCTCCCCACCCTCGTTCCAGCCCTCAGCTCTGGGGCACCACAGCCCAACAGCTGCCATGCTCCAAAAAGCCAGGCCAGGGACAAGGTGCTGCGACTGGCGCCTCAACATGCCTCTCTCATGTGCAGCTGGGCCTGCCACGCAAGGCAGGGGGACCTACAAGTGAATGTTGCTTTGTGGGCAAAGACCCCTTGGTTGTTAATCCATGCAATAGGATTTGTGGCAGAGCAGGTGAGCAAACAACGGTTTAAATGAACTCTGTGTTTACACCTCAAGCGGTACAGTTAAACTGAATGGCCCAAGGGTCTTGCAGCTCTTTTTCTGCCCCGGGGTGCTCAAAATTAGTTTGAGACCATGAATACAGAAAGCACTGTTCTGGTTAAGGAAGGATTTAAAGTAAAAGAAAACCAACAAAACATTTCTTTTTCACTGCTAACATCATCAGGCACATATTCTTTGTCTGCGCAGCAGCATGTGACGCAGCTCTGGCGTATGCTGGTCACTGGCCAGGGGAGACGGCTCTTGCGGCGGTTCATCGTGTTCCCGTCCAAGACTCCATAATTCAGGAGCCGTTTACAGCAGGCCTCTCTGCCCTCACTCCCTTCAATCTCGCAGTGCTGCTGCGGCCAGCCTGAGAGCGTGAAGCGCATAGTAATAATAATCCCAGCTAAAAATAGCCCCCCAGCAGACATTTCCTCATATCAGGGAGCTGGCGCACTGCACTATATGAAAGCGCATGGCAGAAAACCCTCGCCAGGTCTTAGCCCTCCAAACCGTGTTTACCCCAGTGCTGCTGAGCTGAATTCAGTATGTTTTGAATGTCCGGAAAAAAATTATTACTCTTTCCATGAAGATTTTAGGCCACATGTGGCACGAGGCCTTATGTAAGCAATGTTACTCTGGGGGAGGCAATGCGAGCTGTGGTATGATCCTGCAGCATGGTTGAGGTCCCAAGCAAGGCACCACCTCTGCAAACGCTTAGAAGGGTTGATGAACTCCCTGATTCTCATCTGTCTAAGAGGACTATAAAAGGTCAGATGCAGAGAGAGTCCCAACAAAAACTGTGAAAAATAACATCAGGAGGATTCCAAACTGCCAATGGTTTTCATGACCCGCTTTGACTGTGTAACAGAACAAACTTCTACGGCCTACACTTTACACTGACATGTGTAGCTGTGTATTACACTTTCAACCCGCCATAAAATGCAGTTCTGACAGAACTTTATCAGGACAAGATAAAGAAAAATTAAATTGCACCCATCCTCTGAGACACGCTGGAATCTGTACTCTAGCACTCTGTTCCTGACAGCAATGCCTTACTTTTAATGTTTCATGAGTGTTCCTCCAAAGATTACATGATGTCCAAGAATGCTGAGCTCAATGTTCCACAGGACTGCGATGCAATTCAGGTACATACGCATGTCCTTAAGGGAACCAGAAAGTGCTCTTGGAGTAACGATTCTTGCAGCTAGCCTCCTGCTTTATGCTACAGAAATGGATCAGCCCAGCCTATGAGAAGAGAGGATGGAGCAAAATGCTGAAGATTAGTGGTTTCTAAAAGGAGGGGGAGTGCATAAAAGTGCATTTAAGGCCATGAGCCAACAGAATTACACATTTCTTCTTAAATGGTCATTCAACAGCAGAGATTTAAGCAATCTCTCATATTCAGAGGTAACGGCAAGGGCAGCAGAGGGTATATGAGTGGAGAGAGGTAGCATCGGACCGAGAGCTCCCTTGGTAAGCAGCCTCATCAGTGTCTGTGGAGAAGTATGATGATGAGCATGGGAGTACAGAGAAAGATTATTAGCAGTACAACTCTGGCACAAAGCTCCCAGCCGGGGTCTTACTGGAGGTGGCTAAAAATAATGCTCGCCCTCTTGCCCTTGGACACTCAAAACACAGCGTCTCCACAGATGACAATGTCAGATGAAATATCGTATGAAATTTAAAAAAGCCTTGGCAGTGAGGAAGGCAGAACACAGGCACATCTGGTGATTAACCTTCAGAAAGAGATGTGTGACAGAAAGTGACGCCGGACGATAGCACACTGTGAGCACAGGCAGGAGTGACCCGCCAACGTGCAGGGCCCATGCAGCCTGCTGGGAGCAACACGTTGCAGGGTCAGGTGACCTGAAAGCACCCTGTGGCTAACACCTCTTGCCATTAGCCTGATGTCCTATGGTGAGACAGCAAGATGTGCTGATGCCTTTCAGAGGTACATGAGAACCGGGGACGAGGGAAACTCTGTCAATGTACCTGGATTTCAGCTTAAACAGCTTCTAAACCTAAGACTAATAAAAACTCAATTTACAGTTACATTACAATGCAATATCTTTATTTAAAAAATGGCTGAACAAAGTCACTGAAGGAAGTTCTGTGCTGCTCAGAGCAGATGTCTTTCCAAGTGTAATTTTGAGATTTCAGAGGATCTCAGAAGAAAAGCTGCTGAAGCCAGTAAGGGTTACAATGGATTTCTAAACACTTCCATTAGTTGGATCAGTTTATCTGTGGAAAGATGAACCAAACGATCCTAGATAAACAACTTTGCATGATGAACCTAGTGTAACTGGAGACATAAAACCAGTTTGTACAGAAATACCACAGTAAAACAGGAGCACATTGTTTTGTGATCTAAAATTCAAAAGAGGTGTGGTCACGAAACATGACAATGTCGGCAAACCGTAAGTGTAAATAAACAATAGTGTGGCTCAAACAGAATGTGTTACCTTTTAGGGAATGGATAAGAAAAATCCAGACATCAATCACATTAAAATGCTGTGGTGTAAACTGACTCCTAACTGGAGAGCAGGACTGATCAGCAGCTACTGAAGGCATCTGGCTAATGTCAGCAAAGGATATTTGGTCCACTAGTTACATTTAAAGGGGCAGTCAACTTATTTTGTTAATCTGATTATTTATAGGGTCATATGCAAACTCAAAAAACAACATGGTAATTTGGACTGAGAATATGTGTCAGTCACCATTTGGTCTGAAACGCCCAGCGCAGCTATTAATTATCAGGTAAAGGATCTCCAAGATACTGGCCTTTCTTTTAAAGCTATGGGGCTGTAAAATGTGAGTTTGCGTTCATGTAGAGTTGCAAGTAATTATACACTTGTAAGTTAATAAACACTGATAATTATAGTCTCCAAAGGCCAAAGACGGACGTACAACAAACAACTTACAAAACCTCAACAGATCACAAAATGGGACAGCATGTCTTTTACAGAATTGCTTGGGGATCTTTTGATTTTAATCAGTTAAAATCATTACAAAAGCTGAAAACACTACTGAAACTGGAGTGGTCGTCTTGGTGATTTCTCATACACACATAACCATAGTAAAAAACTGGGGATAAACATGAAGCTGAGAAGCATTTTACTACAAATTGGCAAATGTTCCAAATGCTCCCTCATTGGCTGTTGCCTGAACCATTTGCTAGATTATATTACTGATTCTAACAATAGTGGAAACAAACTTGTTTAAGTAAAAATCACACGTTTGAAAATGCTGGAAGGTCTCTGATCACTCAGGAGCTAGGCCTGGTTTTCACTCTCGCACTAACAATTTGTTTGTGCCATCAAATGTAAATCTGACGCATGAATTAAAACTATTGCCTTTGTGTAATATCATTCGATAAAAAGGTCAAGCAGTATGAAGTAGTTATAAGGTCTCTGATAGGTCCATCCCTTCATCCTAATGAGAACTCACTGAGAAACACCAGAAAATTACTTTTGTAGAGAGTAGTGACGCATCTGACCACTGTGTAAATAGCAAGCCAAACATCTTTCAGAAAAACAATCTGCAGACATCATAAAATGTTGCTTGAAAGCATCTCAATTTCAGGTCTAGCAGAGGAAGAAAACAGCTTCCTGATAGCTTTCAAGAGTGTGTTCCTCCTCCTCAACCCCCGCCCCCACACGACTTTCTCTGTCTCTCCCTCTCTCGTTCCCTCTCCTTCGCTCTCTCCATCCTGCCCAGCAAATTAGATCGGTTAAGAAGAGGAGGTGTGGCTCCCCAGGGCATAGCCCCTCAGGATTCTGGGCTTGGCACTCTGATTTTCACAGCTTAATGGACTTGCTCCCTTCTGCCTCACCCCAGATGACTCCAAGTTTCAGGAAAGAGGGATTTCCCCGGAAAGCTTTCCAAGAGAAGGAGGGAGGCTGCTGTAAAGAGACTACAGAATCAGCACAGTGAGAGGAAAGAGGGGTAAATGGGGAAAGAGGCCTTCAAAATGACAAAAAGACCCACATTGCCGGCTCAGTGAATCAACTAACCCACGGTACATGTCCATGTGTAGTGCAATTCATGGAAAAATTTGGCCTATATTAAAATCACATAGCACGCCTACAAGATCATATGACGTATTTCATTGTTCAGGTGTTATTCTATTAGGCTATTAGGTCAAGCTGTAATCATTTCTTATAAATTAGGTTTTGTATTTATGTAACTTTTGTGTAACTTCAAAATAATTGATGAGATGCTGCTCCTTACTAGGCTAGGGCTAGAGCGAACGCAAAAACAGTAAAAATGTCTTGCGCTGCACTATAATGGTGTTTTGTTGCCCTGTTTCAAAGAGAGACAACATATAAGGGCTAGTAAACGAAACAGACTACAATATAAAAGAAGATAGATGACATGACGTTGGCTGGCCACCAATTCTGGACACCACTTTCAAGAGGCTCAAGCCTAATCTACCAACTAGAACTAAAACCACATTTTTGAATGGACATAGGATTAAAAATTAAGTTCTAATCAAGTCTAGAGTAGCTTCAGAAGCCGCTGAGGTATGATGATTACATAGCCTACACAAATCATCCTCTTACAGGAACTCTTTGACTGGACAGTAAGTATCTGTAGTATCTGGATCCTGAGTGGTAACAGTAGTGGAGCTCCAGGTTGATTAAGGTATTTCTTTAAAGCCTAAAAGGCCTGCCAGTCTATACATGTACCATTACACACTGGCCCAAGTTTTAAAAGGAGCAACTGTGACAATCACTATTAGAGCTTCTACCAGGATACAAAAGAGTATTTTTGACACACATCACAAAAGAAGCTTCACAATACCATGCAATGAAAAACAGAACACACATCAGACAGACGTTTTTGGACTTTTCTCTAATTCCAACATACTTCCTCCAAGTCATGTGAAATTAGCCTCTCTTTTCAAACTGTCATTATATATCTCAACGTGCTTGGAGAAAATTAACAGTCAATTCGGTTAGGTCAGCGAAAAGACACTTATTCAGAGTGATGCCAGGGACAAGGGTTTGGGGGTAGCGGTGCCAAATATAAATTTGTATTTAGTGTTGTCAAAAGTCCCGGTTCTTCGGTACCAAGTACGGTACCTAAAAAAAAAAAGTTACGGTACCAGGTTTTC